>CM023824.1:24967428-25404928 GCA_013266295.2 Branchiostoma floridae x Branchiostoma japonicum | reverse complement strand
ACAGCTGTGTTTCCAACTTTTAAACACACTCGTACATAGTGTAATATTTTGGCACATACCCTTCCTGAATTGAATAACATATGCAATGGAGTAGTGTTGATTCAACTTATTTGACAACATATATAAAGACTGACCAGAAATTTTACTTTTTGTATCGTCCTAATGTTACACTATGCAGCTTTAATCTGTACAGTGTTTCCTTACCTACAACTGTTATAAGCATCCTGTCTAACAGGAGTGCGATGAAGACAATGATGAGCACCAGCACGCGGGAGTTCCGGCACTCCTCCAGGAAAGAGTCCCATTTTTTTCTGAAGCTCATCACGCTCTCTCTGTGTGTCCTCGACCCACCGTCTCTTCAACAGGCTCGGGCAGTTATCTCAGCACGGTCTGTGAAAGAAGAGAAAACATTCCGTTAGAATGAATGGCAATGGCGTTCATGTCCAGTGCTAGCGCTATCAACGACGGCAAGCTTAGAATGAACGGCAATGGCGGTAAAGTCCAGTGTAGCGCCATCAACGACGGCAAGCTTAGAATGAACGGCAATGGCGTTTATGTCTAGTGCTAGCGCCATCAACGACGGCAAGCTTAGAATGAACGGCAATGGCGTTGATGTCCAGTGCTAGCGCTATCAACGACGGCAAGCTTAGAATGAACGGCAATGGCGGTAAAGTCCAGTGTAGCGCCATCAACGACGGCAAGCTTAGAATGAACGGCAACGGCGTTGAAGTCCAATGCTAGCGTCATCAATAATGGGGCACGGTAAGCTCAGAATGAACGACAATGGCGTTGATGTCCAGTGGAAGTGCTAGCGCTATCGACGACGACAAGCGTTTGCTTTTAGAAGCTATCGGCATTGCTTGGATACTGAAATACAGCTACCATTTACCCCACTGTTAACACAGACATTACTCACTTGACAGTTCAACTGCAGAACGACCAATGGCTGAAGAAAACTATTTCAATGAAAACACGGGTATCTTTTACATCGGTCGACACGCTTTTGATTCTAGAAGCTTCACTTAGAAGGTGAAATACAGTTACCGTACCCATTTACCCTACTGTTCAAGAGCATACAACAATTTTACCACATCTGCTGAGCGAATAATGGTTGAAGAAAAACTCAACTCCTTCAATAAAAACACTAAACGGATATTTCTGAAATCCACCGATTTTTCGTGGAGAATCTATTAACAGGTTTAATTTTCTGGATCCTCTCTACCTCTTCCTGTTTTCCCCGGGTGTAAATGTGTGGTGAAGTGATAAGGACTTATAGCAGCATGACGTCCGTAGGACAAATATGAGATAAATAGACATAAATTTTACAACAAGTTGATCCACAGCGTTTGTACCTCCATGGCAAATTGTTTTTGGTGTGTGTGTGTGTGTGTGTGTGTGTGTGTGTGTGTGTATGTGTGTGTGTGTGTGTGTGTGTGTGTTTGTGTGTGTGTATGTGTGTGTGTATGTGTGTGTGTGTGTGTGTGTGCGCGCGCGTGCGCGCGTGCGTGCGTGCGTGCGTGTGTGTGTGTGTGTGTGCGTGTGTGCGTGTGTGCGTGTGTGTGTGTGTGTGTGTGTGTGTGTGTGTGTGTGTGTGTGTGTGTGTGTGTGCCTGTGTGTAAAAAATGTAGATTTGAGGCTCAGGACACCTGTTATTAAACCCAAATGACCTGGCATTTGAGCACATATGGTTCGCCATTTCTCGATTGCTATACAATGGTACGGTTAGAACCGCCTCTGCACATGTTGTATATACATTTGTGTTCTAACCACCGTGCTTTAGTTATGTGCGCTGTAACAAAGTAACAGATTTGCCCAGGACAATGACGCAAGCCATGTCATGTATGCAGTTCCTTTTAGTAACACGAGAAAGAAGAGTGTCGCATGGTGACAGTTACAAATGACATCCAGCTGCTCTGTGACAGACGAAAAATGGGAGTTCTCGTCTTACTTAGCACGCAAAATGAAGTGAATGTCTTTTATGATATACTGTTTTGCGTGTGACAATAGTGCTAGCTCCCCTCTCTCCGTAGTGTTTACTAACTCCGAACACAGATTTTCGATGGTCAAACATAATCTATATCCGTGTTACAGGGATTAACCCACCAGTCATTCCCATTTCATTGTGTTTTTAGTAAACTGCACGTGATACCGAAAAACATGAGACTTGAATAAGACGGATATGTGTATAATGTAAAAGAGAAGTCACACATCTCACATAACGTATATTTGTCTACAGATTGCTCTACACACTTATGTCGACGGGTCTGGAAAATGTTTACTAGTATCTATATCGAAATGAGATTGAGCATTTTCCAACGAACACAGAATGCTAAGACACGATATTCTAGAAATGAGACTTTCCTTCCTTATAATTACACAATCCAAAGCTGTGTAATAATGGTGTGATGCTTTTCTCATATAAAGCCCTCGTCATACATAGCCGAATATAGCCTCCCGAACACGGCCGAACTCCCCCTAACTATGGTTAGGAGCAGGTCGGGAACAAGGCTGACTGTGGTTGGCTGGTGTTCGGTGAGGTCGATCGGCTACTGTTCTGCTGCGCCAGCCGAATGTTTCAAAATGTTTCAAATATTATGGTGTCGGCGGGAGGCTCGACCATGGTTGGCTGGTGTTCGTAAGTAGGTCGGGGCTTGGGTGCTAGTAAAATTTGTCTCAAATTTACCTCAAATTCGAATTATATAGAAAGGTAGGCGTGGCCTAAACCTGGTCAGAATGCTCCCGAACTTCAGCCAACCTTGGTCAGCTGGTGTTCGGGGGAAGGTTCTGAATGTGTGACAGGGGCTTGATACACACATCTGTCTATCTTTCTACAAAACCCTGACCTGTTCCCAAATACCCACCGTTACTTTTCCGTCTGTTCTCCCCCTTTAACAATACCCTTCCATGTATCCGTCATTTGTAACACAAGACAAGTGGCACCATTACTCCATAACGATGAAAGCTCTCGGAATCGCATCCATTATTTCCGAGCTGAGCTTCGCAACCTTTGCGTGGCGGTGATTGATGCGTTTGATTAATTCATATCATCGCAAATGTCCGGCGACAAATTTTCTTCTTTGAGAGCCTGACATCTTGCAACGTGACGAATTGAGACTAAAATGTCAATGGTCTTTAGATCTTATAAGAAGATTTAGAGTACACGGAATGACGTTATATGAAGGACGAATCTAGTATACGTGTTCTCTCTGTGTAGATACTGTGATCTAGGAAGAATTAAAGATGAGAAACATTTTGTATTAGAATGTAAACTATACAACAAAGAGAGAGCTGAACTTTAAAGTTTGATTCAACACATGTTCCCCTACTTCATACACCTAAGCAGTAGAGTCAAATTTATATTTCTAATGAGCTTAGACAAACCTTCAATTATAAAACATATCTGTTCTTACCTTTTTACCATTACTAAGAAACGAGAAGAAACCCAATGTATTTAGTTGTAGTTATTTAGCAATGTATGTAACTTTATCTGTATTTTATTCTTTTGTTGTGACCTGTACTAAACCCAGTGGGTATGTGTGTACAATAAAGGTCTTCATTTATTCATATAAAGACCGACGTCAGTGTCGCTGACATTTTGTAGCGAGTCCTATTATTTTGACAGATAATAAGAATATTAAACTATTGACAGGTGGATTTATTCATAAACTCAAGGATTAATAGGCTGCCATGCAGATGTAACTTGATACAACCCCAGCACTTTTCAATCATAAACAAAAACACATTTTTAAGAAAGTATAAATCAACGCTAAAAAAACCCTTTCTGTACAGAAAAACCTGGGATGATCTTAAGTTGTAAGAGCACAATAATCTTTTTATGTTTAGTGTATCTTACTTCTTTATTGGTAACTGTCAGTGTATCTATAGTTTGTATATGGTATGTTCCTGTGTCTAATATAGAGTTGTATTAATGTAGGACCACAGAAAGAATTGCAACTATGCATGTGCTAATTATGAATCCAAATAAGCTCAACTCAACCCTATCATTCGTGTATGCGAGAAACGTCCTAATTTTACATTGTAGTGACTAAATGTGAAGATAAATCTAAGATATTAGGTAGAATTTACAATACACATCTGTAACAGAGAAAGAGTAATTATAAATTATGTATCTGTTACTTCTGCGCGTAATACCATACTTTATCATATATGTGGGCACCGGTTGGTTGATCATGTTTAAGTTTGAGCGAGTAGTACATGAGATTTGGGAATATTCCCAACTGGCTAATCTGTTATAATGAATTTTGTAATTGAAATAATAACAGTGATCATGTTATCAACCTCACAAACATGTATGGGCATGCCTTTGCATTTCGATGAATTTAGCGACATAAATTCGATTTAACGCTACATCAAATACGTCAGAAATAATTTGATTTACACAAAATGGCATACTAATAAGAGCATGACCGTATTCCTTAATCTGAGATGTTAAGCAACTCTAATGGAGTCGATCCAAGATTTTACATTAATTATAATTTTATCCCCAAAGTATATACAGTAATAACACCGAACAACAAAGGAAAAATGTAATTGTCTTACGCCAACGCATACGATCTGCATTCCCTTATCAGAGATTTTTTGACGTGTTCTTAGGCGGGTTTTTTTAGGTTTTCTATATTTTGTACTGTATATTTTTCCGGGTGGTAAATGGATACTGCCCTGCCAATGTGATACTGTCTTGCCGATTTGATACTTGCAGCCACCAAAAGATCTGCTTGGAAATTATACGATCTGTTCATAGATTATCTTTTTCGGTGGAGCATTCATTGAGACAAACAAGAAGATAATATTCTGAACATATCGTGGTGTACACGTGTATCTCATGGTAGATTCGCATATCTTTGGTTCTTTTTCAAAATTCGTAGCTTTGGGAAAATGACTTTGTTTTTTCCCCTACGTATTTCAATCAGTTTCATGGACGCATTATAGACTAGTGTGTATCATTTAGGCCACACTGGCTTAATTTTATGGATGATGTCCGCTCGCTCATTAATATTCGCATGTTCTAAACAAAATCACCCCCTCCAAGGCGCGACAAAACTCCGGTACTCAGTATGGTGTAGACTCATAAATGCCCCAGAAAGGGCTGCTTCGATGGGTTCTGTTCATTAAAACATTAAAATCAGTATAAAATATATGCCTGTGAACAGTGTCAGTTTTTGAACAAGACAACCTACATGTATCCCCTTTGATGATCGTTTTTTTTTTCAATAATTTTATTCAAGAAAAAGAAATAAATATACAGATAGACAAAAAAGTATGTGGAAAACAATAAGCTACATAAAAACCAAGACGGCACGTCCAGTCTTGATTAAACAAAAGATACTGCATGTCTTTCCCACGGTTATAAACAAAACTGTAGATTCTACATAGTACTGAAACCAAGAATAACTAACATAAATCATAATGATCATCTATCTACCAAGTATAAATAAAGTCTTGTTGCTTGTTTGATACACTTTGTTCTGTGGTTCAATTTGCATTGCCAGCTTTCCATTACTGTTGCTCAATACAATTTTTGGGGCCGGATTTTTTTCCACCCTCTTGCATTAGTTTTTGGGTCTCCAGAGGATGTCATCCATAAAATTAAGTCAGTGAGGTCTCATCTTAATAATGTAGAGGTATGATGGCAAATCTATGGGAGTAAACCAACAGCAATACAACTTACAGTGGATTTCTACCTACAGGTGTGTTCGAAATGATGTACAAATGACTGATAAACTGGTGGATGTACCAACTACAAAGTATCTAATACCAGCTTACAAAAGATCAGGAAATAGTCATGCCTTCAACCTAATATTGAAGTGTTAAAAACTCATTTTTTTCTTAGAACTATGATCGTAGAGTTGAACTTGCTGCCACAAAGTACAGTAGGGGTATCGTTACTAGATAGTTTTAAAAAATGTTAAGAGTTAGACGTTCAAAGGTTAGGTGTAATTTGTCATTCGGTGTAATGTAGCCAGCTGCCGCCGCGCCGCATGCCTGAAGGGCAGTTACACCGGCTATACAGATACAGAATTGACGCATTATGAAAAGGACTTTCGGGCGCATCTGCCAATAACCACGTGCAACCCTACCCCGTACTTCCGCCCGCACCGTAGTGTAAAAACAGATAAGTGAACGTCGACTCATCAATCCACGGAGACCATGCCAATTAATGCATGTTTTGGAAGCCAGCATCTTTCCTATCACTCCCGCACACGCGGCTATAAAAAGTCCAAACCTCATCAGTATTCAAAAACGCACGTCTGGCCTGGTGCTCTGTACAGTCTTACTTGCTACATAATGGCGCCAGTAGATTGGTCGGAAGACGGCGCACACCAGTGTTATTAACCCAGTAATGTCTAGTGGGGGTAAACACAAAATAGCCTCATCAAGGCGTGACCTTTCTAATAAAAAAAACTTAATTCCATCATCAAGATTTTATCGAATCTGATAATTCGGTGACTTTTCATTAGATTGAGTTATGGTCCATGTTAAAGGGATCTGAAATGTCATCCGGTGTGTTTAAGATAAAGGTCAACTATTAAACTGAAAAATTATGTTTCTCATGATTTTTTTTTCTGTCTGGATCAAGGCACAGGATGTGCATGCATGGGTTAATCCTTAGCTAAATTATTTAGCTGTGTGCCGTCAATCTTATTTCAAAACGTGAAGCACCTGTCACATATTCACAAATTTGGCTTCCCGAACACTAACCGAATGTCCCCCAACCATGGTTAGGAGTAGGTTGGGAGCAACGTTGGCTGGTGTTCAGCAAGGTCGGCTACTGTTCGGTTTCTCCAGCCGAATGTTTAAAAATGTTTAAAACATTCGGAAGTTGAGCCACAATTGGCTGATTGTTGACTGGTGTTCGGAAGTACGTCGGGATGTGGTTGGCATTGAAATTTCACTCAAATTTCACTCAAATTCGATTCGATTCGGAGAGAAAGGTGGCCCAAATCTGGCTGCTCCCGAACTGGAATTCTGAATGTGTGACAAGGGCTTAAAAAGGTCTTGTCAAACAAGTGTTGTCATATTCTGCATTATTAACAGTTCCATTAACGTGTGATTTATATGTAATACGTTACCATATGTGACGCAAACACTGCTGAACATTTATCCACGTTAAAAACATATTACTTATTTAAGATGTATGAAATTTAAAATCGTTACTTCAGCTGACAAAAAAGTCACGATGATTGAACTGGCTTAGACGTCTATAGTAGGCCGAAAAGGGCAACATGTTATTTACCGGTCTTTCGCTGAACGAAAGGAGATAGAAGAAAGGCATGCCCTATAGTCCAGCTCTTATCTCTCAGGACAGCTTGAGCTTGCCCGGCATTGCCGCCCTTTGGACAATAGCAGGGGACGGAATAGAACGGATACAGGTATCGACTTTTCTTCGTAAGACCTGCCAAATTCATCAACATCGTGTAAGAAATTGTAACTGTTGTTGCAAGGCTGGAACCCAAAGGTTTAGTTCCAATGGAGAATACTAAGTTTTGCTTTCCCTAACTTCTACTTTACTGAAGAAAATTCAGCTTGGCGTACAAACAGAAATACATAGGTGAAAAGTTTGATGGCAGGACATCTGCTCATTAACTGTGTTAACTGCCCCTGTCACACATACAAAAATATGGCCTCCCGAACACTTGCCAAACTCCCCACAACCACAGTTAGGGGTAGGTCCGGAGCAAGATCGGCTTATGTTCGGCCAGGTCAGCTACTGTTCGGCTGCGCCAGCCGAAAGTTTCAAAATGTTTATAACATTTGGGTGTGGACGGGAGGTTCGGCCATGGTCAGACTGCTCCCAAACTTTAGCCAACCTTGGTCGGTTGGTGTTCGTGGGAAGGTTCTCAATGTGTGACAGTGCCTTTAATTTGGTGTTACGGACCCAGTCATGCCGTCGTAAGTGGTTGGGGTTGTGTGGAATTCTTAGGACAGTCGTGTATTTGTCGTATAAAATTCAACATTAATTCCTCAGTGAAAGCTGTCCTAGTTTCTTATCGGTGGATGGATCCAACACAACTATATTCTAGCGCCGTGAGAAACGGATTTAGCATATGTTTCAGTTCCAGTCCCGCCAGATGTTAGCGAAATTGCAGCTCAGCATGAAAGTTCATCTGAGTTGGCAAATTTCATTATGAAGAATTTAAACTGTTCTCCAACTCATAAATATTACTCACCGGAATTTTCGACAGAATCACTCAGTCTTCTTCAGCTATCTGACCCAAATGCTGTGGACACGTGATTTTTCTGACGTTTTTTTCTCACATTTTTCAGACAACCTTTGACCCTTTCCTGACGCCACACGTGAGAAAAATCACGTGTCCACAGAATTTGGGTCAGATAGCTGAAGAAGATTTAGTCATTTAGCTGACTGATTTAGTCGAAAATTCCGGAGAGTGTTATTTATGAGTTGGAGAACAGTTTAAATTCTTCATAATGAAATGACAGCGCATCAGAACCGAACGGAAGTAGACTGCTTAACCGATAGATTTCTAGGCGACGGTCGGGATCATGAAGATCATCTTGTAATTTTCACTCTGACAGTTACATGGAGTCAATGACAATCTTGACGTTGGTGTCTGTTGCATTCCATAACGTGTTCCGTTCCAAAACATGATTTGGAATACTACGAAGAGAAATACATCTGTAGTCCAAAACGTGGTCCATTCCAAAATATGTTTCAGCACGGTAGAAGTATGTTCGGCTATGTATGTAACAACACAAATTGGAATGCATGTTGTTTTCCAAAACGTGATCCATTTTCGTAATCACGTGATTTTGGTTCTAACCTAGACCCTAAACTAAACAGCACGTCGGCAGAACGTACTGCACCTGCGCGAAACCCGTAATGCATTGTGCATAGCACTTTGGCAGAACGTCTCATATAAGGTTGTATTTAGAGCATATAAGGTTGACAGCCTGTCTGTAGTTTTCAGACGTTGTATAGGAAAAGATATCGTCTGCAACAGCAAAAATTTTGATGCAACGTTGACCAAACATCCAACGAAAAAAGGGAAAAATCAGGGTTTTGCGCAGGCGCAGTACGTTCTGCCGACGTGCTTCTAAACCCTAAATTAAACACCTACGATTACTCATACATACAGACAAACGAGGAAAAAGATGGAGTCCCTGATGACCCACTGCACACGTGACTCTGTTAGACGGGATGTTTATAACAGTTGTAAACACTGGACAGATTAAAGCTGCATTATGTAACATTATTCTATACTAAAAGTTTCTGGTCATTTCTTTACAAAATAAGTTGAATCAACCCTACTCCATTGCAAACAAGTGTGATCCAGGAAAGAGTAGCCAAAATGTTACACCATGTGAGTATATTTGAAAACTGGGAACACAGCTTTCAACTATGTTTACATTCTAGTATTTCATGGTGGTGCCACAAAATGAGTTTGCCTCGTGCCGTTTGTTCTAGCGCCAACCATAAATGTCGGAAATGTGAGATAATTGCACAAGTATGTTGAAAAGTGGAAGTAAATGAAGTTGTTTGTTTTTTTTCAATTAAAATATTTCAATTTTTTTGTGCAAAAATGTTACATAACGCTCATTTAAAATTGATAATTAACTCACCAGCAGTAAGCTGTGACACAAGAGATGGTGGTGTGTATGTTGAATTAGGTCAAGCTACATTATTGTAACTGTAAATCTCAAGTTGTTGATTGGTATGCTCTATGAAATGTTTAGTATCCCCATTAATTCTCGCATGGTTCTTGAGCGTAATTATCGTATAGGAGCAATAAACATCTGGCAAAGACAATTTCCAAACTAAGGCAAAGTGACAAGGTGTATGATTATATTTGCGATGGAATAAATAATGAAACTTTTCAAGGGGCATTATATAACATTGCACCAAAATGGATATATTTTAATTGAAAAAAAACTTTAATGTGATTCTAATTTACTTTCTTTTTTCAACAGAAATTGTGCAATTATCTCATCACATTTCTGACATTTATGGTTGGCGCTTAAACAGCCCAAACGAGGCGCACTAAGTTTGTGGTGCCACCACAAACTCCAGAATGTAAACAAACATGGCTGACAGCTGTGTTTCTAACTTTTAAACACACTCGTAAGGCGTCATATCTTGGCACCTCCACTTCCTGAATGAGACTTATTTGCAATGTATGGTTGATTCTTACATTGTGAAGAAATGACCAGAAAATTGACTTATCGTCCTAATGTTACGTAATGCAACTTCAAAGCCGATTAAATTTGGTATTTTACAGTCCACTGCTGTCACTGTGAACAGTAAATGATTATGGTATTCCCCCTGGACATATGCCGGCTAATCAGTAAAATAAAGATTCTGAAAATTTGCGATTAGCTTGATTTTCATATACTACATAGTCTACCGCTGCCAATAACTATGAATAATGATAACGATATTCCCTCGGTGCATATGCTGCTTAATCAATGCATTTTATAGGGTTAATGCATTGTTTGATTCCGGGTAAAATCAAACTAAATCGGGATAACAGTTGAATGTCAAATTCATAAATTGCATTTGTTTCACCATACAAACGACATTGGGGTTGGCAAATCGATTAGTATCGTGGGGAGGGATGTGGATACTTTTTTAAGCTGCATTATATAACATTAGGACGATGCAAAAAGTGGATTTTCTGGTCATCTCTTTACAAAGTTAGTTGAATCAACTCTACTCCATTGCAAATAAGTGTCATTCAGGAAGTGGAGGTGCCAAGATATGACGTCTTACGAGTGTGTTTAAAAGTTGAAAACACAGCTGTCAGCCATATTTGTTTACATTCTGGTAGTTTGTGGTGGTACTAAAAACTGAGTGCGCCTCTTGTAGGCTGTTTTAGCGCCAACCATAAATGTCAGAAATGTGAGAAAAATATGTTTCAAAAGTGGACGTAAATTACAATGACACGTAGATTTTTTTTTCAATTAATATATTTCCATTTTTGGTGCAAAAATGTTTAATAATGCCCCTTTAAAGGAAAGTTCTGGACATACATCCATAATGCCCCCAACAGGCCATCCGATGGGGAAAAATTGGAAGTGATTTCTCCCTCCCTGAATATTTTAAAGTATGTCTAATAACGGCATTTCAAAATCCCCATGATCTACCCCCAACCCCATCCTTTATAATCATAGAAAAGTTAGTGCAAGGAGAAACGCATGTATTGAGTAGTTGCTAAGGGAGTTCCTTTCGGCCGAAAGCTATTATGTTAACGGTACCCATCAGAACCTACGCGTTGATAGTTCAAGACTGCCAGAGACCGTTTTGTGTACTTAGTGACCTTTAGCGCACAATAGCAAGAAGAGGTTAACCGTTCAACAACGGGCACGTTTGGAGCTTTGTAACCAATCCTTTATCCTCTACGCAGAACAAGGGGGGGAAACGCATGTCATGACAGTCATCAATATTACATGAGTAGATAGATACGGGATTGATTCGTGGATTTCTACCGAGCAAAGCGCCCGTAATCCTCGGCAGGATTCTTTGAGATGGACGCGGTATTGAACTGGCGACGGATAAAGCACCTCTACGCCGAACGCAGAGTAATGGACCCGCACGTTTGATGACACTTCATTGATTGCGAATAAAAATGGCTAATTGTTGACTTTGCGAAGGCACGTTGAAGGGCGTTGATGTTATGTAGCAAATGTGTCTAGCCCCGGCCCCGTTCCTTTTTAAGTGACGACTGGGAGGTTCATGGTAAGGGCCTGTTAATGGCTTCGGAGTGTTAAATATGGTCAACTCATCAAACGCTGCAGACGATGGCTTTAAGCTGTAAGACCTTCGTTTTATGTCTGCACGTGCACTGACTTCACATCAACGTACAGTAGTGCCGGTTCATGAAGTTTTCTTTTAAAGCTGCATTATGTTACATTAGGACGATACAGAAAGTCAATTTTCTGGTCGTTTCTTTACAAAGTAAGTTGAATCAACGTATGTGCCATGCAGGAAGTGGAGGTGCCAAAATATGGCGCCTTACGAGTGTATTCAAAGGTTGGAAACCATGTTTGTTCTTCTAGTTTGTGGTGGTACCACAAACTGAGTGCGCCTCGTGTGGGCTGTTTTAGCGCCAACCATAAATGACAAAAATGTGAGATACTAGCACAAATGCGTTAAAAAACGGACGTAAATTACAATCATACGATTTTTTTTTCAATTAGAATATTTCAATTTTACATAATGCCCCTTCAAAGTTAAGTAGAGCTGAAATGTGTTTGATCAATGTTAGGTAATAACATGATTTATACAGCTAACACAGGCATTGGATGTAGCCTGAATTTTTCCACCACAGCCTTTCACCGAAGGTGAGTCGCACCAACCACTTCACAACTTCCCCATCAAGTTTATAGAGCGGTGCACATTTCAGTACAAACTAGTTGCACTGTTTGGTCAAATAATTGTGTGCGTAAACCGTACTAAACAGAATCACGCAGTAGAAACAACAACAGTTTTTGAAACGAGTTGCATCGAGTTGCGTATATCGAAAGCAATGGAACAGTGATAGACAATTTCACAATTTTGTAATATACAATGATCTTGTTTTACATATTATCTTTGCATCTCGGACCGCACAACCTTTTTAATAGTTGTAATGTTATTCTTTATAGAACGTATATTATATTTATCTGTCATTTATGGTCAGGCTAATTAATTTCAGCAGCCTCTATAATTTTTTACCACTATGTCCTGTACATTTTTATGTTGATCAATAAAAAAATATAGTGATAGAAGTTTTTTCATACGACAAATGGCTATTTCAACAAATGCATTCGCCATACAATGTTTTGTTGAAGAATATACAAGCTGTACCTTTATAGGACAAATGTAAACGCCATTGGTTATCTGAGGAATTTTAGTATGTCCTATTTTGTGTTTCTAATGGAGTTGTCCTGGGAGAGGAACATACTGTTAATGTTGCCAGCTCCCCTCAAAAATATAATTCTGTAAACCTGAATAACTAAAAAGATTAAAAAAATAAAAAGATAAAAATAAATTCGAGCCCCACTCCGTGCAGAGCGAGTGGGCCCCATCTGGCACCGTTCTTTATATCTCCCCGTCTTAAACTCAGTGACCGACGATTACACAATCAATAAGAGCAACGATTTGTTAAAGAATGACATCCCCGAAGAATAAAACCAGCCCGGCATCCAGTCTCGCACGGCTTCCCAACACTGGGGTTCTCCCCATAGTTCGATAAAATGTTGACATAGGGTTTTGGGTGTAATGCAGTTTGAATGAACCTATCAAGTTATTAAAGATTTTGTGTTTAGAAGCACGCAAAGAGTGAGGGGACTGCAGCTTGTCCATCGGATGCGCCAGGCAGACGAGGAAACGTGTACCATATCAATCGATCTGTGCCAAAATTGGCTCTACTTAATATTTAGGAATAGAGGATGCTTTCTTTATAAGAAAAGTGCTTTTTGATTGTATAGAAGGGAAATCGATAACACAGCGGTAAGTACAGTAAAGCCCGGGCCTGTACCTTGAATACAAGTTGCCAAGCTCTTTGGGGAGGAAGTCGCTAATAATATATAAACGTACGTTTTACATATTGATATATATATATCATGGAAGAGACTACAATCAGGATGCTGTTTATGTTTTAGGGTGGCTTCCCATTTACAAATCCTAATTTTTCAGTCTTTTTAAGCGAATATCTATAAATTTACAGACTCCAAAGGAGATCCCGGTCGGAGTTTCTGTTTACAAAGACTTTGACCGGGATCTCTACCCAAACATATCTATACGGCGTTATAGTTTGGATTATTCTATGAAGAAATATTATTTCATGATATTTACTTTCGGGTACGGGAGTATCGTTTTGGGTGTATGGAAGACCGGATGTTTAAGTAAGCCAGGTCTACACGGATACCATTCATAACACGAGCTTTATGATTTTTGCTCAAGCTGTTGGATCAGCAGCGTCAAGCTGCCCAAATGGTCACTCCATAAAACCCAACTGCTGAGAAGAACAGGTGTGTAACACCATTCAGTTATGCATTACCATTTCGTGGGTTCTATCTTGGCAGGACAACGTTGCAGAATGGACATCCTTAAACTTGGCCGAAAGGCTGGCCGCTGCAGGTGACAGACTGGCTTGGAAACAGCTCTCCATCCTCAAGCTCTACCTTGCCCCCCCCCCCCAACGACCAGGAGGTCAAGGGACTAGGCAGGTAGGTACTACTAGGTAGGTAGGGTTCTATCTCTAAACTACGTGTGGCGTACCATAGTGCCTTGAAGTTGCTTTTTTTCCCGTGAGTCGACAGACCAGCACTAGCTTTATATTTGCCACGACCTTCCCATCATTTGTTTCCCAACTGCTCAGCTCCAAAAACTCCATCATCCATATACTCATACATTCTAACTATTATAATCTGGGCACATTCCGAAAGCACACGTAAGCCTTGTTTTTAAGTTTAAGTTGTTTGTTTTTTAAGGTTAGAAGTACTATATTTAGTTTTTGCTGCCATATTCTATTTCTCTCTTTTTTATGTTTATATGGGCCAGGTTTAAGTACTTTTTTCAGGTTAGAGGTACTGTATTTTTATTGCCATGTATTTTAAGTAAGTAAAATAAAATAACAATTTCGATGAGAGGAATGTGCCAAGCACCAAAACTATGGTCACTATTTGTCACGTACTTGGTCGGTATTGGCCTTTGACTTGAGCTGTCCAAGCAGTACCAAATGTGCGCAGAGCATCCCTGCTATCACACAGAACAGACTCGTGAATGTGAGCCTTATCATTTGACAAAGGCACCGTAATAGGGTCCTTAACTCGAGCCGGGGTTTGTATAGCTAATAGTCTTCTTAAAGTTATCTAAACTAGCCATATGCCTGCATGGTTTCTAGCTTTATGTAGTTTCATTCCACTGCCTCTTAGAGGTAAAAGAGTGTAACACAGCGGGTTCTCAAAACAACTCACGACATGGAACCCTGGCTTTATTATCATCATCGTATAGCCAGCGGGACTACAGAGGAGAAAAAGATTGATGAAATTTTCAATTGACTCCTATTCCCCGAGGCGGCGCTCCGGGCATCTGGGGAGAAATATGTCTTGTCTTTCGTGTCGAACCTTCCCCGTATCTGATTGTATATCGGTAGCCTGTAATGGAGAATTGTTTTTTGTCCAAATTGAAGAAAATGATTGAATTGAACCTTGCTGCCCTTTGGAGGTAATGCAATTTAACGTACTTATTCAACATCATGCTTGATTCTGTATTTTTTGTGAGAGAGGAATCATAACGCCTATGTGACCAGCTACTCTTTTTTTAAACTGTCCCAGTGTCATGGGCCAGTTTTAAAGCCTAGTTCTAATATTTCCTGACACTTTGAGGGTTAAAGAGGCATTATGTAACATTTTTTGCACCAAGAATTGAAATATTTTAATTGAAGAAGTCTTCGTGTGTTTGTAATTTACCTCCACTTTTCAACATATCTGTGCAATCATCTCACTTTTCTGACATTTATGGTTGGCTCTAAAACAGCCCACACGAGGCGTACTCAGTTTGTGGCACCACCACAAAATACCAGAATGTTAACACACGTGGCTGACAGCTTGTAATGCGTCATATTTTGGCACCTCCACTTCCTTAATGACACTTATTTGCAAAGGAGTAGGGTTGATTCAACCTACGTTGTAAAGAAATGACCAGAAAATCCACTTTTTGTATCGTCCTAATGTAACAATGCAGCTTTAAGAAACGAAACTACTGCGACGCCACTGCATTGGCTTTTGCTTACTTCAGTTTAATGTGCCCAAACCATAAAACATAATGGGTTAACCGTTTCTACGACTCCCAGATGATTTATTCTCGCGTTTTGACAGTGCCTGTTTAGTGACCTTTTAAAAGAACTCATGTTTTATTTTCCCAAATGAAAAGGGTGCCCTCGAGGATCTACCGACCTTTTTCACCTACGTCATCAAATTGATTGGCATTCATGAGGCCACCATGGTTGCACGTAATATTTTTTACGTCAATATGTCCAGAGAGAATAGGGCTTGTACAGGCTGGAACATCTTCTCTTACAGTATTAACCGTAGGTTTTTCACTGGGGGACTGTCACCAGTCCTACATATTTATTAAGAAGAACTTTATTGCACGTATTGAACACAGTACGAAATGGAGGTATAGAATAAAACTTAACATCCCAATTTACTAAAACCATAAGTGCTGGCATAATTCTTTGAATAGTCTTACAATACTAGCGGGGCTAATCAGTCTTATATTTAGTAGTATTTTGCATTGTCAGAGTCGTTGCATCTAAAGCTATATTCAAATCTCTCTGTAGCATCGAGTATCTTGAAATTCGTTGTTCATGAATTAAGATATGTGAATAGCTTATTACGTAAAACATATGCAAATGTCCAGACTATGCATGATGTACAAAATGACCAATAGACTGGTGGATGTACCAATTACCAAGTACCTAGTACCAGCCCAGAAAAGAACAAGAAATAGTCATGCCTTCAAGTACCAGAGGTATCAACCAAGGATTGACGTGTTCAAAAACTCTTTTTTTTCCTAGAACTATCGTAGAGTGGAACTCGTTGCCACCAAGTACAGTAGAGGTATCGTCATTAGATAGTTTTAAACATTGTTTAGAGTTAGACGTTTAAGGTTAGGTGTAACATGTCGTTCGGTGTAATGTAGCCAGCTGCCGCCGCGCCGCGTGCCTGCGAAGCTGGTGTGTTACGCCAAAGGGCGGTTATACCGGCTATACAGATACAGATACAGATACTTAACATCTAAAGCATTGCATGACACAGTGAAATTCATCTTCAATTTGCTTTGGACAAAATACCTGAATCTGTGGACGTCAAAAGCAGCCAGTTCCCTTATGAACAAGAACACAATTTGTCTTACTCTCTTTTACTCACACTTTTTAGGTAGTAACAGGCCTATCTACTAGGCAACGCACGGAAGGATTACCTTAATTGTCGTTGATGTTTATTAAGAGGCGCCCGAGGCAAACTTTACTGGATTCTTAAAGGGCTGCCGAACACAATTAAGTACGAACACAAGAGACTACCTCTTAAAGTGCGAGGAAACGGTCATTGCTATTTAGACTCATTCAACCGGCGCTGAATATCCACAAAGTCATCAAACCTATACGAGAAAAGCTTTTGATACGATGACACTGCTAACAAACAACTGAATGAAATCATTAGAATTCCGTCTAGCTCTTAAAGGTAGAGAAAGCTTGTCAGATATGTTTACCGTATGGATGTGCGGACTGTCTTTCAGCATTCCTTATTGCTCTCGTAAATCTTTTATATGTGTGCCTTGCAGTGTGACCGACGAAAGACATAGCCGACTAATCATCTTTCATGCTGACAAATTTGTGAAAAAAGGAGAAAAAGAAATGTTGTTGCTTGCTTGGAGAGTTGCTACTTACAATTTACATTTCATATTTCGTTACGTCGCAGAGGATATGATTGATTCATAGGCATTGGAAGGCTAAGGCGTTTGGAATTTGAAAACAAAAACAACTTTAGAATAATCTCAACCGAGACGGGGGCTGATACTGGTTACCGGGCACCTTTGATCCGTTGCTTACGTCACACTTTTTTTATTTCATTACGCCTATGAGGAGATGATTATTTTGGCATATAAAGGTTTAGACGTTTGGAATATAAAAAAAGAACCTCAACCGAGACGGGGGCCAATACCGGTTGCCGCGCACTTTTGACCCGTTGCT
Organism: Branchiostoma floridae x Branchiostoma japonicum; assembly: GCA_013266295.2. NCBI lineage: Eukaryota > Metazoa > Chordata > Leptocardii > Amphioxiformes > Branchiostomatidae > Branchiostoma > Branchiostoma floridae x Branchiostoma japonicum. The sequence goes on along the minus strand of CM023824.1, from coordinate 25,387,214 downwards.
GACGTCACACTTCCACGTGTGACGTAGGCTTCTGGTCATTTGAGAAGCCGTCAGAGAACTGACCAAAAGCTTGGTGAAAATTAGAATCTCAACTGAAACGGGGGCCAATAATGGTTGCTGGGCACTTTTGACCCGTTGCTGACGTCACACTTCCACGTGACATAGGCTTTGGGCAATATAAGAAGCCATCAGAGGACTGACCGAAAGCTTGGTGAAAAATAGAATCTCAACCGAGACGGAGGCCGATACCGGTTGCCGGGCACTTTTGACCCGTTGCTGACGTCACCCGTCTACGTGACGTAGGCTTTGGGCAATATGAGAAGCCATCAGAGGACTGACCGAAAGCTTGATGAAAAAAAATCTGAACCGAGACGGGGGCCGATACTGGTTGCCGGGCACTTTTGACCCGTTGCTGACGTTACACCTCCACGTGACGTAGGCTCTGGGCAATATGAGAAGCCATCAGAGGACTGACCGAAAGCTTTGTGAAAAATAGACTCTCAACCGAGACGGGGGCCGATACCGGTTGCCGGGCACTTTTGACCCGTTGCTGACGTCACGCTTCTACGTGTGACGTGGGCTTTGGGTAATATGACAAGCCATCAGAGGACTGACCGAAAGCTTGGTGAAAAATAGAATCTCAACCGAGACGGGGGCCGATACTGGTTGCCGGTCACCTTTGACCCGTTGGTGACGTCACGACCTCCACGTGACGTAGGCTTTGGGCAATATGAGAAGCCATCAGAGGACTGGCCAAAAGCTTTGTGGTAAATAGAACCAACCGAGACGGGGGCCGATACTGGTTGCCGGACACCTTTGACCCGTTGCTGACGTCCCACCTCTACGTGACGTCGGCTTTGGGTGATATCAGAGGACTGACCGAAAGCTTGGTGAAAAAAATAGAATCTCAACCGAGACGGGGGTCGATACCGGTTGCTGCGTACCTTTGACCCGTTGCTGACATCACACTTCCACGTGTGACGTAGCTTGCGGTCATTTGAGAAACCATCAGAGGACTGACTGAAAATTGAAAGCTTGATGGTAATAACTTTACTCCAACGTGTGCACGGTTGCAACGCTTTAAATCTTCATCAAGCCTTAGAACTGAAACTAAATATTTTGGAAAAGTATTATATCACTGCCTTGATCACTGCCTTGATATACTTTTAATGAAAGGTCTGGTTTTTCATCATGCATGAGTCGAGCAGCTGCACTATTTATATAAACTAGTAGTGGAAATAAAAAATGGCATAATTTAATATAAACATTTGCTGCTTTTCGCAGAGAACACCCAGGTGTTAAATTTTTCACATTATGCTCATTTTATTGTTTACTTTTATCTTATCATTTCCAATGTTCTAGCAATTAGGCCTCTGGCATGAATTTGCAATTTAACGTTACCAATCTGTATTAACTATCTAGGTCTATTTGTGAGCTGAGAACAGCAACAAAAGCAGGAGAAGATCAAGAGGAGAAACTCACCCGAACCTCCACAAGGAAAGTCTGCACCGGTCATTTATCTCAGTTATATACATTACTGATAATAATAAAGACAACAGAAATAAAATGCCTCTGGAAGATTCTAGAGACTACTTGGAGACCACATCCCAAATAATGAAGTACGAAACAAAGTCAAACAAAACATAGGTTCGTATGAAGACCTCCTAACCACAGTAAAGAAACAGAAACTGAAGTGGTATGGCAACGTTTCATAGTCATCGGGACTAGCCAAAACCATCATGCAAGGAACATACAGTGCAGGGAGGAAGAAAGAGGGGTAGGCAATGGAAGAGATGGGAGGATAACATCAGTGATTGGACGAGCATGACACAAATTGAAACCTTAAGAAACAGAAAACCAAGAAGGGTGGAGAAATTTGATTGTCAGATCATCTGTGATGCTACAACGGTCGAACAATTAGACTAAGGGATAGATAAGAGGAGGTGAGATATCAATACGATTTTTGCTTTTATGCAAAAAAGAAGGTCTAAGTAATAATAGTATTTTTAACTCTATGGCATTCCTACCATAAGATACTGATGTATTTTCACAGTTTGAAATGGTTTGAAATCTACGGAAAATTTACTTTTTGTATCTTTCTAATTTTATATGAAAATATACAGCTTTAAAAGTGTAAGGAACTGTGTGCGTGAGTCAACACAAACTACATATTGATTTGACGATGCTGGATATGCGAGAATATATTATATACAACGACATGCTGGTGACATAACAACGTCAAAAGCTACGACAGGCTTAAGAAAAAAATCCCAAACGTTTTTTTTACAAAATGTAGAGGGTAGTAGTAGCGCTATGCGGTTTAGCGGCTAACAAAGGCTCAGATTATCATGGCGGACGTGGAGGTGCCAGACCATAATTGGTAGTAGTCCGCTGCACCTGTGCCTCAGCCAATGACGAACATGACGTCAAAGGATCTGCAAATAGTCCCTACCGGGAAATTTCAGGACCTTATTTGGGTTGCTGTCCTAGTTTTTTTTTTTCTTTTTACCTTCGCCAAGTAGGTTATTAGTACAGTGGCGTTCGTGTGTGTGTGTGTGTGTGTGTGTGTGTGTGTGTGTGTGTGAGAGAGAGAGAGAGAGAGAAAGAGAGAGAGAGAGAGAGAGAGAGAGTTCAAACACTATAACTTGAGAAGGCTTGGTTGAATTGCTTTGATATTTGGTAGGTGATTAGGTCTTGATGAGACCTCAAAATGTTTAGAATCTATTTTTCTGCATTTTTTTGTGCTTTCCTCCCGTTTTCCTCAGTTGTAAAATGTAATACATTTATATTCCTTGGATTGTACATATATAATGCCGGTTAAGTTTATTTTAGCCGAACACCTACTTTTTTTGACCTGTCAACTTGACCATAATAACATGTATTTCGATACTATATACATTTATCATAGTAAGCAGATCAAAGACTCAACGTTTCGTGATAATCATATGTATATACACCATTGAACGTATCATAACAATATAGGCAATATAAGGCACACCGTTATTGTTTTTACGTATACAGTTTGCTATTAATGTAAGGGATTCGTTTTCTATAGCTTCCTACAGTGCCGCAGAGTATTGTGTCATTAACCATTCCGACATTTTCCTCTCTTTGTGCCAACCGCCTCTGCTGTAGAATCAATGGTTGCGACTGTCGGCGAAACCACAATAGGAATTCCCCTGGGGCCCACATAGACAATTGAAATTAACGTCATGCTATTCCCACGATGAAAATGTTCAGAAAAGCCCAGGAACTTAAAGATTGTTACATTCTAGTACGTTTATGTTGCAGTTTTCGTGAAAACAAGCGTTTTCGCGGTCATCAATGCCATACAAGCACTTGGAGGAGATTGTCATATTAAAATGTTAATTCGTCGACCTCTTATATATAACCACAAATGAGTGGAAATTTTTGTTTTCCTAAGCAAAAGCTTACTGCCACCTCTTCTTACACCACAGCAGGATACACGACCTTGCAGTCTCCTGGGAATATTCTCCCATGAATGATTAAAAAGGATGTTGTCTCGGAGCCTGTTGCCACGATCGGATAGGCAACGGGGAAACAGACGGGTGTTTTAGTTACAGTTGACCTCGGCGATCGATCGAAACGCTCGCTGCCGTGTACGATGCGGTAGATATAATACAAGGTCCGGGGTACGTAGCACCTGTGTGAGGTTCACGGGTGTACAGCAGTTTTTATCCGTGACAGCAGTTTTCGCGATTACATACAGATGGGCCAAGGTAAAGGTGAACGACAAAGCACATTTTCGAGAACGTTGCCATTGTTGCATAATATGCAGCTACATTAGAGTAAATCCTTCTGGACTTTAGGGAACTAAGACAAGGTGAGAGGAATTAAAAAAAAGGTCCCAGTGGTGCCTGTTTGTGTCTGCTGCTGAGTATTTTAGGCGGTGTTTTCTAAGAAGAATGGACGGTATCAATTTCGCAATTGCAGCCGCAAAATGCCGTTGGTGAGTATATGAAGCCAGGACAGAGTGAAAATATGACTTGCTGCTCATTTTACATCGCTGTGTACGAATATTATGTCATGTTATTGGCAACTCTGAACACTACAATAACATTACAAACACCTTATATTAACGTACACAAGTCTAATGATAACAGTTTTAATTGAGTCTTGGGTTATCGATGCATATCTATTGCATCAGTGTTCGTTTAAACATAACATTTGGCAGATGCCCAACTTCAAGGTTAAAATCCATAGAGACTATTGATCAAAACCTATTTTTGCACCAGTTAAGCAAAGTAACATATAAAATTACAGAAAATTTATTTCCAAATCGGTGAATAATAAATATGAAAAGAGTAAAGCTGTGTGTTTAACAGTGCAATTTTATCTGAAGCTCTGTTCTTTAAGTTTTTTTTTTGTGATGACCAGGCTAAACGTTGACGGCACAAGTATTTGTAGTTGCCCAAAGCAGGATCTGTTATGGAACGTACGGCCATTTAAGACTGTCATGCACAGAAAGTCGTTCAACCAAATGCTTTTGAAAAATTAAAACTTGCTTATAATTGTTTTCTTCCTGAAATGATATATTCTGAAATTAATTAGGCAGCCCATCCTCATAAAGTATACCCCACTTCAACCGTATAATGTCGAAAAACATTAACTCATGCACTCATATTTGCATTCAAAAATCTTTGTTTAGGCAAGTCAACGTCAAACGAAACAAAAGCACCTAAACATACACCATATATAAATCATCATGATCCGTATCATTATTTTCCGCAGACTTATAAGCAATATTTTGTTGGTCATAAACCTGCGGTATCCTTTGCTCAAATAGATTTTGCCCAAATAGATCATCCAACATATTTGTTACAGGTTTAGCTAGAAATGGATTCTGTCGCCTTAGATTTACCGAAACCGAGCCAGTGCAATCATCCGAAAGGTAACCAAGAAAACTATAATGGATGTAAAAAAGTTTTCTTTTGCGAAAATAGCCCGAGAAACCGTTCTCAGTGGTTCTGAAAGCCCATCACTCGGAAAGGGGTCGTTTTGTGCCATCAGGGGGGCGCGGTGTGAAAGCTACCAAGCACTTCACTTAATTACCAGGTTCGTTTCTCGTGCATCTAAGCGTCCTAAAAACACATTTGCGCAAGGTAGCGATGATACGAATTACTTCCACATAAACACAGGGATGGACCATCATCTGGGATGTGTTATCAAAATTATACCTTCCGACTGAGATGGTTTCCATTCCGTTAGAAAGTCAAGATAAGCTGTTTCGTGAGGTTCTGTAATGGGAGCACATAATAGCACAGGATGCCAGGCTCTCATCTTACCACTTTTGTTGATGCGTACGCGGAGAAACTTGCTGACGATTGTCTTATCTCCAAGATTCAGCTTTGCACAAATTACAGCCTTTGCGGCTTATTCCCCCCGCTTCGTGAGGAAAATGCAATGTTTAGCACCTCAAGAGGAGACGGAGGAATAGCTGGTTGTCTAAGGTGTCGCTCCGTCGATGAGTGTACTATTATCGTCTACTGCGGTAGGATAATTGAAGAGACACTTATGGTGCCACAAAACCACAGGACCAAACCGCAGACTGCATCTTTCACAAGGCCACACCTTGTGGGGGCCATATTTCCAAGCGGCATTAACAATTTATAAGAAAGAAAAAAAACTCGCTGTGTTTAAAGCTTACTGTGTCGATACTTTGACGCAGTTTTAAAAATAGCTAGAAGACAAAACGCGAAGCCATCTGTTCTAGTTCTGCCGGAATGCAGGTCACGTTTTTGACAATAATCCCCATCAAACGACCCGCAAAATCAGACATGAGGAAAAAGGGGGACACAAAATCACAGCACATTTGTACCGAGCGACAAACAAATGGGACCAGAACAACTGCAGACCAAGAGCCAAGCACAGTAAGAACTTACCAGTAGAATCGCAGTCGTCAGGATAGCGTGCGAGAGAAACCAGGACGAGTTGGGGTCTGTAGGATGGTAGCTGTCTGTACTCCGACCATCCTCCCATCACACCAAAGCGGGCACGGCCGTCCCAAGGCGATCCTCAGTATCAATTACTACCTGTACCCCGTGACCGGTGAATAAAGCTTGTGACGAAAATGAGAGGGCCTGACGGAGATCCGCTTTAAGTAGTCAGTCTTCACCACGTGACTGAAGCTAGCTGGAAAAGGGGGACCTGGGTGAACTGCTGGGAAACAGTGAACGGTTGGACTCAGCTCTGGTCACGCATCATTAATTCAACAGCCTATCCTCAAAACAGAAAAGCTCGTGGCGCGCCTAATTGAGCAGATTGAAAGGCATCATGGGATAATAGTATGAGACGCAGCGTTGCCAGGAGCGCGCGGGAGGTTCTAAAGGTAAATAATCGTGTAAAAATCCCTTTAGAATTAAGCCTACCCAACCACATGGCCACAACGGTGTTATCTGCATGAAGTCAGACATACGCAAATTCAAGCTTCGTCACGGGCAAAGTTTGCGGAGAGCTTTTTTTGCGCTCGTAATAAAGTAGAGAAACTTTCCACTTCAACATCGCAAGTTGCAGAACATGAAAAGAAAAACGTAAGCATAAAAGCATTAAAAATAATAAAAAAAGATTAGCCATAGTTCTGTCAAACACTAAGAATATTATTAGATATTATCATAATTTAAAGTTTACGTTACTATTTTTCCTTGGTATGTTTTTAACAAAATCAACATTGCTTAGGACCGTAAACAGTATAATCAATGTCAGTAAAATCTGGAGATTGATAGATTCTCTTAATGGTAGGCTTATACCCACCGTCATGATGTCATCTATGACGTCACGCATAGCTAATGCATACGTGGAAACCTCGTTACACACCGTTGGTTGTGACGATAGAACACCACAAAAACACCGTGAAATTGGCGATGACTTCTAAAAAAGCACTACTTCAATAAGGAACGCAACATTTACAGTACAAACGTTGTTGCCGAAAATGCAACGAAAGGATAATGAGATGATTTTTACACGTCAACCAGAAACAAAACTGTTATATATCTTTGTGGCATTGTTTAATGATTGAGAAATACTTTCGTATATCATGGAGACTTACATCATCATACTTTTCATAGCTAGCTTGACCTGCGAGCTTCCACAAAAAAGCACTTACTGTTACACAGGAAAACAGTTACTCAAGCAACTGGATAGAATTCGACAAATTTCAAATTTTTCACATTCGAAAGTTTTACATTCTACCCAGTTGCTTGAGCAACTGTTTTCTTGTGTATCTCAAAACCTGGATGTCTAACCTCCATCGACGATCACTTAGAGTTATGAAATAATAAAGAGAAAAAATAAGATTAGAGTATCAATTTCTTCGAGCTAAACTGATTCAGTCATGTACTTGCGAATGGTGCACGTCTATTTTAAAACAAAAGCTCAACTAGTAGTGACTAGCATTTGTATAATCGGCGTTGTGTTTGTCAACCGAACCCCACAGCAGTGTCCCTTTGGGCCTATCTATTACTTTGGACTCAATCAGACAATGTTTGATGCATCGAAAGGATACCGGAAGGTCGTGGAATTTGATGGCTCTTTGGAGAGATGCCAACATGTAAACCAACACTGAATTATATTTTGCGTACATGGCGCGTATGGCACGCGTTTGCTTCTGCCAAACGATCATGGACTGTTTCTTTTTCTTTTTCAAATTTTATAGAGTTAGTAATTATTAGTTAAATTATTTGAATATTTTATTTGAATATTCCAAAACTCGTATAAGTGAAGCTTATAATAGTAGAGTTTTCGTACGCTTCAAAGTGGATAGCAGGCGTGGGCATACTTTAAACAGCGAAAGAAAACAGTAAAATGCTTTCGTATGTAAAGTTAGTGTCACAAACTATATTCCTGTTCTGACCATGGATACATTTATTTGTATTATATTTACATTTTAAGCATATTTGATATTAGGCAATGTGAATCATAGTTCCTACCGACTATATTGTATTTGTAACCACAAGGTGTACAAATACGCTGCAACCTATTCAGTATCAGAGGAAAACACTGTCTAAACATTTTCTTATTGCATTACGTTCTTTTCTTTACTTTGCCTCACACAGTGATTATCTTTCTACATTAGATTACACTTATTAAATTCCATCACATATATTACCTGGACGAAATTAATTGTCATATCGTATTTGACTAAGATTTTTGCGATCCACGAATTCTATTTGATATTTTCTTTAAAGTTTATTTCTGTCGCCATAAGAGGAAAATTAGGCCAGTGATACACACTTAGCATCAAACAAGTTTTATACGGTAAATCACGCTACAAATGCCCTATTTATTTAGCAGACCAAGAAATCATGTTTTCATACTTTGCATGTGAAACATAAATTATTCAAAAAGTAATTCCAGGAAAACGTTTGAGGGTAAAATGTGAGAAATAAAAGAAATTCAGAAAAAAAAAGAAATAAAACAAAAGGATGACGTGAATCAGTTTAATGTTTTTTTGTGGAAGCCTTCCAAGTGTTATTATAAAAATGACATCCGTCCGTTCGCCCCCCCCCCAAAAAAAACGTTTGCAATCATTCTATAATTATATAAATTCTACACAGGAGTTGCAAAATGTATACATATTTACTTTAAATTGCAAAAACAAATATCGGAAAACATGCACTAGTGTCGTAGAATGTCTTTTTTCATCGTATTTTTTTTACATGTGTAGCAGTACAACTAGGCTCAAAGATGAATTTTGAGCCACGAGAAAAACAAAAAAAAGGCAAAGAGAAAGATATAAAAGAACAAATATATAGAATGTATTATTTGGTATACCATGCTCTGTGTGTTCACTCATTTGTTCAACTTTTCTGACTACTTAGATTCCATACCGAAGGGAAATTGTTTCCCAAACATCCTTTTTTTCCGCACGCGCGAAATTTCAATTTCGGGGTACCAGTCAGTTTGGTCTTAGGTAAAATTGTATTTATTTTACAACAAAACAACGTCTTTAAACAGTCTAAAGTGATCAGTCTCGCAAAGGAAAAGGAATAAAGAAAATGAAGTATAAAATTGGGTGTCCTGAGTAAAATTCACACACCACCGTGCTTCGCAAAGTGCATTTCTGTTATGAAATATGTGTAACATATGGCTAGATACATTACGCCATATAGGCAATATCGTCAAAGTAGCCGGACCATCAACCACATAATCCATCCTAGACAGTTACTATAAAACCAGAGATGGATTCACATTTTCACTTCGGACATAATTATTTACCCTGGTTAACGCAGTAGTAACACAAAGAGAGAAACAATTATTACATATAGATGCAATGTTGAAAATACGCATATAGATATATCGTGCTAGAAGAGACAGCACAAAAGCTGATACGTTGTTTTTTTCGAATGTTGGCTCTTCGCCATTTTTGAAGTATTTATATATTGTCGCTTTGCAGTATGTTTTGAAGTCGGAAAGACATCACAGATCAGTGTAATATTATGCCAACTATATACGACACAAAGGGATCTCTACACGAACGTATATTTCGAAATACAATACTCTAAGTTAAAAAAAACATTACCGGGTAAACTATGTACATGTAGTGTTATGCAAGGTTGACTTATGATATATGTGAATAAGGAGAGAATTCGACAGAACTATTTTGGCAGATGGAAACGGAAATTATTTCTAATCGCGGTACTATACTAAACTGTCCGTCACCAGTCCCAGGCAACGTGAAATATAGACCACAAAGCAGGTGCTTGGGTGGGACCCGGCTGAGCCCTAATCACGTCCCTGGCACCAAACCAAGATGAACAATTTCCTTTCCAAATTGACACCAATCCGGACTGATTAGAAAAGTGACACATAGTCGAGAGGGACACGATTTTTCCATCCACTGTCACGCCCCCCTCCCCCTTATACCGATAATTGATCAATTGACCATGTGCACGCACATGTTCGGCCCCAACTGCAGTTAAAAATGACCTTGATCTAAAAGGGAACCCCACTCTCAAATAAGGTCCTCTCTCCCCGTTCTATTTACTTACGAGCCAACTGGAGGTAATAACACTAAAAGGAAATAAAAGCAATTGGAGACATTTGATCATGCAGCTGGGGCGCGGCAGTCAAGCTACGAGATCGAAAGTCGTTGCGAAGGGTGAACAAAGAGAGGTAGTGTTAATGAAGTCAAACTGCGTCCATTTTCCTCAGTGGTGAGGTAAAGTGCGGCTAAAAACCCGGCTTTTGACGTCATCAAATAAACCATTGTATGGCAGCAACGCAAAAGAGCACGCGAGCGCGAGTCGTTACACCTACCAGTCGCTTGATGAATGGACAGGTTGATTCCCGAGGACAGGGCAATCTTCCCAGCGGCGCGAACCCAACAACACACAGAGGAATAAACGTAATCTGGAAACGACTCTCAGCCCCTCTATCCATAAGCCCAGACCTGCTGAGTTTAATTGAATTTGCGGAGGCCCACGGGGCATCGATAAATGGTCGAGAAAGTTTTGGCCGGCATGCTCACTCCAATTGGACTAATTTAAAGAACTAACCCAAAGGTCGGACCCGTCAGTCAAACGGAGATGGACGTGGCAACTTGAGGGTAATGTTAGGAAGGCAAGGTTGCGCAGGGTAACCACGACACGTAACCAAGAAAGAAAGCATTTGATGCAATCTATGCAGGCATTTGATGCACATATATGAAGCTACAACCTCTTCATTCTCCATGGAGACCAGTTGCTTGAGCTCTACGATGACCAGACGGAAAACCAAAGCAATACTACATTGCAAACATATTTTAAATAACTTCTATTCGTTTGAAAAAAAATAGATAAAAACTAGATACAGGCATCTAATATTTTAGACTTATATGGAGGGCATAGTAAAGCGTTGTTTTTGTTTCAACGGGGTTGCTCATTCTGTAAAGCGAATGGTTGATTACTTCTGGCACTGAGCTATCTAGGTACGACGGTTAATTGTGTGACTAAGCCAGAAGATGGCGGTGAATGTTTGTTTTGAAAGCCTGTGCATTGTACTCGAGAGGGAAGCAGGTGTTTAGGAGGGAGGTCCATACTTTTGCAGTCCGGGGAAGAAACTGTTGATGTAGAAACAGAAATTTGAACGGTGTAATGATGTGAACTGAAGGTGAACCTAGTGGCACCCTGAAAAGTTCTCGGTGGGGGACGAGTAGTGAGGGTTCTTCGGAACAGCGCCCGTGAAAGTATCCGTAGAAGAGAGGGACAGGGAGGCAACGTTTCGTCTGTGAGAGACGGAGTCCAGATTTGCGTCCAGAGGATAGCCAAGCGTTGACATATATGTGGGCGCGTAAAACACCTCACCGAAACGCGTGATATTCAAACGCACCCTGTCATAAAAGCTCTCTCTCAATGTTTTTCAAAATGTCCGTCCAGTTGGGCGAACCAATAGATATCTATCACGACTGGTCTTAGGGGAAGATAATTGCCTTCGGCAGAGCTTTCGTGACCTGTGGTCACTCCACTTAAGTTAGCTAACAGTTTGTCAGTGACTTTATCGGAGCCGTTAGCCCGCGCCTTGCAAGCTCTGATAAAGGTTTATCTTGCTAATAGAAAACTGGACCGATGTTGACCTGAATTTTTTGAGATCGCAATCTTTCCAGAAAATGTGTGTGTTGCACGGTCCCTAAACGACAAAAGAATTGATTGAGAGCATTTGCAGTATTTCAAAAGCAGGGCAGAGTCAGAAGAATAGCAGCATTATTTACTACTTTTGACCAAATTCTTAGGAATTAGAAAATTTTTTTTTCTAACACATTACTTCTACTGATGGAAAGAAGCAGATCAAGGTATATTTTAGAAAACCATGAAGATGTTAGATATAGCAGATGTCACCTGTAAGTCAATTTCTAGCTGGGTCAATGACTTAAGTTCACAAATTTAAGACTGTGCATATCATATTTTCTCTCCTAAACAGATAAAATGATTAAAATTAGTTATCGTACAAGAAATGTAATATCCTCCAGAGTCTTTAGCTGAACTCCCTGGCACACCTTTTTGGCCAATTTCTACTATTTCCCGCAAGATCGTCTCCTGGAGACTACCATAAATGACCGTGCTTGCTGGTTATACAGCACTGGCATTGAAAAACTAACAGTTTTATTCTTCTGTGGGTTCTCCCAGCCAGACCTACGCAAAACGTAATTAGACACAATAACTTTGAATAAAACCAGGGAAGAAGTGTTTAAAACTTTATAACTGGATAAGAATTTATTTGTCAAACGTTTCAGATGTACATCCGACATCCTTTCTCTATGAATAATGTTTATAAATGATTTACGGAACAAGAAAAGGAGGTTCCAATTAAACATAACAAAAACAGACAAGTTGTTCCAAATAAACAAAAGTTAACTGACAAAACTTCTAACATATGTTCCAAAAGTAAAAAAAGGGTACGTAAGATACAAGATTAAACCATGTGAAAACAAAAAGCAAGGTCAAAAGTGTGAAAAAAATTAAATACGTTGCAATGCGCCGTCCCAAGTAGCTAAAAACTCAACGGTTTTGAATCAAACAGTTTGTAGCTTGGCCCCCTTATGTCCCAGCACTTTCTCCTGCCATGTTATCGATTGTCACATCAAAACCACGATAATAGTTTACGCATCGATCTATGTTTAGAACTAGTACACAGATCTTTACAATCTTTCACATCACACAGCGGTCTTTACCAATATAATTGAAGACAGGAAAGCGCTCCGACCTAGTTCGTACTTTGTCGATGATTAGTTGTTGTTTAAAGGAGACGTGGTCGTCAACCCACCACCTACCTACAGTACATCCAACGGTTGTTGGGTGACAACAACTCGGACCTTTCCTCAAAGCGGATTGCTGACATCGCCCAGAACAGGACTAACTGGAGGGAACTCACGGTCGTCTGCTCAGCAGCCGCCAGATGATGATGTTTAAAGGGGCATTATGTAACTTTTTTGCACCAAAAATTGAAATATCTTAATTATTAAAAACATATTTTTAATGCTGACTTACTTCTGCTTTTCAACATATCTGCACAATTATCTCATATTTCTGACATTTATGGTTGGCGCTAAAACAGCCTACATGAGGTGCAGTCAGTTTGTGGTATCACCACAAAATACCGGAATATAAACAAACAAGGCTGAAAGCTGTGTTTCCAGCTCTTAAACACACTCGTAAGGCATCATATTTTGGCACATCCACTTCCTGAATGGCACTTATTTGCAGTAGAGTAGGGTTGATTTGAATTACTTTGTAAAGAAATAACCAGAAAATTGACTTTTTGTATCGCCCTAATGTTATATAATGCATATTTAATGAAAAGAGGAAGGTCTTTATTGTACATTTTTGCCCGACTGTACTAAGTAGCACCTACTGGTCACAACAAAGACATGTTAATACATAAAACATATACAGGTCGGTATGAGTGCAGCAATGCAGTACATAGATTCGGACTTTCCTCGCTTCTTTGTAATGACATAAATGTAGGGAAATGGATATTAAGCTAAAATCGATATAACGTGGGATCTTGTTTTAGTAATGAGATTCATAGAACATGACATAAAAAGGACATGAAAATAAATTAGGCTCAGATACAGCCAAAAGCTTTAAAGAATTTTCCCTTAGCTAAAAGTTTCTTCCAAGCTAAGAAAAGTTCTGGGAGACATATTGTAACTTTTTTTCACGTACGTACATGCTGTGACTTTCACACAAGGTCATTCACTATGCGCATCCAATCTCTAAACATAATTTTAGTCTCAAGATTGTCAGCAAGTTTCTAAAGATCGAAAATGGAAAAGTTGGAATCTAAGCTGTGCCGTATCAACCACAGCAGGCCACAAAATAGGCTCTTAGCAAGATCCCATTCATACTCGACTTATCGAAAGGTGCAGATAGTGATTGGTATCCTACAGGTCTTTGATACCCCAGTTGGCAAAAGAAGATTACGACATGATGTATTACGGCTGTATGAATCGTATTACGGCAGGGGGATCCGATTTGCGGCATATGGTGTTGTTTTGAATCATGATAGATATGAAGACCACTAAGCTGGCAGCTTATTTAGTAGTCTAGTTTATGATTTTAGAGAATATAAGTTGGCTTGCAATTTAAACCATCTGTAATGCAACAATTGTGACCACTAAACTGGATAAGCTTTGGCCCAACGTTTTGTGCAAGTTTGTTTTTTCTAGTCTGTGCATGTTGTCAACTCGCCCTTTCTCTCTTTTTTACCCCCATTAAAAATTGAGGTATTGTTTTGGTCTCTACCTCCCCCCTCTCTCTCTCTCTCCCTTTCCCTCTCTCTCTTTGTCTCTGTCTCTGTCTCTCTCTCTCTGTCTCTCTGTGCATGTGTGTCTCTCTCTCCCCCCTCTCTCTCTCTCTCTCTCTGTGTGTCCTTGTGTGTGTCTGTGTTTCCGTAAGGCCCTTAGGTCAGGTTGTAATGGATATTGTTGAGTCCAGCAGTCTGTTCCAGAGGGAGAAAGTCATTAATCACTTCTACATCTGGTAGCACTGGCTGCTTTCACAGGTGTTTTTTTTTTCGTTAAATGACCTCCTTGACAGCTGGTGTTGTTTCCCTTACACAATAATAAAGAAAGACTTATAGAAACCATGGTAAATGAGAAGAGAACACAGTCAACATTACACAAGATCGAAACATTTCATGGAGGTCTGAGGTCTCCGAATTCTTGTTCTAGTGTGTTCATGTCCTTGCCCTCTCTACTTTTTTTTACTTCGTATGAGCGGTGGAAAGTTGTTTTTCCCTTAATACATCATGTATGTCAAGATACTGGGTATTACCTACTGCTTACATGACAATTTTACCTTACATTGTCGGTAGATAACCACCCTCAGCATAATGACAGCCATTTTATCATGTATAGGCACATGTAGGACGCAAATGCATTGCCAAACAGCAAGTGTTCATACCATTTAGGAGCAATGCATATATCCTATAGCTCTTTAGTCAGCGCCCCTCTCTTGGTATGTAGGAAGAGTGGTCTGGGTAACAAGATAAACCGTTCCCGCTGACCTTCAGCAAAGACCCCTTGCCCTCCCAGAGTTAGAAATTTATGTTTTTTATCCAAATTATTCTGTAAGCCTCTTAGAGTGAAAGGAACGGTAACACCTGTATTTTTCTCCACGCGGGGATAAATTATTACTGCGATTTTTCAGTAATTCGGGTAATCAGGGTGAGCGAGGGGAACGCGAGGCGCCGTGTGCCCTGCATCTTAATTTTTCCACATTCGAAGACTCTCCTTTCGGTTAGATTTATGGTTTTGTGGTGGCGAAATCCTCGTAGACTAGTTCGTCGTATGATTTTCATGTCGTTGATTTTTTTTATCCAGCTGGCTGTGACAGAACCGACCCCCAAAAGGGATCTAAGACAAGCTATTTAGTAACAACATACAGTTAAATTTTACACGACACTTGCACGACTATCCCAAGAATTCCCTCACTTTCCGATTGCACGGCGATCGCACAGCGAATGCGTCCAGGCCCTTAGTCACGAAGTTACACTTTCACATATAACTTAATAAGCCCCTGTCAAACATTCAGAACTTACCCCCCGAACACCAAACCAACCAATGTTGGCTGAAGTTCGGGAGCAGCCTGGCCAGATGTAGGCCACGCCTACCTTTCGATACGAATTGAATTTGGGCTGAATTTTAGTCTACTTTGACTGCCATCCACGTCCTACCTACACCCGAACACCACCTAACCACCAGCTAACCATGGCCGAGCCCCCCGTTCACACCCGAATGTTCTAAACATTTCTAAACATTGGGCTGGCGCAGCCGAACAGTAGCCGACCTGGCCGAACACCAGCCAACCTTGCTCCAAACCTACTCTATCCATGATTCGTCTAGCGTTCGGGAGACCATATTCAGCTACGTGTGACAGGAGCTTTACGTATAAAGTTACAGCTAGCAGTGTCATGCTTGATGTCTTTTTCCTTCTTTACTTAACTTGATACACCACTCAGTTATCAGCTAAACGCTGGGCTAGAAAATTAATGCTGATTCATTAGAAAATAAAGTTCTTCACAGTCACCACTCACTATGACGTCTTTCGAAGGAGATGCATTAAACAAAAGGTTGATGCAGATAACCTCTTTTAATTCCCTTTCACACATATCACCGCAGCTTGAACGTTATCGTGTTCCTCCACATCCATGCGTCCTAGCGTGAAAAGAACTGACCTTCTTACTACAAAAGCATGAAATATTTCTTCTATCACAGGGCAGCAGTCTTACCAAGTCCTTTCATGGAATTTGCAATCGAATGACTTTAAATGGCACAAATTGCAATCGAAGCATCACGACTGACATTCTTACCAATAGCGTAAAATGAAGAAGTACAGGCACTGTCAACCTCAATTTGGGCTAATTTTACTGTGAGTAAATGGCAAAGATATTCATGAATAACTTTTTGCACAATCCTTTAGCCGATTTTTATGTTTTCCTAGATATTTTGAAAGCTATTAACGTTCCTCCAGTAATCACTGATGCAGTTCAGGAGGAACCAGAATTCGGAGACCTCAGACCTCCATGAAATATTTAGAACTTGTATGATGGTGACTGTGTCCTCTTCTCATTCACTTTGGTGTCTACAAGTCTTTCTTTATCGTGCAAAAGAAACAACACCAGCTGTCAAAAGAGGGCAAGTAACAAAAAACACCTGTGAAAATTTTGAGGGGCTACCAGGCGTGATTAATGACTCTCTCCAAGGGGATAGACTGAACCCAACCATATCCATCACAACCTGAAGCCCCTGTCACACATTCACGAATTTGGCCTCCCGAACGCTAGCCGAACGCCCGCCAACCACGGTTAGGAGTGAGTCGG
Organism: Branchiostoma floridae x Branchiostoma japonicum; assembly: GCA_013266295.2. Lineage (NCBI taxonomy): Eukaryota > Metazoa > Chordata > Leptocardii > Amphioxiformes > Branchiostomatidae > Branchiostoma > Branchiostoma floridae x Branchiostoma japonicum. The sequence continues at coordinate 25,370,399 of CM023824.1, read as the reverse complement.
CTGGCGTTCGGCTGGGTTGGCTGGCGTTCAACTGGGTTGGCTACGGTTCGGTGGCGCCAGCCAAATGTTTCAAAATGTTTAAAACATTCGTGAGTTGTTCGGGAGGTTCGATCATATCTGACTGGTTTTCGACCGTAAGTCAGCAAAACACCAGCCAGCCATCCGAGAGCAAGTCAGCAGTGTTCAGGGCTTGTTCAGGGATCAAATTAGACTCCAGTTGAACCCAAATTCGTTTCGATTCAAATAGAAAGGTAGGCGTGGCCTAAATCTGGTCAGAGTGCTCCCAAACGCCAGCCGAACCTGAACGGCTGGCGTTCGGTAACAGATTCTGGGGAAGGTCGTGAATGTGTGACAGGGGCTTGGACTAAGGGCCACGCGGAAACACAGACACACACACGGACACACGCACACAGACCTACCAAAAACAATCCTCCATTTTTCATGGATGATCAACAAGAAACCAGAAATTTTAGACTTCGGGGAAGCATCACAATCCTCGGCTACCTGAATTCCCCCATATCGACCTCTAATTTCTACTGGCTCCTGGCCAGATTCTGAGACCTTTGAACCCCCATCATTATGTCTGCCAATCGTGCCCCCCATCCACGTGCAGTCAACCTACTCTGTCCGGAAAAACAGATACACCAAACCACAGCTCAGCCGCCCAAAACAAAACTCTCGTACGGAAGTAGTACGGAAGTAACTAAAAACAATTTTCCACCTAACTCATAGTAGTGACCATCTGTATTCACTGTAAGATCGTGAGATGATCGTCGACCAACAATCCGTTGTTATAGGTTTCAACATGATGCATCATTTGTCATTTTTTCTAGGACAAAATTTGCATGGAAATTGGGTCATCTGGGCGGGTTTTTAATTGCCGTATCTCAAACCATGTAGCCCCACAGTGCTATTTCTATAATGCTTATAATGATTTATTAATGTACCACGAAATTGCCTTGCGGTATTCAAATATATGTTAACAAATTTGTAAAAGGATTATGGATCAAAATATAATATCTTGCTACTTCGTGTCCCTAACAATGACGTAAAATGAAGCAAGGTATACCATTTTACCCGGTTTATGTTTGTTTGTTTGTTTGTTTGTTTGTTTGTTTGTTTGTTTCGCATAACCGGTAAACCGCCTTTAGGCCACAGCAAGTATGATGATGCCAATGATGGTACGACAAGCTCTTTTCTACTGTTCTGATTAATTGAGATGTATACACATCTACAAGGACGGGTAATACTGTTGAATACAGGAATAAAAGACCTGTTGGTTGTGATATCATGCTTTGTTGCCTCAGTTTTTGTTTAACAAGGTTTTAGATCTCAAAATTTGAAAATGCATGTTGAAATCTTGTTTTTTTTGCCCGCCTTGTTTTTCGTCCTATCGCATTAAATTTGGAGTCTGCGGAGTATGTCACCCATAAAATTTACTTGCTGTGGCCTTAGGGCAAATTTCCGTCTCGTAAACGGTCGTCGCCTTTCGATGCCTGGTCGATGCCATATCCGAGTGTATCATAACTTTTTTTAGGTCCAAAATAGTATAAAACGTATAAAAAGCAACATTCTAATTGCAAATGTAAGGTAAAATAATGAAAAATAGTAAAGGTATTATTGAAAAAAGAAAAAGCACAAGCTCGGATTCGACCCCGGGTCAAAAAGCGTACGTAGCTCAAAAACCCTAACCTACACCCTAAACCTCTACACCACGAAATATCACGGTGTGGATGGACCGTGCTGACACACTTAAAGTTGGCCGTTCTGCGATATGGCATCGACCGTTTCAAAAGGCGACGACCGTTTACGAGACGAAAATTAGCTTAGGTGTAACACACAAGTTTTGTACAGTAAGTAAAAGCTGCGTAAGACCGGACTGTAACTTATGGCTGCTCGTCACAACCAGGTGACTATTGATGTCACCTAGGTAACATGGCATCATTTCTGCATAGGAAGACCACGAAACATTTCAGAATGAATTTTCTACATACATGGGATGTAGGGACAAAGACCCCCCCCACACACACACACACACGAACAAATACACAAATCCAACCACACACACATGAACAAACACACACATTTATCCACACATACACACACACACACACACATACACACATTTATCAACACACAAGCACGCACACACACACACACTAACGCGCGCGCACACACACACACACACATTCGCACACATACTCTAACGCTCACACAGATATTTACATTCAAACACACACACACACACACACACATCCATCTACACACGCGCACACACACGCACGCAAGCACACACATCGACACACACACACATCCACCCACAGACGCACACACACACCGATCCAGGCACATCCACAAACACACACACACACATTCACACTTACAATTACGTCCAAACAACGCATAGATGTGGTCGTGAATAACAAAGATTAATGAGGTATAACTGAAGATAATACTTGAATAGGAATATAGATTGGAGCCCGTTTCTTCATAATCCCGACAACGCTACAATGACATTTGCCTCGGTTTTGCTCATCCGCAAGTTGTTTACCGCAAAGATAATTTAAAATCCCGGCTAACACGTATTATATTTTCACATTAAAGAGAATCGACCACATTTATAACATCCTATGATGTAGTAAAGTACAAGTGCAAATGTTTTTACCGGTACCCAGACCACAGCTGCTACAGCTGTGAGTGTTCTCTAACAATAAACTTCACTACCGACGTTCTCCCAAAGAACGTTAAATCACTTAATGGTATGATCACTTAACAGCTATGATGGAAAAGGTCAGCATTTGATTTTCTTTATGTGTGTTTGCATCTGTGGTATTTACGACCAAAAGGGGCCGAAAAGCAGTTTTTCCATTACACCTTGCCGACCTACACCGGGTAAATCCATCCTTCCACCTCTCTCAGGGACCATTGGGGTGTGTGTAAAATAGAGCTCCTAACTACTAACGCATTCAAACACCGTATTCTCGGAGGAATCATTACCCCTAACGGGAGGGAGATCTAGTCGGTGCTGAGTCCTGAAATGTGCGGATGTAATTCACTCCAATTCTATCCACCGCTGGTCGCATAGGGGTCATGTATCTTTTCAACTCGCCAGGGCGGTAAATGAATAGCCCGGCCGGTTTCATTGTACGTACGGTCATTGGAGGCCTGTAAAACCGAGCGGCGAGGGAGGGGAGTTTAGCAAGAGGACTGCATGCGTTACTAGCACCTTTACCTCATAACCACTGAGGTTACAAAATGCCAACACCACACCTTTTTTTCAACTCGCAAGGGCGGTAAATGAATAGCCCGACCGGTTTCATTGTACGTACGGTCATTGGAGGCCTGTAAAACCGCGAGCGGCGAGGGAGGGGAGTTTAGCAAGAGAACTGCATACGTTACCAGCACATTTACCTCATAACAACTGAGGTTACTAAATGCCAACACCACACATTTTTTAACAGCGGCTGGATGTATTGTTGGGGTCGACTACAACTCTATCTGTTTTTATTAGTCGTAAGTAGGAAATTGTTGGGTCGCTTTTGGCAATGGCGCTAAAAAGGGGCTGGCAAGTAGATGATTAAAGGATGCGGAATCATACGCGAGTGAACATGATGTGGGCGATATATGGCAGCTGTAGGGGAAGCCTACCTTTTCACATGAAAAAATCTATTACCTGTGCTAACAGGACAGTCATATCGCAAACATTTCTAACTGTCGTTCATACATACAGACAGCTGCGGTGCAATAGCGACATATGAATTTAATTTGCAAAGATGGAATTGAATTCATTACAAATAATCAATGCAAAATGGATTTAGATTTCATTTCCGCCAAGAATTGTTGAAGGTCCCGTCCTACAACATTGCCGATTGTAGGGGTCACTTTGAACAGGAAAAAAAAAAAAAATTCAAAGACCGCCATTGGTAGACTGGCTCCCAGTTTATAGTATGATGACGTCAAAAAAAGTTGGACATAACGGTAATTGCACTGCGTGATCACCCAACATGTCTCTCTAATGCTTGATCCCAGTAGAGGAAGGGCACTACCCAATCAACTGCCAGTCGCTCTTAACGAATCTGCTGTGAAGACCTGAAAATAACCCATCAGCAAGGATATCAGAGGGTCCTGGCAGTATCATCCTCCTGATTCCAATTGAGTCTCAGCTAGGCTTCTCCAACTGGCAGCTCCCTCGGCCTCTCTCTCTCTTTCTTTTCAAGAAATATATAGAAAACCAGGCGGTCCTTCTCAATGTCAAGGGGGTCAATCTTTCAAGCAGGCAGGTCGCTGAAGGGTTCAATAGCAAATATCGATCCCTTGGGATGTCCACTTCGCAGGACTTTGGGGGGCCCTCGTGAGGTCCATAAAAAGACTTAGGCTTTCATTGGGAGTAGAATATCAAGTAGGGTAGCCGTAAAGAGTGAAACGTGTTCAGGCTATCTATGGATATTCGAGGTAAAGCCCCATTTCGAGAGAGTGAATACTTATTTTGGAGCAAACCGTTTGATACTGGGCATGCTGCCAAAAGCAAAAAGAAGGCAACGGCATGCCGGTATCACAGGCCATCGTCGTTGTATTATCTTTCATTTTGTCTGTTTTAGGATGACCACCTCTTGCTACGACGAATTTCGCTCCTAAATTATATGTAGGACATTCACAAGGTGATTTTTTTGTAAAACGACAAAACTAGTAATTCTCTGAAACTCGTAACCCATTATATAGTCCCTTCCTCTGTCCTACTTTTAGGTTTCTCATTTTCGTGTCACACACACACACACACACACACACACACACACAGAGAGAGAGAGAGAGAGAGAGAGAGAGAGAGAGAGAGAGAGAGAGAGAGACCTAGATAATGATCTCCCTTTATCTCGAAAATATGTAGGACTTGATTGGAATTCGCAATCATCAGACACAAGCGAAGTCACCGGCTTTGGCCTTCGATAACAACATCCCGTCGTGTAATCTTCATCATTGTTGTTGATCAATGCAATTATCGTTAGTGATACTTTGCCTTGTGTCTGGGTAATCAGAGGAACGGCGGACTGGTCATTGGGGCTAATTTGGTGAGGACAGAGATGGATGTGGCCTTTAGAAACGCAGTCCGTCTTGTCCGTATGGCGCCAAACTTTCTATGAAGAGGAGCTGGCGATCTGCAGCGCTGAGCAGCGAATTTTGCGTTGAAAAGATGAAATATTGTAAACACGTACATAACTACCTCTCCGTGTAAGGCGACCATGTATATAACTGGCGCACACAGCAAAACATATTTTTCTAATAGAAAAGATGAAATGTAATGGATTCTTGCTACCGTATTGGAAGCCAAGACGGAATATAATTTAATCAACCATTTCAAACTTGTCATGAACGTAGTTCGCCAAGTCTTAAATAAATTCAAACAATTTCCTTCTATTCATTAGAAGAAAATTATATATCCGGTTCGGTCCAAAAGCAAAATGTGACTAGATCTTGCTTATCCCAAACTGCATACCAAGAAATCTTTATTTAAACCTTACTTATCATAGATTAGTTTAGTATTGGAGCCAAACATCTAGGTCAGTTAAATAAAGGTACGGGCTCTGAGACTGACAGCGTATAAGCACTGACCACTCCATTTATATTTTAGCCGCTCAATCAGTGCATATCATCGATTTATCAAGGAAAGACATTTGTACAAATTAAGTACTGCCTGACTAGAGCTATTGTTAGCTCTTTTGCTGAAGCTGCATGCTATACACACAGCGTTCACTGAAGCTTAACAAAGAGGCGTATATAGCAAGAGTAGTTCTTTTAGTTTTGCAAGAATAGTTAACCATCGGTGGTTGTTGTGTTTGTATAACGGTACGTAGAGGGACGAGAATAGGTTGCCAGCCACGTCTACGAAAACGATAATTGATTACATGTTTAACAGGCAGAAAATGATGGTGACACATGTGGATGGCTGCCGCAGGTATATAGGTATCGATCTTTTACACGGCCCAGCCGGTGTGTTTCACTTTTCACCGGCTCCGGCCGGATGTTTCAGTAGAGGCGGAGACAACTCATGCACTACAAGAAACGTTTTGGAGTTAAAGTCCTCCCGCAACCATTGGCATGGTCGCATTTGGCGGCGCCCATCTCCGTTTCTGTAGCCCTTGGGCCACACAGTTGTGCAATCACTACAGCAGGAGGCTAGTCCACTGGTAGTGGTGTGTGTTTAGCTCCCATACTCTTTCCCCAAATGCTGAGTGCTAAGCAGAGAAAGTAGTATGTACCATTTTTAAAGTCTTTGGTATGACTCGGCCGGGGATCGAACTCACAACCTACCGAATGCAAAGCGAGCACTTGTCTTCCTTTAATAGGAGGAAGTTGTTTGGGACGTTTATTGTATTATTATTATTAGATGGCAAATATTAGTAGTAAGATATGAATGTAAATACATGTAGTTGTTGTAATGTATGCAGTTTTTATCATGTATATATTTTATATTAAGAGGACTCCAGGAAGAGTAGTGTATTCATTGTATGTATACTAATGGAGTTTCATGAACAAACAAACAAACAAACAAACAAACAAACAAACGTTGGCTTTACCAATGGTAGTAAATGCCAGTAGAGTCAGGTAACGTTCACATTGTAAACAGTACCGGATTGACCAACGGTAGTGAATGCCAGTAAAGTCGAGTAACGTTTACATTGTAAACAGTACCGGATTGACCAACGGTAGTGAATGCCAGTAAAGTCAGGTAACGTTTACCTTGTAAACAGTATTGGACCTTACAATGGTACTAAATAATTGAATTCAAATCTGGTAACTTCGGACAATGGTTGTAAAAAAAATTACGCGACTTGGCTTTTGTTTACTACCTTAAGTCCAGTACTGTTTACAAAGTAAACATTACCCAACTTTACTGGCATTTAATACTATTAATAAATCCAACATTTCGTGCATGTATATATCTGAGAAAATAGCAATATTGACAAACGGAACAAACATGAATATCAATAGTAACTATAATAGCTTGTCAGTAAATACAGTTTATGAATTTCGTTCAGATGAACGCCAACGTAATACTATATAGATGGTACGGCATACACTGCACGAAACGTTGGATTTACCAATGGTAGTAAATGCCAGTAAAGTCGGGTAATGTTTACTTTGTAAACAGTACCGTAACCGGACCTAACAATGGTAGTAACAAAAGTCAAGTTGGGTTATTATATTGACAACCATTGTTAAGTCCAAAGTTACTGGATTTGACTTTAATTTACTACCATTGTAAACTCCGACACTGTTTACAAAGTAAACATTACCCAACTTTACTGACATTTACTACCATTGGTAAAGTCAACTTTTGTGCAGTGACAGCCTACAAGCAAATAGTACATAGTGCAAGGTAATCATGTGTACGTACTATATAAAGTTAGTTCTAGGTAATAACATTTCAAAGGTTTCTTGATACCAGTCCAGTGGAATCATTTTAGTTTCACATTCCTGCTTGCCTCCCCCCGCCCCCCAAAAAATCTAATGGAATTTCGCGCTACTCCCATTCCCCTAATGGCATTAAACCCCGTACATTTAATGTAAAAAATAAATGATCCTTCCCACAATGTGTTATGTATGTGCTTGCAAGCCAGGGTTTTAGGCCTGAATTGAAAAATCCATTTGACGGGCATAGCAGTCGAAATTGAATTTGTCTTCCATGTCATTAGTTTGGACACTTTCCATTTCCGAAACTCGTGATAAGGACTTGCGTGTACGGTACATTAGAGGTTAGACTATATCTACAGTGCGACCAAGGCCACGTCTACTAGTAGTGCTCTGTTATCTACTGCCTATACTAGATGGAAAAAAATCGACTGAACATTAAAAAGCAAAAATGTTATTCATAGCCTGTGCTACAAGCTGTAGCACATAACGTATTAATTGAGTAATAAAATCTCCATTGATGCATTAGCTTAGAATGCCCACTATAGCCACAGTAAACAAAGCATCGTTGGTTTTAAAGGGGCATTATGTAACATTTTCGCACCAAAAATTGAAATATTTTATTTGAAAAAAATATGTGTGTCATTGTAATTTACTCCCACGTTTTAACATATTTGTGCTATTATCTCATATTTCTGAAAATTGTAGTTGGCGCTAATACAGCCCACATGAGGCACACTCGGTTTTTGGCACCACCACAAACTACCAGAATGTAAACAAACATGGCTGACAGCTGTGTTTTCAACTTTTAAACACACTCGTAAGGCGTCATATTTAGGCATTTCCTATTCCCGAATGGCACTTATTTGCAATGGAGTAGAGCTGATTCAACTTACTTTGTAAAGAAATGATCCGAAAATTAACATTTTGTATCGCCCTAATTTTACATGTTTGACATAAAACGGTAACAGCTATATCCACGGTAATGCTTGTTTATTTTTCTGTTGATAGAATTCAAAAATATGTACAAAAACATTATTTATTTACTTTAATATTTATTAATGTCTAAATACAATAAAATATAAAATAAATCAACAAAAAACATCTTCACGACAAAACACAACTAATGTCTAGCTAGACTTAATAGCCTTTTGACAACTTTGTAGACGATCTTCCAAACCAGCAAGGACTAGAGGTATGGAAACAACCAAGTCACCAGCTAGACAGCCAACCGGCCACTGCTGCGTCTTTTACATCGCAAATTTCGTGATCTATAGAGGGTTTTAGATGGTTTAGAAGAAAATGGTGAATGTATGTAAGTGCTAGTTTATTATGCAAGTCCGAAACCGGTTCCTGATGTTCCGGGATTTTTTTAACTGAACCTAAAGGATTGTACCGATTCAGAACCGGTCCAGCGTATACCGGTACACAGCACTATCGGCTAGTGACCCAAATAATCAACCAACAGACAAATGAATTGAAAATAGCAACAATTCATAGCTATCCACACGTAAGTATATATCCACATCAAGAGCGTGTGCTAGAGAGAGTGACGTCAATGTAAGTACTGGTAACAAGGTCTTTGTCCTCTGCGATACCACTCGCGTGCAGACAGCTCACACCTGTCCAACTTATTCATAAATCCAACACTCTCTTAACAAAGGAGGCCAAGTCTCTCAGGTCTTAAACATCGGGGGAGGGGGGGCAAGTACCGTTGTATGCGTGGTGGAGGGGCATTATAGAAGTTAAATACAGCCAGGGCATCCTGATTATATTAGGTTAGACGGACAGATAGGGGGTAATGTTTGATTTTTCACAAATGTGGAGTGGAGGAAAAATGGTCTAGCGTTTTTGTCAAGGTCTGACCAAAGATGGTCAGAGAACAAACGATTTTTTTTATAAATATAAAAATGACAAAGTGATAATATCAGCATCTGACTGAGCGTGTGAACAACCAGTGGCTTTTCATTTTCGTGTTGGTCTGTCACAGGGACTTGTCAGACTACATAGATCCCCCCTTCTTATATCTGAGCCTTTGACACGATAAAAACACTGTCAAACGGTAATCTCTAGAGTTTAAACCTTCTAAAAACCACAACACCAGCATTGTATCATCTAGTAGTATATAAAACATGTTAGTAACACACAGCATTTACGTCTACTGAAACGGTAGGTGTAAGAGCTCTTGGTAAAAAAAAGTGCATTTCTAAACACTACCGACCTCCAACGGGAAGATTTAAGATTCCAATAGACGTAAATAAACGTCAATGGGTGCTTTCACGCATCGAGGGTAAACACAGCAGAACAATACAGCGTAAATGATTACCTGTCAGTAGAGCTTTGCCGAAAAAAAATAGACGACTCCACCAGAAAGGAAACGCCGGTTGCTTCACCGACAGATCTCTTGATATTCCCCGCTGGATTCCAAGGTTGCTTCGACTGTACCACGGAGGGTAGGCGCTCGAAGAGTCCTCGTGGTAGAAGTGGGGGCACTTTCCTATACCGGCGAGCCGCGCTGGCACGCGACAAAGCGATTGATTCTAGCGGGGGTGAGAAAGAGAGAGAGAGAGATACAGAGAGGAAGACTGCCGCTTGTCGAAATTGGCTTCCAGGTTTTTCGATCGTTCCCAAACCCCGGCGACCAATGAGCAAGCTTCAGCCAATATCGTTCTGGCCAGATTGCAAGCTCGTCCCCATAGCGCTTCTGTGATGATTTTCAATCTACCCTCACATCAAACTCTACCGTACTCCCCAGGACCCATCGCTGGTCATTAAATAAAAGAAAGCTTACCATTTTCTTAGTAATAGGATAGCCGTATCCATCTCGGAAATAGAATAGAAATAATGTTACTTCAATTACTACATGCGTGTAAAAACATGATAGGGCTTCTATACAGGTAATTGAGGGAGAAGAAGAAACCACGCCTCCTTAAATTATGGATATTTATGATCCAAATATAACTGGACTTATGATATATATGAACTATACTTTGTAGTTAAAGTTGAGTGGTTTGTATTTGTAACAAAATACGCCTGGGACGCAAGCGGACTTTAGCAACCATTTTGTTGGGTACAGAGGAGCATCGCCTGTGAGTATGTGTGACGTGGGTACCCTCATAGGTCAGGATTTACAAAATACTAGTGACAGCTCTCAGACTGTAAGGGTTGACAGTCTGGATGTCTAAAATCGAACCTAACCGTGCATTTGAGTCGAGGAAAATTCCACAGTACGGTGCCGTGCAGAAGGCATATTTGTGCTGCAGAGGCATAGTTAGAAACAGCTCGCAAACATAATATGAAAACATACTACTTTATACTAAGATCAGTAGCATTGCATTTTCGTATCCATCATATACTATACCTTTATCATACACTCGTATTTCGTTAGCCTAAGTAGTCATATTTTATTCATACCTGGTAGTAGGGTGAAAATGTGAAAATGACAGGTGAATATGTGTCAGTAGCATGAAGCTCGGGGGTCAAAACAAAACTATAGAATACCATAGCTACTGTCACTGGCTATTCTCCAGCTGTGGCGTCAAACTCAACAATGCTATAAACTGTGACAACGTAGCGTTAACTCATTATCGAATCTGTCGATATAGCATTATGATAACGACTTCATATGCGATGAGTAGCAAACACAAACGTTAAAATCATTATTTCTTTGTCGTTCTCAAGTATGAAGAACAAAAGGAAAAATAGAAATATAAAATATTGACACCTATTTTGTAACAAAGTCTTTCAATATAAAGGCAATCAATCAAACCCAGTCATTATCCATATCCCAAAAATATGTATTAACTTGGTATTGAATTTTGCAGGGATTATTTCATTAAGTCGGGAAGCAAATGTGTTACTCCCACTTTTGGCCTTGAAAGTGTTAAAAAATCTATTGCCTTCATCATGACTTCATATCGAAAAACCACGAGATCAATTGGAAGATTCTCCTCCCCCCCCCCAAAAAAAGTTTAATACGGAATAATAGAGAGTGAGAGGCCAGAATCAATATGTGAGCGCACAGACTGTTGTGCCGCTATCTCATGGAATTACCTTATTCATCCCATTATTTCGCCCTCCGTTGCATGACAAAGGGAAAGATTTTTAATTTATCCTGATCATCAGGGAGATCTGGCGTTTCATAATAGATTGCCGTGCGCGGCTCCATATTTTTGAGACCTACCATGTCACCTAGGTGCCGGGCATTGTTTCGGCTCAGCCAAGCGAGGATGACAAATCAGCCTAAATATTGAACATGACTGAGAATCTCCATTCAACCTGCCCATATTACCGCAGCGCGCTCAAAATCAATTACCACGCGTAGACATCCAGGGCCGGGCAAGTCGAATTGGCTGTCACGCGTAGGAGAGTTAGCTAGGTGCGGGGGACGGTGGCCGGTTCGCTTGCCGAGAAGATGTCATGTTTCAGATATCAGGATAGAAAAGACTTAAATGTCGAAGATGAGTAACCGTACTCCCCTTGCCAACGTCAAAGTCGATCGATCAATTGCACTGTATGCACATTTTTTTCATGATTTATCATGGAAAAACATTTTTTGAGAATTAAACCTCATGCACCCTTTAAGTAAGGAAACCAATAAACGTATACATTATGTCTTTGACATAAAAAACAGTTTGAATACATAGAGATTTTATAATTCATATGTTCTACCTATTATCAGTGATGTATATCGTAGCTCAATGATGTTATTTAAGCCTATGATGATGTAGACCCAGTGAGAGGCACACAGGACAGTATGACGCCTACAGTTTGGTAGATTTGTAAGCCCCAACAATGAACACGGGTTAGTCTCACCATAAGCATTATCTATAAACATTAACCTGTAATTTTCTCGGATGACATACTACAGAGTAATCACGAATATTCCTGGCATTTCGGGGATCCTAACATGTATATTTTAGCTCAATGTGCCACTGTTAAAGATATAGTTACCGTTATGTAAAAATTGTATTCCAACAAAAGAAACAAAGATCTTACAAATTGACCACTCCTGTTGCCTTTTTCGTGATAACTGAAGGCCCAAATGCTAGAGGTTAGGGTCAAAGGTCGATACCGACCCAAGTCTCTGTTTTCCTTGTGTTGGATCAAGTTAATTATCTGATTTATATCTATATCTTATAAACTGGTTTATGCAATTTGATTTGATTTCATTTCTATTGAATTCGATGTGTCATTTGATTGTATTATTTCATTAGTTAGTTAGTCCGCCAGTTTACCCTACTTTCTTGCGTATCGATAATAATTGCATTTCTTTTACCTTTGTTTCATTTTATTTACTATCTATGATACTGTGTTGAAATTAGTAGTGATTGACCATAAGTAATTATACAATTATCGCGTTTAAGGGAAAAAACTAGATGGACCCTTTGGGTTTCCGATTTTACGGCACATTTCTTCTCATTGTTTACTGCAAATTGACTTGTCTTGCTTTTATGTGCAAACAAACAATAAACAAGTGTAATTCTCCTTCATGGTGTTGTCTGTTGTAACAAATGAACTTCCATCCTGATAGTTACTTCTGTAAGCACGTCGGCAGAACGTACTGCACCTGCGCGAAACCCGTAATGTATTGTGCATAGCACTTCGGCAGAACGTCTCATATAAGGTCGTATTAGAGCATATAAGGTTGACAGTCTGCCTGTAGTTTTTAGATGTTGTATATAAAAAGATATCGTCTGTAAAATGCAAAATTTTAATGCAACGTTGACCAAACATCCAACGAAAAACGTGAATAATCGGGGTTTTGCGCAGGCGCAGTACGTTCTGCCGACGTGCTACTGCTGCATGCCTGTGTAGTGACAAATAGCCATCAGGTGACACGGGACCATACTTAAATCAGTGCGAAAATGCCAGTGTTTTAGTGGGTAGATTTCATGACGGTTAAGTGTGATTTGCGTAGTCGTTATCGGAGTAAAAGGCGGCACCAACAGGCACGGAAATGTCGTCCTGCGTTCCCGTACCTCATTTAAGGCTTTGAAGAAATTACATGACACTTATCATTTTAAGGTTGCTTACAGTTGAAAACTATTTAAAGGAATAGCCAAAGCTGTGATAAGCCAAACATATATCAATATAAGCAAACTTGAACACACAACATACAGCCAGAAAAACGTTTTGAAAATCTTCCTGGGGCTCAATTTTCGCGCTCCGCATTCTTCCTAACAGACTTTTTTTTCTCAGGAAGTTAGTTTCCTAGTGGGTAGAGTGCTTGGTTTACATTCGGAAGGTCGCGTGTTCAAATCCCGGTAGGGTCATACCAAGGATATGAAAAATGGTTCATACTGCTTTCTCTGCTTATCACGTATGAAGAAGAGAATGATAGTTGCAAACACACCACTGTAAGAGGACTAGGCTCTTCCCGCACAACGTCTACAGAAACGGAGAGGCGCCTCCACTCCAATATACAACGGGGTTTGGGAACGATTTTTAAAGGGGTATTATGTAACGTTTTTGCATCAAAAATAGAAACATTTTAATTGAAAAAGATATTCGTGTAATTGTAATTTACTTCCACTTTCCAACATATTTGTACAATTATCTCACATTTCTAACTGACATGTATGGTAGGCGCTAAAACAGCCCATACGAGGCGCACTCAGTTTGTAGCACCACCACAAAATACCAGAAAGTAAACAAACATGGCTGACAGCTGTGTTTCCAGCATTTAAACACATTCATGAAAAGAGTGGACTGGAGGGAGAGGGTCTGGGACCATGGACCACCCCCGACATGATGATGATGAAACACATTCATACGGCGTAATATTTTGGTACCTCCACTTCCTGAATGGCACTTATTTACAATGGGGTAGGAGGGATGTTTCAACTTACTTTGTACAGAAATGACCAGAAGACTTTTTGTATCGTCCTTATGTTACATAATGCAGCTTTAACTAAATGATAAATGGGGAACCATGCAGAAAAACCTGTTTCAGTCACGAATGCATGATGAGTTGCGGTCACGGCTGGCACACACCTGTAAGCCTGACACAGGTGAGTCCACTGAAATTGACGTACGAGTCGTTATGGCTTCTGAAATATTTATCGTTGTCGAGGATGAGTAACCGTACTCCACCTGCCAACGTCAACGTCGATAGATCATGTTTCAATTGCACCGTATGCACATTTTTTTAATGATTTATCATGAATAAAAAAACTTTTAAGAATTAAACCCCGTGCATCCTTTAATTTTGGAAACCAAACAAATACATTCTCTCTTATTACATTATCTCTTAGAAATCAAAATGCTTGAATAAATAGAGTAGATCTAGCCTCCTTTGCAGGCTTGCCGGTGCGATTTGTATTTTTGAAGGGAGGGGGGGGGGTCTGATTTGCAGTCTTTCCTAATTTGCACTTATTTTTTTTCTTTTCTTTTAGAGAAGCACGTGCGATCAGAAAACTTGGCCAAGCAGAAAATAGTGCAACTGAAAAAAGAGTGCAAATCAGCGCCCCCCCCCCCAAAAAAAAATTGCCAACCGCCATGGGAACGCCCGCAAAGGAAACTAGAGTACATCTACTTTGATGATCCATATGTTGTAACTACCTTGTAGTTGGTGCATTAGTATTGATGTATAATGCAGCTTAATGGTAACATTTAAACCTATGATGATGTAGACCCTGTGAGAAGAATATATGACAACATGACGCCTACGTTCCTGAAATTTTGGGAGGTCTGTAAGCCCCAACAATAAACACCCGTTAGTCTCACCATAAGCATTATCTATAAACATTAACCTGTAGTTTACTTTCTTTCTCGGATGACATACTATATAGTAATCACGAATGTACCTGGCGTTTCAGGGAACCTAACATACATTGTCGTCTATGACATGACAGAGAGTGGTTTTGTGGGGACTATAGACCGGTGAGGTTTGCCGTTACTCTAACCATGAGCAATATCTGTAAACATTAACCTCTATTTTACTTTCGTTCTCGAATGACATACTACATAGTAATCACGAACATACCTGGCGTTTCGGGGAACCTAACATACATTGTCATCTATGACATGACAAAGGGTGGTTTTGTGGGGCCTATAGACCGGTGAGATTTGCCGTTAGTCTAACCATGAGCAATATCTGTAAACATTAACCTCTAGTTTACTTTCTTTCTCGGATGACATGTCATAGTACACAGTAATCGCAAACATACCTGGCGTTTCGGGGAATCTAACATACATTGTCGTCTATGACATGACAAAGGGTGGTTTTGTGAGGCCTATAGACCGGTGAGATTTGCCGTTAGTCTAACCATGAGCAATATCTGTAAACATTAACCTCTATTTTACTTTCGTTCTCGGATGACATACTACACAGTAATCACGAACATACCTGGCGTTTCGGGGAGCCTAATATACATTGTCGTCTATGACATGACAAAGGGTGGTTTTGTGAGGCCTATAGACCGGTGAGATTTGCCGTTAGTCTAACCATGAGCAATATCTGTAAACATTAACCTCTATTTTACTTTCGTTCTCGGATGACATACTACACAGTAATCACGAACATACCTTGCATTTCGGGGAACCTAACATACATTGTGGGGAACCTAACATACATTGTCGTCTATGACATGACAAAGAGTGGTTTTGTGGGGACTATAGACCGGCGAGATTTGCCGTGAAATGTTACGGGATTGCCGCATAGCTGAATTATTGACCATCTCGCAATCGTAGTATTCCATCTTTTGTGAAAGGTCTGATCTTCCCAACATCAATCGGGCTATCGTATCTTTTTGTTCGAAGGCTTAGGGTAAGGAAGTAGAAAAATAAGGTGTCTTATGAATGAAGAATACCCCAGGCTCACGGTATCACGTAGATGTAAGGGTAATCTGAATTTATCAAGGAATTCAAATTGAATTTGTCCAACAGACTTTTTCAAGGAATTCAAGACAAATCGATAGATTCTCAATCAAGGACAAAGTAAAAGAGAGAGAGAGAGGCTGCCTTCTGAAACCAACGTTACGGGGTACAGTATATTCAAATATATAACATATAATATATTACAATCGAGAACTGCAAGTGCTTTTTCATTAGAGAAAAGAATATATTTCATTGCTTGTTGTGTAAGATGAGATGAATAGACTGTAGTAGTTATTTTGGTGGTTACTGTCACGTAACACGTAGTGTATGGAAATATTTCCCTCTTATTTCAACCTTCAAACAAAACAATGCATACTGGTGACGTACTCAAGGGACGTAGCTGATATTAACGTCAACACTAGACATAAAATAATGATTACAACACAAAAATACCAAATGGGAAACGTCCAGGCTACAAGAACGGAATAAAACAAGATAATGTACAATACTAATTAATTGCGAAATCGCTTAGTTTCCGATAGGTACAGCTGTGTAATAGCTAGAATTTGAGTGTTGATTTCATATGACAGTAGAGGTTATCCTTTACAAAATATACAGTATAGAAATATTTGAGGGCCGTGAACAAACTAGTAGAACCTAACAGAGTGCTACAAGCTTACCTTCCCTCGGGGCGCATTGCAAAGCCCGAAAGGCATACATGAAGGTGACGATGGGGCCAAATGGGAGGCCAAAATGTCACTCCTGTCGTTCCCTCCTTTATTTTGCCTTCCGCGGCACGTTTGAATGGCGACTTAATTGTTCACTTGAATGACTGATTATAAAGCAAACCTTTCAAACAGACTGATGTCTGCAGATACATCATTTATGAGCTGACTGTAGCTATTTAAGGTGAAGGAAACGCAGTCATTTTTGACGAAAAAAATCGCCGGATTCAGTAGAATATACCACTTGGCAGTTATCGCGATACAAAACACATGATGGCAGTTTCAGTACCTTGCCCAAGTCATCAGTCTTCGTCCCCAAGCAGAAATTGGCAAGCATTTATCACAGTGATCTAGGTATATTGAATCTCACACCGACAGAAATAGAAGGAGCAAGTATCAAGTTTCATCCAGTCAATACTACATGTCTTGAAATGGAGATAATCATGATTATGTGGGTATGCTATAGAAATCACAAGCGTCAGAGTCAAAGATAAGCTCCTGGCCTTGTTTGTCTCTATGCATGAAAGCGAAACAAAGACTGAAGCTGTCACGCTGCTTACCCGACTTAGTACTGCCGACATTATGTTGTCAAGAACGGCACTATGATCTTTCAATAAAGGGATTTTCGTCCCTTTCAAAAATACACTCTCATTATGATCCTTTGTTCAATCCTGTTTTTAAAGCTAAAATCAACTGACTGTCGTCATTTTAGGCCTGGGGGTTGAAGATCAAAGAAGGAAAGGAAAAAAATCGATTGGAGAAAACAAGGTAGATTTCAGTGGTACTAGTAATTAAAAGCGGCGTGATGTACTTTTCCTGAGTAGTTCTTCTCACACGACACCCGAAGATAACTACCCTCAGGAACCTTACACTCCGCGGCACCCACGTCCTACTCTACACAGTAGTCTATTATACCCCCCATCATTTTCACAGGATGGAAACCCGTGAATTTAAATGGATCCGTGTAATAAACGCTGTTTCGGGACATTATTACACTGTAGTTATAGCGGCCTCATTATCCTGTAATAGTGAACGTCTAACCCTGCCACCTGCGCCTAGGAGACAGGCTTGCAATACATGGAGGCAGGACTATAATGGTCAGGTGGCTTGCAAAACATGGGGTCTGGTTTTGTAGAACGATCAGGTGGCTTTCAAAACGGACTAGAACGGTCAGGTGGTTTTCAAAACATGACGTCTGGACTTGAACGATCTGGTGGCTTTCAAAACATGGAATCCGGAATACAACGGTCAGGTGGCTTGCAAAACTTGGAGGCCGGACTAGAACGGTCAGGTGGCTCTCAAAACATGGAGTCCGGACTAGAACGGTTAGATGGCTTTCAACACATGGACTCCGGACTAGAACGGTCAGGTGGCTTGCAAAAAACAAAAAGTCCGGGCTATACGAGTCAGGTGACTTTCAAAACATGGAGTCCAGACTAGAATGGTCTAATGGCTTTTAAAACATGGATTCCGGACTACAAAAACGGTCGGGTGGCTTTCAAAACATGGAGTCCGGACTATCAGAACGGTCAGGTGGATTTAAAAGCATGGAGTCCGGACTAGAACGGTCAGGTGGCTTTCAAAACATGGAGGCCGGACTAGAACGGTCACGTGACTTGCAAGGGATTCCGGACTAAAACGGTCAGGTGGCTTGCAAAACATGGAGTCCGGACTAGAACGATCAGGTGGCTTTCAAAACATGGAGTCCGGACTAGAACGATCAGGTGGCTTTCAAAACATGGAGACCGGACTAGAACGGTCAGGTGGCTTTCAATACATGGAGTCCGGACTAGAACGATCTAGTGGCTTTCAAAACATGGAGTCCGGAATAGAACGACCGGATGGCTTACAAACCATGGAGTCCGGACTAGAACGGTCAGGTGGCTTTCAAAATATGGAGTCTGGACTAGAACGTTTAAGTGGCTTTCAAGACATGGAGTCCGGACTAGAACGGTCGGGTGGCGAGGTGACAAATTTTAAGACCAGCATAAGGAAGGGACCCCATTACCGAATGTGACGCATGGCAATTTGCGTGGGTTGAAGATCTGGCCATGCTCTAGTTCACATTTTGTAAAAGCATACGATGCAGGTTCCATTGATGTTTTTAGTGAAATGTCAAGTATGCATAAGGGACGAGAGGTCCACTTCTTGTATGTGTGTGTTTTTATAGTCGCTGTCGTGTGCCAAAGTGTGGCTTCAAACAAAGTGGAAAATAATGATTCTCTTGGGGCATTACCGTGATTTTGTGCATTCGTTTGAATGGAATAGGTAAATCTTTAGAAAGCAACTGTTCATTCAAATCGCAATGGTAACATTCATCCTTGTTTTGTCGTTTAATAGTTAACTTAAATGTCGCTAATAGGTGGTGCATTACGTAGATTGTATGTCGTAGTGCCAGTATAGAAATGCAATGTTAGGCTTGCAGCTGGTGTTATAAGGGTACCGCTAAATATAATTTGTAGACATATTCAATAAATGGTTGCGCTGCCTGTTCCACGTACAAAGATATTTTTCTTTCATTCAAAAATTCAATTTAATTTAAGTTAGTTTCAATGTAACAATAGGACGATACAAACATGCGTCTGGTCATTTCTTAACAAAGTAAGTTGAATCAACCCTACACCATTGCAAATAAGTGTCATTCAGGAAGTGGAGGTGCCAATATATGACGCCTTACGAGTGTGTTTCAAAGTTGGAAACACAGCTGTCAGCCATGTTTGTTTAAATTCTGGTAGTTTGAGGTGGCACCACGAACTCAGTGTGCCTCGTGTGGGCTGTTTTAGCACCAACCATAAATGTCAAAAATGTGAGACACTTAAACAAATATGCTGAAAAGTGGAAATAAATTACAATCATAAAAATATTTTTTTCAATTAAAATATTTTTATTTTTGGTGCAAAAATGTTTCATAATGCCCCTTTAAACCTTAATGAAAAATCCTAACATGAAAAGGCCAGCCAGTTGTGTTTCAAACTTGTTACTCCGTGAAGGAGGCATACCTCCTGCAGGAGTATTCGGGTCAGCAGGTTTTTCGTGTTCGCAGCTAAAACTCACGGTTCCCCTTGTTCAATCGGCATGTAATTTTATACGTCGTCTGCAGGCATGCCAGTGATGATGCACGTATATCAATATTTACCGTAGGTGTTTTCGCGGTCAAGATAATATTCAAAAAGCACCCCTACATTTAGGGGCAAATGGGACCGCCCGCGAAAAACCCGTTGTTTTGAATAGCGCGGGGGGGGGGGGGGGGGAGCATCCTTAATGCAGATGCGCGGGGCGGTTTTTAATGCAGACCAGATGCGGACCGTAATGGTTTATGGATGGCCGGAATTGTGAAATGTGTTCGCACGTAAAAGTCATGTTTGTGTACGTTGTATTTCTATGAATTTTGGCATGTGGTGTGCCGTTATGTCCGTGTTGATGCACGTGTCTTTGTTTTCACCGTAGCGGTTTTTATATCGAGGTAAATTTGATATTTCAAAATCACCCCTATTTTTATAATCCTGTGGAATAGGCCGTAGGTTAAGTAGATATGTGGTAAGCGAGGTTCTCTAAGCAGATATTAGGTGGTTGTTGACTTGTTGTGTATATTCATTTGTGAGTATCTGTTGGGATTGTGACTTATGGTTTGCACCTAAGGTCAGGTCTATTGTCTGGCAAGATGTTAATATCATAGTTGTTCGGTAGAGCTCACACACTGTACTATTTATAGCTTATAATATAGCGACCTGAAATTGGTCGGAGCGCGGAGAATGCGCCAAGATATGTGTTGTTTCCGTGTGCAACTGTGCTAACGTTGCTGTGGTGATCATGTTGTTTTGTTAAGCAGTTGACTTGAGCGGAAGTGTTAAAATTGTTGACGTGGTTTTAGACTGACCGCCAGTTGCGCAGTTGACTTTGTGTACGTGTCTTTGTTTTTACCGTAGCGGTTATGTGGGACGGTGTTTTCCGTGTGCAACTGTGCTAACCGTTGCTGTTGTAATCATGTTGTTTTGTTAAGCAGTTAACGTTGACTTGAGCGGTACCCGTTTTTTCCGTGTTCGCAGCTAAAACCCACGGTCCCCTTTGTTCAATCGGCATGCAATTTTATACGTCGTCTGCAGGCATGCCAGTGCCAATACCACCTCTCAATCTGCAAATTATAAAATTTCACGGAGAATTGTCGCCTATGGCGTCTTGTTATTCTTACTATCTGTATTGTATAGCCAAAACAGCACGATAATGTCTTTCTCTATTGATACTTTAAATAATGGTAAATAGACAATGCGACGATTTGTCCAGTCCCTAGGGAAATAATTCTTGGTCCTCTTATTCCTAATATCTACCTACTAACATCACAATGTAACTAATTACCATCATCAATGATACAAAATAATTCAAACAGCCGACTGCTCATACGCTCCACCAGATACCATGGTTACACAACTGCCATGCCGGATTACAAGTTTGAAAATAAAAGTCTCAAACTTTTGCCTGAATCCTTTTACCTTTTGGTGTAAGTGAAAGAAAGTAGTTGAATCAAAGCCTTCCATATGTGACAAATTATTTGATAAGTGGAGGTTGTGAGCTGCCTTGAAGGCATCCAAAACGATTCCAGGGCTGCAAAACTGGATTTTCAAAGTCAATTTTCTGGTGATCTTTTTTTTTTTGTAGTAAGTTGAATCAACCTATCCCATAGCATACTGGTACCGATATCTGTGAGGCAAAAATGCGATGTCGCTAATGGAAAACAGATGTTTTTTTGTATCGTAGACTCGTTCTTAGATATTTATAGGTAGTATAAAAAAATAATAAAGGTACTCCACATGTAGCTTGTTTCTGGGCTCTTTCAAACGCTTCAAGTATGAAATGATGACGAAAATGTGCTATGAAATGGCAGTAACTTTCAATATCAGACAGATTTCCTCATCCAGAATATTTTTTTTTTCTTGTTTTCCCGGCCTGAAATTGCATCGGATGCCTTCATGCCTCGTGTATGTTGTACTCACCTATACAATCAACTGCTCTCACTAAACTTCCAGAACCGCCATGGGACTAGGCTCTCCCCTCACACAGCGCTTCCGGCGGGTCTAAGCGAGTCAAACTCGCGTCAGTGTTTAAGCATTCCACCGGCTTAACCACCACAGACTAAGCTTGACTACGAGAAAACGCACGCGCCGGGACCTTTACCAAATAGCCTCTTCTTTTCAGGATGCATGCATCATTCAGTAGACAAACTCCCGCTCCCATTACTAATCAAAAATCAATGCTCTGCTGATGTGACGTTAATTTCCTCTTACAGGGGGTACGTCATACCTATTGCCATCCCGACCCCGATAAGATGAGTGTAAGTAATACGAGTATAAAGAATTCTATCAGAAGATTTCAGGGCTGCTCTTGTAATTAAATCCCCGGGAAAAGAGAGATGGCTTTCCGTTTCACATAGACGCAATCGATTTCCGTATGTAGCCCGCCGCCGCGATGCGGGATAATAGTGGACAATGGAAAACGAATTCATCTTCGTGAAAAGAGACGTCGCCATTTATAACTTCGTGGGAGAGATCACCAAGAAACATCCTTAGGCAACTTTTTGGGGAGTAGATTGTAACGTCGAGTCAACACAAAGACCATGTATGTTACTGCTTGAGTGGCTGAAACTGAGTCCTTGCCTTTTGTGCAGGAAAATAGCTTTTCTTGATTCCATAATGTATTCATTACAATCATCCTCTAGAAAATTGCGTTTTTTTTAATTGAATAATACGCATACATGTCAGGTCTCAAAATACTAGGTGCATATACAAGTGCAGCTGTGCAGCTGTACAGGTATTTCTGATGTCTACCTGCACTTAGTAGTGCATGTACTATATGTATGTAGATGTTCATTTCTTGTATTGACTGCTACCACCTATGAAGTATGAAAGAAATACAGTAATGGCAATGGTTTCTGTACAGTTTTTAGTTCGCAAATTCTGACTGATGCAGGTAAAATTTGTCTGCTGCAGGTAATTTCGAAAGTCTACACCCGAATGTTTTAATCATGTTTAAACATTCAGCTGACGCAGCCGAACAGTAGCCGTCCTCGCCGAACAGCAGCCAACCACAGCCGACCTTGCTCCATGCCCGTAGCCATGATTTTGCTTGGGGGGGTTCTTCCTACCATCCAAGGGACCAACGAGCGCCGTAGGTCGCCTGAAATAGCATTTCCTGCGTTTTTGAGAGGATTTCTAAGGGAAAATCAGAGTCAAATAGGATTCCAGTCCCGCTGGTGATACAAATCTGTCCACTTATTAAAGAAAAATCTTGGACCTTTAGAGAAAAAGTGGACCTTTTTGCTTCTGTGGGGGGGTTCTTCCGAACCCCCCGAATCCCCCCTGGCTACGGGCTTGTGCTCCGACCTACTCCTAACCATGATCGGGAACAGTTCGGCAGTGTTTGGGAGGCCATATTCGTTGCTTTCACCAATACTATACAATAGCTTTACGACTGTTTGTCGAGGATAATTCATGGGCCCTGGTCTCAAACAAAGACATTCGGTCACCAGAGTTACACCGCACCTCGTAAAGTTGACCAGCAATAAAATAGTCTATGACAGGAGCTATTCATTCACTGGGTTTTTAGGCTGTACTGTCTCTACATATGGAACAACGAAAAAGCAGATACACATCTTAACCTTACGTCCTCACCAACGTTCATGAGAAGATTATTCTTATTCTTTATTTAAACACTGTTCAACATGGCAACAGTACATGTGCATAAACAAAAATAAGGGAAATACTGTACAGGCATGAACAGAACATACAGATTCACGACACCGACAATATACAACTAGGTTTACAGTTGACTGTTATAGAGTCTGATTGTGTGGTGCAGAAACGATCTCTGCAGTCTGGATGTTCTTGCCATGGGAACCCTGAGTCCTCCCGCATTCCTCAACGATCTCCCTGTGCTCATCAGCCCCTCAACCAAATTTGTCCTTCCTTATTAATAAAATCTCCTTTTTTTTTAATTTACTTTCTGATATAATCTACTTCTTTCTGACTGGAAGCGTGAGTTAAGTGAGATGGAGTAAATCGAAATCATTGAATGATTGAAAAATTGAAAATTAATTATTCAGGATGTTTTATATTCCCTTGGAAACATCGATGTGTTTCTGATTGAACTAGCAATGTCACAAATAAAGAAATTGGGTTCTTAAATGAAAAAAATGCAGCACTTGTATACATCTAAATATAGCGAGGTAAAAAATATCTTGTTTACCAATAGAGCAGATAGATTAAGGTTGATGCTCCCATGTGTAAAAGAAGGAAAAAGCGATCGAACATAATTTGGGGGTGGATTACAGACAATATTTGGCACACAGCGGTAGAAAGATGGTTAGAGATGATAAGTGTTGTACAAATGAAACCACACATGCTAGACATCCCATGTGACCACCAAATGTACGATACACTTACAGATAACCAAATAATACGATGCATTAAAAGATTACCCAATCTGGGGCAATTGCTTTCGCGTGCGATTTGAAGGGAACCATGCAAGACAGTGTGTTGTTCTGATTTCTGTGGGTCGGTAATCTATGAGGAAATAAATAGGACTTTGGGGAAAACGCTTTGGTTAATGTGCACCTGTGTGATTTGCTGTTGTTTGTATCAGTATAGACGTGCGTGACGTATTTTATAGGACCGACAGTCAGTGTATGTGTAAGTAGGTCTAGAATAGCCGGGTCAGTTTGACGCCATTTTCTGTCATCTGATTCGTCCCATTGCTGAAGAGAGACCTCTAGAGCGTTGTTAAACTTCCCAACTACGATCGTAAAATGCGCATCGAAGTAAAAATCAGTTGCTGTTTTATTTATGATGTTGTCCGTTTTAACTTTTAACAGAGGCATGATTTCCGGTGTGTTTCTTTGTTTGTTTGTCTGTGCTTCCGCAGTTCAGTATCTTATATACTAGGCACGTCTCATCACGGAGTGACAGGAAGCTACACGGTACACTGACAGGAAGTTTAGGTCCAAGGTCACAGAAGGTGTCAAACGTTATCTCATTTCCTGTTTTTAATACGGGGTATTTCATGCTATCTCATGTCGTCTTCTTAAATATGTTTCTAGAGGAGTCGGCCTGGCAGAGGGACATATCGTTCCTGTTTTTTTTGGGGGGGGGGCAGGAAGCACGCCTTCTACTCAAAAACACAAATATAAAAATAAGAGTAAAACATAATGACAAAATACATACATAATTACAAAGTGGGTAAAGGAGAATGAGTACAAACAGGACAAGTTGGTGATCTGTCAATTACGAGAAATTACTATTAGATCTAGCATCGCTCCTGTTGCTAGCTCCCCTCAGAATATTCATTCTGTGTACCAGCTAAATTTATAGATTTGTACATAATGTGTGTTGTTCTGTAAGTACTTTCTGTACGTTTTGCCATATTGTTTTATGTCTTGTATCATTTGCATGTTTTCAATGTGTTCTGTGTCCAGGGCCCCACTACAAAGCAGTGTTAATCACTGAGAGGGCTACCCTGGCTATAGAAAACAAAATATAAAAAAAAAATGAATGAATTTTAGATTTTTTTTAATGACACTACTACAGAATCCTTTGAAAAACTTTTTGCTGCAAAGAAAACATTCTATTAATCTACCCCATACGTCTTTTTATACACAATTCGTACCTCTATCTCTTAGACAAACTTCATCATGCCATACAAAATTAAGAAAACACTATACTGAGCTCCAAGGCTAGAAGTTCCGTCTCTTGACTTATCTAACATCAAAAAAAGGCAGAGACCCAGCAGCGACAATTCGTCTGAAGGAAAATTCTCCATAATCTATTTCATTCCTCTTCATTTAGGAGCAGTATCTCTAGCCCCTGTAACACATTCAGAACCTTCCCCCGACACCAACCAACCAAGGTTGGCTGACAGGCTACGTCTACCTTTCTATAAAAATCGAATTTGAGTTAAATTTGAGCCAATTTTGACTCCCAAACACGCCCCGACCACAGCTAACCCTCTCCCGAAAACCATGACCGAACCTCCTGTCCATACCCGAATGTATTCAATATTTTAAAACATTCGGCTGGTGCAGTCAAACAGTAGCTGACTTCACCGAACACCAGCCAACCACAACCGACCTTGCTCCCGACCTACTCCTAACCATAGTTGGGGGGAGTTCGGCAGTGTTCGGGAGGCCATATTCGGCTATGTGTGACAGGGGCTTTATGCAGAAAGTTACCTTTTAGTGTTATTTGCCGGGATTAAAGTCCCCAGAATCACACATAATTGCTTTTCAATCTCCATAAATGAAACGTCCATTAGCGCAAATCTAACCTCCCTCTTTCTTCTTCACATCTTAAACCACATCCGTGTTGACGAGACTTCCCGTACTCGACATGAGTCGAAATTGCGCCAGGTCTTTTAAACCTTGCACTTCAAAGCGAGAGAGTGCTAATAAAAAATCAATTTGCAAGCTGGAAAATACGTCAAACACTTCATACTGCTTTGCCATCGACATGATATGATGTCATGTCCAATCACGTGTCTCTCTTGACTTTCAACTGAACAACTTCTTATTCCGAAGCACTCAACTTGAACGCTGTTATACTAGCTGCAGTACAGTATTGATGATTATGTAGCTAGCTAGCTCGCTCTGTTTTCTGCATGCAATGCGATGAACAAGGTCATGTCAGAAATGTTATGTCCTTTACATATTAAAGGGCCATTATGTACCATTTTTTTGCACCAAAATTGAAATATTTTAATTGTAAAAATCTTCGTGTGATTGTCATTCCACTTTTCAACATATTTGTGCAATTATTTCACATTTCTGACATTTATGGTTGGCGCTAAAACAGCCCACACTAGGCGCACTCAGTTTGTGGCACCACCTCAAAATACCAGAATGTAAACAAACATGGCTGACAGCTGTGTTTCAAACTTTAAACACACTCGTAAGGCGTCAGATTTGGGCACATCAACTTCCTGAATGACACTTATTTTCAATGTAGTAGGGTTTATTCAACTTACTTTGTAAAGAAATGACCAGAAAATTTACTTTTTGCTACCAACACAGATGAGCATTCGTGATAATACTGTCACACTTTTGATTACTCCTGACGTCATCATACTTCCGACTTACGGAAAGTCAGCGCAGTGGATCATTCATCTGACGAAGGTTCGACCGAAAATTCATGGTGAGTTCCCTTTTGTGTTGGAACAAAGTTAAACTGCCACCTCTATTTAGCCCTTATCATGTACATTGACCATCAAAATGAACACTGCACTAAAGAACTAGACGGTACTTAGTGTAACGTTAAGACATTGAAAAGAGTACAGCCAACCTGACGAAGGTTCGACCGAAAATTCATGGTGAGTTCCCTTTTGTGTTAGAACAAAGTTAAACTGTCACCTTTATTTAGCTTTCATCATGTACATTGACTATCAAAACGAACACTACACTAAAGAACTAGACGGTACTTAGTTGTAACATTATGACATTGAAAAGAGTACAACCAACCCTCCAAAAAACCTTTGTAGTCGCAGTAAAGTAATTGACACGGCCCTCTCAATGGACTGACCTCCTTTGGGAATGCAACGTTGTTAATTCCAGGAAGCGAAGGTTGATTAGCGCTAACGTCAAGTGCGCTGGAGAGGGGTCGTGGGGTCACTTCTTACCCAAAGTGCACTGGATAGATTGATTTTGTCGTGAGTATTACGCCAATTTCTCAACTTGTGGAGGCAGTAACGTTTGCGCTGGATGGTTCAATGAAAGGCGACGGCAACTGACACCAAAGATCGGAGGGTCTATGAGCGAAGTCCAGCGATGTATCAAGAATGTAAAAACAAATGTAGGCACAAACAAGTACATTGTAAGCTTTATACCAGTCAAAGAAGTACCCTGTTATTATCTATTTCATAGTAGAGCTACAGCATCTCAATGACAGTACTTTATAATTATGTTCTTTTAAATTACTGCTACGAGGGTCCACGTCACTCTCCCATTCACAAAACTATAATATCTCTGACATAGTTCAAACCTTTATTTACTGTACACGTAGATTTTCGTAATTGATAGATCACCAACTTGTCTTGTTTGTACTCATTTTTCTTTTACCCAATTTTTAATTATGTATGTATTTTGTTATTATGTTTTACTCTTGTTTTTATATTTGTGTTTTTGAGTAGAAGGCGTCATATAAGCAACAACTGTGCTTCCTGCCTAATACTAATTAAATATATGTGAATAAAACAAATGTAGCCATATTTCGCTAGAGTTTGCTGTTCATACAATGTCCGACACTGCACGTACAGTTGGATTTACCAATGGTAGTAAATGCCAGTAAAGTAGAGTAATTTTTACTTTGTTAACAGCTTTACAATTATAGTAAATATAAGCCAATTCCGGTAATTTCATTTCCTACAATTGTCAAGTCCAAATTACAATGAGGACACACCTGACACATTAAGTGCTTAAGTTTTACATAGTAACATTACACCTTAACAAGACATAAAAGAACCAATGAAAACGGAAATTTGGGTCCCCAGAATAAGATGCATTGCATAGTCAGAACTTTGACGGAGAAATAGTTTCTCTTCGTGTTATCTGGTAAATCGGGCCGCTGTCTTGATATCTGGAATGGCGTGAAACTATCAATAATCCTTATCGCTCTAACGCAGCCGAGAATATCCCGAGCCCCCCTGCAAGTCCCACAGCCCGGTACACCCATCATTTGTCTCCTTGTGACGCGGATGTGTTTTGTATGGCTGTTCCTGATTATAGAGATATGCACATAGATAACATGTCATTGTCTATACAATTAGCACGGTGTTTCACGGCTCCTTATTCCCTTACATGTTATTTTGTTTGTTAGAAAGTTTCTTACAATATACGATTACTAAGAAACACGCAATGGTAAACAGTTAGGCTAATGACTTTAACAATTATCAGTCATAAAACAAAAATCAAAATCTTACATAAAGATCATGAGAAAGCAAGGCCAATGTTTTTCAAGGAAGATTCTAAATATGTAATCTGTATGGAAAAAAAAAACTTATATCGACAACCTTTGCATTTTTTTTTCAATAGAGTGTTTTAAATAAACAATTAGAAAATGAAGATAAATCATGTTTTGTGATTTTTTACAAAACGCAATTTTTAAAAATTAGACATGCTACTGCCTTTCTGCTACTCTCCAAGTAGAGGTTTAGGCTTCGGCTTATTCGTAACGTGTTTTAGGTATTTTAAATTTATCGGTCTTTCTTTTTAGAACTCCCTGGTAAATTGATACTGCCTGGTAAATTTGATACTGTCTTCTAGCCATCGAAAGATCTGCTTGATGGTTACCTTTCTGCCACGGAACAACACAGTAAGGCACACTCGCCTTACTCACCCTGCAGCGTACCAACTGCCCAAGTGCAGGACTTTGTACAGGCAGCAGTCATTCTTTACGCGTACCATCCGGGAATGGAACTGTCTCCCATCGGACGTGTCCCTCTGCTCGACCTTGGAGGGCTTCAAGTCCCAGATATAATCTCCCTCCCCCTCACAACCCCCTGCGCAGTAACCTACACTATTGGTGACATAATCTTCGACAAGATGAAGGAGGTCACCATAACCGAAAGAAGAAAAAAAGAAAGTAAAACTAGCTCATAGAAAGCCCCAAAGCAGACTTTTAAAAAACCCTCCTCCCAGAGCGCAGCGGACCCTCTCCATTTCCAATCAGCCCCGCTATCGATCTGGGAGATTGGATTTGTTTGATTATGAAATACATTACATTTTCAATTGACTGCCCATGATAACTCTCGGCAAGGGCCACAACCCTTGCTAAGACCCTTGATTTAGCTAATTGAATTAGGCTACCGAGCGGAATACTTGCCATTGGGCCTGACAAGCTCCTTATTCTAAGATTGATATTCAGTGCACAGCTTTCTTTTGTGAGAGATATTATAGAGACGTGCCCCGGTGGAAAGTTTCAAAACACCAGTACGTAGTTTGTGTCAGCACTTCACGGAATGTTGGATTTACAAATGGTAGTCAATGCCAATAAAGTCGGGTGATGTTTACTTTGACAATGGTAGTAAAAAAAGGAAAACTTGGA
Organism: Branchiostoma floridae x Branchiostoma japonicum; assembly: GCA_013266295.2. NCBI lineage: Eukaryota > Metazoa > Chordata > Leptocardii > Amphioxiformes > Branchiostomatidae > Branchiostoma > Branchiostoma floridae x Branchiostoma japonicum. The sequence goes on along the minus strand of CM023824.1, from coordinate 25,340,374 downwards.
TCTCCTTATTCTAAGATTGATATTCAGTACACAGCTTTCTTTTGTGAGAGATATTATAGAGACGTGCCCCGGTGGAAAGTTTCAAAACACCAGTACGTAGTTTGTGTCAGCACTTCACGGAATGTTGGATTTACAAATGGTAGTAATTGCCAATAAAGTCGGGTAATGTTTACTTTGACAATGGTAGTAAAAAAAGGAAAACTTGGATCTCATTATTCTAAGATTGATATTCAGTGCACAGCTTTCTTTTGTACTTTTAAAATATATGAATATGATATTATAAAGACGTGCCCCCGTGGAAAGTTTCAAAACAACAGTACGTAGTTTGTGTCGATCAGCACTGAACGAAATTTTGGATTTACCAATGGTAGTAAATGCCAGCAAGTTGAACGTCCTTGATGCCAGTAAAGGCGGGTAATGTTTACTTCGACAATGGTAGTAAAAAAGGAAAACTTGGACCTTCAATTTATTAGAAATAAAAAAAATATCTAGATAGACAAATATTTAGAAAAAGGACTGTTCGATAGGGCCCTATGGAAAGAAATCTGGTCTGATCTGGTTCCGACTGAACAGGCCGGCAATAGATAGATAGATAGATAGATAAAGAGATAGATAGATAGATAGTAAAGAAAAGTCAAGTCCGGTAATTTCGAATTTAACAATGGTTGTAAATGAAATTACCTGACTTGACTATTATTTACTGCCATTGTAAAATGCCAAAAAGTAATTGTATTGGCAACTTGACATTGAGTTTGGAGTAGGCAGCAGTTATATTATACGGCAGCAATGTTCTGGTAACCCTCAAGTACCATCCAGATCAATTACAGCCAAGTGAATTATATCATTTCGCAAGCAACCATTGGACAAACTTCTAAGTTGGAGCTCTTAAGAAGTCTTGGGTTGATATTGAAATTATTTTTGCAATGTGTTTCTGGACACTTGTTTGTCCATTCATAAGATTATCCTTGTTTTACATTTGGCTTGGCCAAAAAGTGAATTTGGTATCTGGCATACATCCCATTGAAACCCATTCATAAGATTTAAAAAAGGGGTTCCCTCAAAAAAGCGGGCGTCGTTACCAAATCTAGGGGTGATCTTGAAAATAAGGTTTGTAATGTATGAGTAGATGGTTGTTCATCAATTTTTCGCATTAAATTCTCAAGTTTCCGCTTTCTTTCAGCGACCACAAAAAAGACTTCAGCAATTATACCATTTGAATCCATACTTCGGCATCATTTCCATCATCCCCACACATGGATATGCATGGAGGAGCACTACACAGCTACTAGATTATAGATAGTTGAATTCCTTGTAAATCTGTCGCTAAATTTTAAAAATTTTGTTGATTCTGTAGCTCTATCAATAAAAATGTGGTCTTTTAGCAAAAATGTGGTCTTTTAGCAAATAACACTGGCCTCTTCTCTTAAGTCTTCCTTTAAGCGAATATCTTAAAATTTGCAGACTGCAATTGTGATTTCTTCTGGTAAAGCCCCTGTCCACATAGCCGAATATGGCCTCCCGAACAGTAACCTCAAACCATGGTTCGAAGTACTAGGTCGGGAGCAAGGTCAGCTGCGCCAGCCGAATGTTTTAAAATGTTCAAAACGTTCAGGTGTTGGCGGGAGGTCCAGCCATGGTTTTCTGGTGGTTGGCTGGTGTTCGGGAGTAGGTCGGGGTATGGTTGGCAGTGAATTTGAATCAAATTTAACTTAATTCGATTCGTATAAAAAGGTAGCCATGACCTAAATCTGATCGGACTGCTCCCGAAGTTCAGCCAACCTTGGTCGGCTGGTGTTTGGTCCAAGGTTCTGAATGTTTGACAGGGGCTTAGATCCCGATCGGAGTTTCTGTTTACAGAGACTCTGATCGGGATCTCTACCGATCGGCTTACACAACTACTTCTAAATCGATACAAAAATAACGCTAATATAAAACAAGAGCAGCCATCGAAATGAAGCCAAGATGCAACTTTTGAACGCGCGCTTGTCCGTTCTTTCTGTCAGGTTTCCTTTCTGTAATTATAAAGAAATTAATTAGATAGAGTGAAAAATAATATAGTCCACGGTAGATTGATCTCCAAGTTAATTTAAGCTGCGACGAATTGGATCCAACAGGGGAAATTAACATGACTTGATAGGGGGAATCTAAATAAAGAGCCGTGTCAGTTTCGCTTGTTACAAATTAATTACTCCGGCCCTATTTTGGTGACAATGCGAGGAAGAAATTGATGATGCTTCGGTTGGGGTCCAATTTGCCAATTCTAAGCCCTATAACGCGTTTAGTAACACTACAAAATACGGTTTTTATCAATCTCCAAGCAGATCTTTCGGTGGCTGCAAGAGAGTATCAACTTCACAAGAAAGTATTGGCAGTAAAAAGATAGCAGTACAAAAAAGAAAGCACGATGAAAACGCATGAAAACACGTCAAAATAAACCAAAGCCTAAACCTCTGCTTGGAGAGTAGATTTTTATGCACTCTTAAAACATGCATAAAGGTTAACTTTCTCCACGTAATATTTACGGGTGCTTAAATGTTGCCTTTACGTTGGTCCATGTTGAGTGTGTTGTGAAAAGGTCTACCAAACTCATCAAATGCAATATCAAGTGCACACTACAAATGTTCCACTAACAAATTAATGTTGGTGTAAGACTTTGCTGCTAAGGCCACTACTACAATCAAGGCCAGGAAATTACTGGACTTGATTTTTATTTACTACCATTGTTATAAGTCCAGTACTGTTTGCAAAGTAAACATTATCCGACTTTACTGGCATTTACTACCATTGGTAAATCCAATTTTTTTCTGCAGTGTATCATAAGATAAGATGTTAGCCTCAGCAAGCCTTAGGCTGGTCACTGTTGCATGGTACCTGTGCTTCACCAACATGGGGCCGACTGGCGCCTGACAATGCCACACTCCACTACACCTGCCGATACCCATGTTCAAGGAAAAAGACCATATACACATGCAATGCTCTAATTGGTGATTCAATTAGGACACGGGGTTGGAGAGTATTTAACGCTATCTGCAGCGGGCAACATTGCCCAGAAGGGAACTGGTTTGCCAGTCTTCAACAATGAAATCAACAAGTACAGCCCCTGTCACATATATCCGAATATGGCCTCCCGAACACTGCCGAACGCCCCCCCCCCCCCGCCTAACTAGGTCGGGAGCAAGGTCGGCTGTGGTTGGCTGGTGTTCGTCCAGGTCAGCTACTGTACGGCTGCGACAGCCGAATGTTTCAAAATATTTACAACATTCGGGTGTGGAAGGGAAGTTTGGCCATAGTTGGCTGGTGGTTGGCTGGTGTTCGAAAGTAGGTCTGGGCGTGGTTGGCAGGCACATTTGACTCAAATTTAACTCAAAGTCAATTCGATTCGTATCGAAAAGTTGGCGTGGCCTAAATCTGGTAAGAATGCTCCCGAAATTCAGCCAACTTTGGTCGGCCGGTGTTCGGGGGAAGGTTCTGAATGTGTAAAAGGGGCTTAACATTGTATTGAAATATAGCACCCTGTACATAATACTATATGCAGCAAAGATGTATATACTATGATTACTATGATGTAGATATATAATATAACATCACACAAAAATAAAATAAAAAATTAGTTTTAATATGCAACAACGTTAGATAAAAACCATGTGTCATCGGGTCACAATGGTATGAATCTTTCTGATACAAAGTAGCAACTGTTAAGCAAAAGGAACATCTTTCATGTCGTTTCATTGAATTTAGCAGTTATATAATTAATTAAGCCTTTTGCAATTTGGTTTTATACATGTAGCTTCAAAGTTACAGCCAGCAATACAATGGAAAAGATATATACTCACCAATAGACCTTTCGTGTGAGGCTATGGCTGGCAGACGTTCTTTAGTACAGAGCTTGATGTAGACTTCTAAAATTAACTTTAAAAGAAATTAGAATCCACCGTTAAAATTTATTATGTAATATTTTTATCAATCTTCTACATACACGCTAATATTTCAGAGACTGTCTTTTAATAGGAATAAATTCTGCGCCATACTTACATAGAACATAATTGACAGCCAATCAACGTTCTCGTAACCGGCAGCCAATCAGCGTCCTCGTTCTTCAATATATTGACCTCCAGACGACCAAGCGTCAGGGTTGCCAAATGCACTTGCGGAACAAATTGAACCTGTCTCTCATTGGCGTCCAAAGCAATCTGCGAAGTGCATTTGATCTAATTATATTACATCCACTGATTGATTATCGCTCAGTCCCCCGTGGTTTAAATAAAAAAAATCCAGCGGACAAGTAGCCGCAGGGCCAACCACTTTCATAACTGATAACTCGGCTGATGTAATTTGGCCATGGCTTGGCCGCTGACGAGTTGGATGTTTTAAAGCCTACGTCACACATTCACGAATTTGGCCTACCGAACACTAGCCGAACGCCAACCAACCATGGTAAGGAGTAGTTCGGCGCAAAGTCGGCTGGTGTTTGGTGAATTTGGCTACTATTCGGCTGCGCCAGCCGAATGTTTCAAAATATTTAAAACATTCGTATGTTGGTCGGGAGGTTGACTGGTATTCGGCTGTAAGTCGGCAGTGTTCGGGGCGTGTTAGGGGGCTGTCGCTCGGCGAATTCGGCAACTACTAGTATTCGGCTGCGCCAGCCGAATGTTTCAAAATGTTTAAAACATTAGTGAGTTGGTCGGGAGGTTCGAACATGAATGACTGGCATTCGGCTGTAAGTCGTTAGTCAGCAGTGTTCGGGGCGTGTCCGGGGGTCAAATTTTACTCAAATTCGTTTCGATTCGTATAGAAAGGTATGTGTGGCCTAAATCTGGTCAGACTGCTCCCGAACGTCAGCCGAACCTGGTCAGCTGGTGTTCGTGAACAATTAAATTCGGGGGAAGGTCGTGAATGTGTGACAGGGGCTCAACCTGTTGCAGTTACCGGTTGCCCAGAAAGGGTTAAAACTTAGTCTTAACTGTCAAACACTGTTGTAGGCTTGACGAAAGAGTCTGTACGTGACGCCATAAGCGTGTTTGGGCATGAACTGAAGTTGAACCATAATCAGATGAGGTAAATGAGAACTCCTTCCTGTTCCAAATCCATTCGTTTTCATCAACCCAGCAGGAAATGAGAATAGACCAGAGGACTCCCCCTTCCATGATAATTTCACATCACAAAACGATAACTCTAAAGGCAGTGACAAGCGGAAAGCGTGAACCAATGATGTTAAGGGTAAACTTAACAGTATGCGGGTGGTTACTACAAGTTCACAGGCTTAGCAGATACAAAAAAAAGCGAAAGTTGGGATTAAGCAACAACTTTTTATGCCCCTGTCACACAATCAAAAACTTCCCCCGAATTTTTTCCCGAACACGAGCCTACCAGGTTCTGCTGACGTTCGGGAACAGTCTGAGTAGATTTAGTTCACGCCTACCTTTCTACGAATTTTAGTTAAATTTGAATCAAATTTAATCCATGAACACGCCCCGAAGACTGCTGACTTACTCCCGAATGGTTGGCTGGTGTTCTGCTGACTTACTGCCGAATACCAGCCAACCATTGTCGAACCTCCCAAACAACCCCCGAATGTTTTAAACATTTTGAAACATTCGGCTGGCGCAGCCGAATAGTAGCCGAATTCACCGAACACAAGTCGACCCAGCCGACTTTACGCCGACCTACTCCTAACCATGGTTGGGGGGAGTTCAACTAGTGTTCAGGAGGCCATATTCGTGTATGTGTAACAGGGGCTTGACAGAGGCTTAGAATATCTTTCTTACCTTTACCTGCAGTAATGCAAACTTTATAGCTTCCCATTTATTTTTTACGATGACTTTATTCTTTGCGCCCAAATATATTTATTACCATGTGAGCATTGAGGCAGCTTTTCTTTGCTTTAATAGCAATTAACCTTACGCTGTCAGATTTTATGCATAACATAAACAGCAATACCTCATAACTTTGGGTGGATTCTTTAGGTCCGCTATCATGTAAACTTAATCATCTAAAACTTGTACCTAGTATTATTCAATGTCTATACTATAGTCTTATCATGCTGTTTATTCATATAATTCTTTTAGTTTATCCAAATTTCATCTGCAATATTTCTATGCACTATGACTATATGAAAAGGAAACTAGTATTGGTGAATTTCGATGAGCAAATGTGCATAGCTTTACTTTATGTTTGTCTAATTGGAGGTATATTATCTTTAAGTTACCGTGGTTTTGTATTGACTGAAGATAAGTATGAACCTTTTGCTATTTCGTGTTATTGATGATTTCATTTGATGTTGATAACCTATGTTTGGGGTTTTCCCACAGGGCACATTGAAAAACGCCAGTAGGCGGCATGTTTCCCCCTGGTTAGGTAAACAAACAAAAAAACAAGCAAACAAACATCAATAAAAAATACATTTATCTACTTCTCTACGTACGCTGGTGGATGTACCAACTACCAAGTACATAATACCAGCTCAGAAAAGAAGAAGAAATAGTCATGCCTTCAAGTACCAGAGCTATCAACCAAAGATTGACGTGTTCAAAAACTCATTTTTTTCCCCAGAACTATCCTAGAATGGAACTCGCTGTCACCAAGTACAGTGGGGGCATCGTCACTAGATAGTTTTAAACAATGTCTAGAGTTAGACGTTCAAAGGTTAGGTCTAACATGTCGTTCAGTGTAATGTAGCCAGCTGCCGCCGCGCCGCGTGCCTTCGAAGCTGGTGTGTTACGCCGAAGGGCGGTTATACCGGCTATACAGATACAGATGCAGATACTGCAAATCTATGCAAATCTTATATCTTTTCTTTTTCATCAGAATCCAGATGGCTCCTAGAGGTCCGTATTATATTTGAATTACCTTAATGAGAGCAGGGGAAAAGTTTGATCAAACCCAAAAGCATGTAGATTATCTGAAGCAGAATCTAATTATCCCAAAAGAAGCCGCATCAATTACCGCCATAGTTCACCAGATATGGCAGCCTCCTTGACGTAATCATACAAGGAGACCCTCCGTATTAGAAGATAATGTTATTTGTGTAGAAGATCCTGTAAGATCTAATCACAAGAGTGTATCCCCTTGTATACATTACATAGAAGGAATCGAATCATACTTCCAAGATTAAGATAAATTTGGCTGACAACGTTTCATACTTCTTTGACAATGTCTTTGTGTATGGAACAGCTAGTCTGTTCATTGAGCTACCAGCTGTAGCGCCACTTTAAAGTAACATTTTTGCAAAATTAAAATATTTTAATTGAAAAAAAATATCTTCGTGTGATTGTAATTTACTTACCATTCTCAACATATTTGTGCAGTTATTTCACATTTATGACATTTATGGTTGGTGCTAAAACGGCCCACACACGAGGCGCACTAAGTTTGTGGTGCCACCACAAACTACCAGAATGTAAACAAACACAGCTAATAGCTGTGTTTTCAACTTTTAAACACACAAGTAAGGCATCATATGTTGGCACATCCACTTCCTGAATGTCACTTATTTGCAATGAAGCAGGGTTAATGCAATGACCAGAAAACTGACTTTTTGTGTCGTCCTAATGTTACATAATGCAGCTTTAAGCTTTTTATGTTAATGGGAGTAGAGATTGGTCTTTTAAGGTCGTCAGATTTAGTAGTGATTCTGGCTTAAACGTAAAAAGCAAGCACTTATTTCTAAGCATTATAAAGCGCCTATTCATCTCAATATAATCAACATTTTTGTTCTAAATGCGTTAATGTCATTTTTCGGTGACTATGGCTTTATGTAAAAACGGGGATTTGCTCTACCTTTACCCTTGTTAACACATATGTGCAACGTTTGGTGATGCTCTATGTTTTAATTAGACTCCATTTTGTAGCTTTTTAGCTTTTTAATTAAAATTATTTCATTACGTTTTATACAGTTAACAGTGAGCAGCCATTATGTATGTCACTATTCATATATAGACTTTACGAAGAAAAAATATTTCACGAAAAACAAACATTGCAAACGTTTTCCCCCAAAACAGACTTGAAGAGAGACAGATAAAATCTATTTAGACTTAACCAACTTTTGATAGAATCCGCTATTATGCATTTAACTATGAGCAACCATTACGTATGCCAATATTCATATATAGACTTCAGGAAGAAAGAATTATTTCACGAAAAACACTGCAAACGTTTTCCCAAAAACAGACTAGTAGAGAGACAGATAAAATCTATTTTAGACTTAACGTACTTTTGATAGAATCCGCAGTAAACATGTGTGACATTTACATCCACTTAAAGAACATGGGCACCGTCTGTTGGCAATCTCTACTTCTGTAAGTTAATTAAGCGTATGATTAGCCATGTAATCGTGCTCTTAAAAGTAAATAAACATCAGAACAGCTAATATAGAAGTGTACACATACTCAACCATCTGGCGCCGATATTTGTTCCGCCATTGGCGGCACCTGTGACTTGTAGATGGCTTATAGAAACGTATACCAAAAAATCATTAACGTTATATCACTTTGAAGTTTTAAAGCTGCATTATGTAACATTGGGATGATACAAAAAGTCAATTTTCTGGTGATTTCTTTACAAAGTAAGTTAAATCCCCCCTACTCCATTGCAAATAAGTGTCATTCATTCAGGATGTGGAGGCGCCAAAATATGACGCCTTACGAGTGTGTTGGAAGTTGGAAACACAGCTGTCAGCCATGTTTTTACATCCTGGTAGTTTTTGGTGGCACCACAAACTGAGTGTGCCTCATGTGGGCTGTTTTATGGCCAACCATAAATGTTAGAAATGAGATAATTGCACAAATATGTTGAAAAGTGGAAGTAAATAACAATCATATATGAAGAGAGAGAGAGAGAGAGAGAGAGAGAGAGAGAGAGAGAGAGAGAGAGAGAGAGAGAGAGAGAGAGAGAGACGCTGATTTGGTAGATTCGGCGAGCCTACCGGTCAAGATCCTGATCCGAGTCTCTGCCGGTAGAGATCCCGATCGGAGTCTCTGCTGGTACAATCTGCAATTCATGTTCAGTATCATACATGTACAGCATTTTAAAGAAGATATTTAGGTTTCATGGCAAGCACAGACTATTTGAATGATATCAGTTGCTACCAGTAATGTGACTGAATGTTTTATGTTCAGGATATTTTGGGCAATGTTAAGTTATAGCAATAGACCTCGTCTTCTCTGTTGGTAGAATCGGCGATTCTACTAAAGATCACAATCGTTTCTGTTAACAGAAATTGGGATCTCTGTTGGTAGAATCACTGATTCTACAAGATCGGAGTCTCTACCGGTATTTACCGGTCTCTACCGGTCTCTACCCTGACATATATATATACATTGTCTACATCTAGTCCCAGATAAATTGGTTTTTCAAAGACAAATATTTACCTTCGTACTACGCCAGCGACACGTATTCTTGTGATCACGGTATAACACTGGTATACACTCATCAAATCATTAAACTGATTTAGAAAAACAATGACTTCTATAAATAATTGTATTTTCATACAAACATACAATAACACAGTCTTATCAACGCTGGGTTTGTTTGTTTCTTTGCAAAACAATTAGATTTCCGTTCTATTAATATGATTGCGGAGGAGAAACTTATTACATTCAGTTATAATCACCTTGCATCTGGATTTTTCTTATTTGTAGTATTTATCATTACTTCCGTATTGCTTACATTGTTATAATTCTGTAAATTTGGCACTCCATCACCAATCCATGTTTTTACTTTAAGAATTAATTTAATCCAACACGCAATGTATCATTCAATGCTTCCGTTTCTATTGGGTGGCCGGCTACTCTTTCCTTGCAGTCAAGGGCTGAATTGCGAGGAGCCCACAATCGTTGGGGCTGCATCACAAGGGTCTGGAGCGGCACTTATACCGGGAAGGACCCCTACTCTTTTCGATATTAAGTATGTTGGGTTCTTTAACTTGCTCGAGGTGTGGCTCTCCCCCAACACGGGACCTCCATTTAACGTGCTATCCGGGGGACGTCCCTAACCGAAGCTATGTACTCATTTCTACCTGAGTGAAGTGAGGAAAGTCGTGTAAAGTGCCTTTCCCAAGGGCACCACGTCGGGGCATGTCTGGGGATTCGAACCAAGTACCTCTTGGTTCTGGGACAGACACCCTAACCATTACGTCACACGACGCCACATTGAGCTATGCAACGATTGAGAGCGGTTCCTTGTTCAAATTAGCACAGTTGAGTAAGCATAGTTTGATGTCTAAAATGCATCGTCGGTATTGCATGCTGGTGGTCGTAAAATAAAACTACAGAGAGCAGTGCTAGCGATAAAGTTACTCGTCCCCTCAACAAAAACCAGCGGCAGTAAGCATTATTTAAAGCTGCATTATGCAACATTAGGGCAATTCAAAAAGTCAATTTTCAGCTTATTTCTTTACAAAGAAACTTGAATTAACCCTACTCCACTGTAAATAAGTGTCATTCAGGAAGTGGAGGTGCCAAAACATGACCCCTTACGAGTTTGTTTAAAACCTGGAAACACAGCTGTCAGCCATGTTGGCTTACATTCTGGTAGTTTGTGGTGGTGCCACAAAATGAGTGCGCCTCATGTAGGCTGTTTTAGCGCCAACCATAAATTACATGTCAGAAATGTGAGATAATTACACAAATATGTTGAAAAGAGGAAATAAATTACAATCACAATTTAATTAGAATATTTTAATTTTTTGGTGCAAAAATGTTACACAATGCCCCTTTTAGGTCCGCCTCTTTACCAAAACCAGTGGAGCGGGTCGATCGAACAGTCCATCCATAAAACATGGGGATCATCTCTTCCGGGTGAAGAGCACATCAGTCGAGCCGCAACAAATTGGGCACTTTTCATGCGGCTACATCTCACAAAGGCCTTGAAGTTGAAGATTGCTCTTCGGTTAACAACGTGTAGACACGCGAACCTGTGGCAACCGTTCAAAACAATGGGCGCCATATGGTTTCGGAGCTGCAGTATCTACACTCGCTCCATCTATTTAATTTGGCTTCCTTTTTTTTATTTATTCACATATATTTAATGAGTATTGGCCAGGAAGCACAATTGCTTATATGACGCCTTCTACTCAAAACACTTATATAAAAACAAGAGTAAAACATAATGACAAAATACATTACATAATTACAAAGTGGGTAAAAGAGAATGAGTACAAACAAGACAAGTTGGTGATCTATCAATTATGAGAATCTACCTGTACAGTAAATAAAGGTTTGAACTATGTCGAAGATATTACAGTTTTGTGAATGTGAGAGTAACGTGGATCCTCGTAGCAGTAAAGAACATAAGCTACTGTCATTGAGATGCTGTAGCTCTACTATGTTGGAAAGAGATGATAACAGAGTACTTCTCTGACTGGCTTCCTTTTTGTTGTTAGTAGATGGCATTCTTGAAAATGGAAACGAATAGTACGTATTTTTTCGCTATCAAACGTAAGCACGTAGTAATACATACACTCGTGTTGTTATTTGTTCACCAAAAATGTAAACAGAATGACAATATGCATTGCTTCAGAAAAAAAAAGCTGCAGTGCTTCTGTCAGGTGGATGATGATAATGTATCAAAATTTTTCAAAGGGTAGCTGAGTCCAATCACTACCCGACCCGTCATAGTGTAAGCCAGTCGTTAAAGCTGCCACAAGTTCACATGGAATGTGGCAGGCGTATGTTCAGTTATAGAGGTGCTAGTAGCTGGCATGAGATTCCACAGACCATCAAAGCAGGTACTACCGTTCATTCATTCAAACGCATGTTAAAATCATGGGCTGACCTCTGACCTCATCTGACCTAATGGCGAACGGACTGGTATATGGACAATGAGTATGCATAATGGTTTTTGGGTATCCTTAAATGTTTGTTGTCCTGTAAATATTCTCTGTAAGTTCTGTCATATTGTTTTGTATTTTGCATTACTTGTATGTTTTAATGTGTCCAGGGTCCCTCTGTAAAGCAGTGTTAATCACTGAGCGGGCCATCCTGGCTAAAGAAAACAGAATAAATAAATAAAAAAGTTTGCCTCTCTTGATATTTATCGGCAAGGCAGTGAGTTTAGTTTTTAGCGCCATCTACCGATGTACCCTAGCTGCCCATCCTGAAATGTAATATCGATTATTATCATTGAGGATATTTAGCCAAAGGTTCTTCAACTTCATGATTTCCAAGAAACAGAGTTCAATGATTTTTTCAAAGATATGCAGATTTGATATATATGTATATATATGTCACAGTAGAGATGCAAATCCAGTAGAGTTGGCAACTCTACTAGTAGAGATGCCAATTGGCATCTCTACTAGTAGAGATGCCAATTGGCATCTCTACTAGTAGAGTTGGCAACTCTACTAGTAGAGATGCCAATTGGCATCTCTACTAGTAGAGATGGGAATCGTATTTATACGATTCTAGCAGGGCACAGTCATATTAGTTACCTTAATTCTAGCAGGGCACAGTCATATTAATTACCTAAAAATGTTTTGGAAAATAGAGAGAATAGACTGAATATTTTCACACCTCAATCATTACCCAACATCACTCAATAGCTGTTTTACATGCCACTGAAATGTAAAACAGAGACATTTGCATCAGGCCATTATGAGTTAGAGACTCAATGTGCTAAACCGGTTTTTCCAGTTAGTTAGTGACAGGGTACTAGTATATAAGAGCTAATCAGTCATACCAAGCCAGTTCCAAAGCTGATGTCAAAGTGAACAGAAGATATGGCAGATGATGAGCAGCAGAAAGCAGAATTCTACAGACTGATTGAAGAACAGATCAGCGGCCTTGATCAGAAGAGAATATCCTGGTCTAACTCAAAGAATTCCCATTTGTCCTATAAAAGATTAGAATTCCAATGTCTGGTAAGAGAATCTGGAACACTCCTAGTAGATATTGGAGTAAAAACACCAGAATTCCCATCTCAGGTATTTATACTACTGAGATTGGAACTCAGTAGTATAAATACTAGGATTCCCATCTCTACTAGTAGAGTTGGCAACTCTACTAGTAGAGTTGGCAACTCTACTAGTAGAGATGCCAATTGGCATCTCTACTAGTAGAGATGCCAATTGGCATCTCTACTAGTAGAGTTGCCAACTCTACTGGATTTGCATCTCTACTGTGACATATACATTGTAATATGCATCACAGTTCGTGAATTTGTCCATGGTAACATTGTCTAATTACACAGTACCATGGCCTACGAACACATACTTTTATACATATACAGGCAAGAGAGCTTCAGAAGATTATGGACTAGACTGTGGACTCATGTCTGATACAGTCTACCACCAGACGCACGCATAGCCCCAACTCTAGCTTCCTTTGGAGGCTCTTAAAGTAACTCACTCGTGTGTATGTATTTCGTACCATTTATGACGTGTAAAATATGTGTATAGATTTATTAGGACTGTAAATGATATAAACCGTATATTTGTTATATATGTATCTTGTCTGACCCTTACCTCTTCCTTCATGACCTCGATGAAAAGCGGCCTGCTGGCCGATTTGAGATTATCATGAATAAACAAAGTTATCTACTGCACGAAACGTTGGACAAACCAATGGCAGTAAATGCCAACAAAGTCGGGTAATATTTACTTTAAAAACAGTACCGGACTTTACAATGGTAGTAACTGAAAGTCAAGTCCAGTAATTTTATTTACTACCGTTGTTAAGTCCAAAATTATCGGACTTGACTTTTATTTACAATATTGTAAGTCTGGTATTGTTCTCAAAGTAAGCATTACCCGACTTTACTGGCATTTACTACTGTTAGTAAATCAAACGTTTCATGCCGTGAACGTTAAAATAAACATGAAATCCGATATTTAAGCATACCTTGAAGCAGGCGTTAAGGTTTTTTTTTTTCACTCGACAGAAAAACGGAACCTTTACGGAAGCTTTAGTGTAATACTTTGCTTAAATATTGGTTTTCATGTAGTGAAACAACACTCTTACACAACACACACGTCCCCAGTAAGATACATTTTCGGGCAGACCGCCGGAGTAGTGGAAAGGCAAACCAGAGGTGTAAGTGTGCGTGAAATTTGCAGGCTGATTTGAGCTTCTCATGAATAAATAAGGGTTCAAACAAACAAACAAAGAAACAAAGAAACAAGCAAAGAAACAAATAAACAACCAAACTGTTGCGAACACTCTTAGACTACACAACACACACGTCCTCAATAAGATACATTTTGGGCAGACCGCCGGAGTAGTGGAAAGGCAAACCAGAGGTGTAAGTGTGCGTGAAATGTGCAGGCTGATTTGAGCTTCTCATAAATAAACAAGGTTCAAACAAACAAACAAAAAAACAAACAAACAAACTGTTGTGAACACTCTTAGACTACACAACGTACCCGTCCTCAATAAGATACATTTTCGAGCAGACCGCGGGAGCAGAGGAAGGCAAACCTGCAGTGTAAGTACGCATGAAATTTGCAGGATGGTTTGAGCTTCTCATGAATAAACAAGGGTTCAAACAAACAAACAAACAAACAAATAAACAAAACACTCTTAGACTACATAACATACTCGTTCTCAATAAGATACATTTTTGGGCAGACCGCCGGAGTACGTAGTGGAAAGGCAAACCTGAGGTGTAAGTGTGCGTGAAATTTGAACGATCGTTATGAACAGTTGGAGCAAACTGCTTCATCCTGAGTCAGACTCCGTGAAATTGGCTTTAAACACCTCTACCCTCTGGGTAACCACCTCTGAGACACCTGTGCTGTACGGGGCTATGGTGAGGCGAACTGCACGCGCTATTTTTTATTCTTTATTCTTTATTCAAACACAGGTCAACATGGCAGCAGTACATAAACTAAGAAGACTATGGACTGTTGAATTGTATTGACCGTACATGTAAATTAAAAAAAGTGAAATACTATACAGGAACGAACAGAACATACAGATTTACGACACCAACAATATACAACTAAGTCTGCAGTTGACTGTTATAGAGTCTGATTGTGTGGTGCAGAAACGATCTCTGCAGTCTGGAGGTTCTTGCCATGGGAACCCTGAGTCCTCCCGCATTCCTTAACGACCTACCTGTGCTCATCAGCCCCACAACCAAATCATGGAGGGGATGGTCTGCCTTCAGCATGGCTTTAAGCAGCTTCACGGCTGACAGCTATAAACACACAAAACCCTATCTCTGCTTTGACTAATCGAAATGCTGTTGCCACGCAGGGAACTGTAAATCGTTAGCTTTAACTTTTATGTCCATATCATTCTTGAGAAAGACGAATAGAGTCGAAATAACCTTATGTTGAAAGTTTATCTGTGTTGGTAGAAGTCATTATGAACGAGTTTTGAACTGTAATTTCCAACACAAGGAATTGGACCCAAATTTTCGACTGTACAACTCTAGTTTTGTCATTTACAGTTCAAAACTCGTTCATAAAGGTAAAATAAGTTGAATTCTGTCTCAGCGCTGTCATTTTCCCAAAGCTACAAATAATTTCATATCTATATACAATACTGGGAAAAGTCATCAATATTTATTTCATATCGAATAAATAAATGAATGAAAAACAGCGGAAAATGTCGGTACCAAAACTCCACTGAAACATTATTTGAATAAAAAGAGGGCCCAGCGCCCCAAACCTGTTCAAAAAAACAAAAAAAAAAGAAAATTGATGCAAGCAGAATACCATGTCGCAGTACATTAAAAATTCACTAAAATAAATTGCATTATGTAACATTTTGCACCAAAGATAGAAATATTATAATTGGAAAAATCTATGTATGTTTGTGATTTACTTCCACTTTTCAGCATCTTTGTGCAATTATCTCACATTTCTGACATTTATGGTTGGCGCTAAAACGGCCCACACGAGGCGCAATCAGTTTGTGGCGCCACCACAAACTACCAGAATATAAACAAACATGGCTGACAGCTGTGTTTCCAGCTTTTAAACACCCTCGTAAGGCATCATATTTTGGCACCTCCACTTCCTGAATGACATTTTTTTGCAATGGAGTAGGGTTGATTTAACTTACTTTGTAAGGGAATGACCAGGAAATTAACTTTTTGTATCGCCCTAATGTTACACAATGCATCTTTAAGATTTCTTTTAGATATAAAGCTCGTATATGAGCAATGTATTATATTTAAAGACATCGCTTCTCGTTATATACAAACATGGTTGACGCTCAGACCTGCATCGATGTGGGCATATGTTCATTCGACCGTTCACATTTACTGTCACGCAAAAGGCGAACGAACTTTGGCATTGTTCCAGAATACATTCAAGGACGCCGGAAGGTCACGATATATGGCTGCACAGCCTCTTCTTTACTTGATAGTGTAGAAAGAGGACTATTAAATTACTAAACAGATCCAACATATGGCTGTTTCGCTGAATGAATATCATACAAGGCGTCATAAAGAAGCAAAAAATAATTCTACATATGTCAGGTACTCGCTCTAACGTAAAGGGGCGTTATGTAACATTTTTGCATTAAAATTGAAATATTTTAATTAAAAAATATTCGTGTGATTGTAATTTACTTCCACTTTTCAATATATTTGTGTAATTATATCACATTTCGGACATTCATGGTAGGCGCTAAAACAGCCCACACGAGGCACACTCAGTTTGTGTCACCACCACAAACTACCAGAATGTAAACAAACATGGCTGACAGCTGTGTTTCCAACTTTTAAACACAGTCACACTTGTAAGTCGTCATATTTTGGCACCTCCACTTCCTGACTGACACTTATTTGCAATGGAGTAGGGTTGATTCAACTTACGTTGTAAAGAAATGACCAGAAAATTGGCTTTTTGTATCGTCCTAATGTTACATAATGCAGCTTTAACAAAGTTTACACTTGCTTTGGCAGTCCCAATGACAGATTATTGATTGAACTTTTCAACTGGGAAAGACTTATGGTTACATATCGGCGAAGTAAAGGATTTAAAGTGATGACGTCAATGTTTTCAGACGTGACATGTTGGAAACAGGGTCTGACAGTGTCCATGTCACTCTCAATTATTGGGTACAAGAGCGTGATCATACGGTGCCTAGGCTGAAAAAGTTATTTCATGCTCCGCAAGCATTTAATAATAAAGACTGAGTCTGATATTTTAGTAGTTGTGCCATCTGCGTTATGTTCCTCTGGATAGTATGGTAGCTATCTATTTTAATCAAATAAAGAGTAGAGGACAATGATATATGTTTACAGTTTTTGCTCGTAGTAAATGAACCTAATTAGTCACTCTGTCTACGGTTGAGCATGTTTTATCATGTGTTATCGCCTGAGTCGTTTTTATTCAATTTTCGTGCACTTGCATTTTTGAAAGGGTTGCAGCCGGTAAAGGCACTGTCACACATTGACGATTGTGGACTCCCGAACAATAGCCGAACTCTCCCCAACCATGGTTAGGAGTACGTCGGGAGCAAGGTCGGCTGTGTTTGGCGAGGTCGGCTACTATTCGGCTGCGTCAGCCGAGTGTTTCAAAAGGTTTAACACATTCGGGGGTGGTCGGGAGGTTTAGCTATGCTTGACTGGTGGTTGCTTAGTGTTCGGGAGTAGGTCGGGGGCGTGGTTGGGGTCAAATGTGACTCAAACTCAACTCAAATTCGATTAGTATAGAAAAGTAGTCTTAGGTTAGATCTGGTCAGACTGCTCCCGAACTTTAGCCAACATTGGTCCGCTGGCGTTCGTGACAAGGTTCGGAATGTGTGACAGAGCCTTTAAGATTCATTTGTGTGGTACATCAGTATATTATGCTCCAACTTTCTGGTGATTACGCCAACTCATGATTTATGCTTATTATTTTCCATAATTCACTTCTCATTTTTTATGAGTCATAAGATTCATCAGGTTTTTAATCATCAGTTTTTGTCAAAGTTTCTGTTTGTTAAAAATGAATTACCGTGGACTCTCCGTCATGTCGAAATAAAGGCATTTTGAGGTTGATTTGTGTCCTGAATGCTACATATTTTTAATTTTATTTAATTTTTAACATCAATAAATGTGTAAGTCCGAGACCAAAGGTATTACTAGGAAATTGGTGTGGCCTAAACAAGGTAACAGTAAGGTGTCATCCACAAAGGTTGTGTTATCAAATTGTCTAATTTTGTCGTTGACACCAGTAAATATAGCTAATTAAGGGCTCTGTCACATTTGTCGTATGACTATTGCACGATTCTTGGGATAGTCTTGCATATGTCGTACATATTTCAGCTGTCTTGTCTTAGATCCTTGTCAGTTGTTGGTTCTGTCATAGCCTGTTTGAAAATTGTACGACATCAAAGTCGCACGACGACCTACGTCGAATTTGGCCGGACTGTAAGGCCACAGAAAGTAATTTCCATGGAAGACATCACCGCGCGCTTTAATTTTCGCCTGATTAAAAAAAAAAGAATGTTTTTGCCCTCTAACGGTGGTCAACATGCCGAAAATGGGCAAATATGTCGTAAATGTCTATCGGTTCAGAGACCATCAGGTATCCAGCAAACTTGAGGCGCAATTCCTCGCGTTTGATGACAAGTGTTGACAGTCTAAAGTGCTCCATCTCATATGAATACCCAGTGTACTATAGCTGCCCATGATGGTACGACAAGCTCTTTTCTACAATTCTAGTTAATTGAGAGGTACATGTATACACAAGGACGAATAATACTGTTGAATACAGGAATAAAAGACTTGGTTGTGATATAATGTTTTATCGCCTAATTCTTGTTTAACAAGGTTTATGACCTCAAAATTTGAAAATGTAGGAACCTTGTTTTTTTTCTTTACGCCTTGTTGTTTTCTTCGCCCTATCACATTCAATTTGTAATCTGTGGAGAATGTCATCCGTAAAATGTACTTACTGTGGCTTATAGATTTGCAGAGAGAGGAAATTGCATCTGAAGCATTATGAATAGCTTCCTAACTGTACATACTGTTTTTTCGCAAAGCTTAATCTTCAATACCTTCTGCTAATTTTGATTTCTTCGAAACGCTGCAGGCAAAAAATTGTTAAGGACGATTTACCTATGCTTGAGTAATTGATTTTAGTCTTACGCACTCCTTACGTTAATTAAAGACTTAATGGCAAGGGCATGGAGAATCATTAACCGTATATATATATTAAAGCCTATAAGTAAATTCAAGTACATTTAAAGTGGGGACAATCCATATAGTGTGCAAGTACGAAAATAAATCAAGGACTGTTAAAATCTTAGAGACTGCATGTTAGAGAATAGTTAAACCTGTTATGATACCACTGATATGTATTCTGTACGTAATTTCCCCCATACATATACTCTGCGTACGTAGAATAATTTTATTCATACATGTATTTAGTTTTGTTCGTAGTCATAGTCGACCATACAAAAGTCCCTGTACTTTTTTGTCGAGTCAATGAAGAACTGTATGACGTTAATGTATAGTACGTTATCTGATTCTAATACCAGTGGCGTCTTACGTGTGGTTCCATAAGAACATTAGAGACATCGTAAATAATTAGTGGGTCTGATATAGCTTTTGGGTATGTTAGACTAGACAGGAAGAATCTATAGATAACGGTTGCTAATTAAATTACCATGGATCGTACCACCAAAACACCGTTGGCGGCTCTTAGGATTTGGTTGGTTCGTCGTAATTGATGAAAAAATAATGACCTTGACAAGTAGGGGTGTATAGGGCACAGCCTGCCATTTCGAGCTCCCATTGAAATGTAAACATCTAAGAAATGAGCTGTCAAAATCACCTCCTTGAGTGTTCAACTATTGAAAACTCAGATTGACAGGATAGCTTGGCCTCCAAATTGTCCATTTAGCCCAAAATTCTTATTTTGAATCGGCTCAAACTCCTTGTACCATGGCCGCAATGACCTCTGACCCCCTGAACACCAGTAAACACAACAACATAGCATCACTTCTAGAGCTCTACCCAGCATCAAAAACAAGCCTGAAGGCCACTTTTTGCAAGGAAATAAAAAGAAAGAAAACCCACCAGCTGCAAAATACCGGTAAATAGCAATATATGCCAAGAAAAAGGCTGTTTACAGTTGGTTTGGATGCTCTCACCAATAGCTACGTTGCTTACACGGACAATCACAAGGAAACCCATGCATATAATTACCCCTGTGGGCACCTCTATGGCTATAAGGGGAACCCACTTAATTTTACAACAACTTGGGGGTTTATAGAAAATCGCATTAAGTTTTTTTGGGGTAACTTAGGGTTGCTTTTAATAGGATAAGACCCGGTCTGCCACGCTGTTATGTTGACAAATGGTCCTTAATGTAGTAATCTGTATACTGAGACATTTATTCTAAAAGTGCAACTATACTAGACGAAACAAAGAAATTAAATCCATATTCCTCTCTTCCGCATATCATTAGCATAGCGCTCCGTAAAATACAAATGTGTCACAATATGGAACAGTTTTCAGATAAATATACAAACAATATCCTCTAGCTTTTCTGACGTTTAAAAGCGCTCTGAAAAAACATGTCTTATGTTCAGTTCTTATCATATCATTATTTTTTATCATCCATATTGTATCGTTATGCCATTCTTTGTTTTACTTTAATTTTGATCAATTTTGATTATTATAAAGGAGGAGGGTCTAGTATAAGCTATATACGCTTTTCCTTCTGCACTTATTTTATCTATTGTTTATTGTATTATGTAGTTTTTTGTTGTGCAAATAAATAAACAAATACTGCAGACATTTCCTATTTCACATAAGCATTTGTACCATAAAGACAACTTGAAATGTAGGAACATCTGGTTTCCATTATAGATCAAGACACCAGATTGCATTCGAATATGTATGGAAAATTCTAATTGATCTACGATAGTTAACTCCAAGCTTATATAATTAAGCTTATACATAATGACCACCTTATACATAAGCCTCCATAGTAATCTATAGGCGTCTTTAAAAAAACACTGTCTATTACTATGCCTTTTATACGTAACTCTTTGCTGCCTTTGTTATCCATGTATATATATTCTGATGCCGACTTCTAAGTACATATATTTTGGTAGCAATGTAGGTTGAAGTACTAGCAGCCAAGGGAACAAGACAGTCTGAAGAAAACAGCATGTAATCAGCAATTTTTTTTCTATTGTACATATCTGTAGTGTCTGTTAGGAAAATGTGGCTTCAGGAAATAAAGACCTAAATGAAGATTCTGGGTGAAATATTTCTAAATCTAGTTGTCTATTGGGCAGTCATCATTATAACTAAACTTACATAAGTATCATGTAGAAGTCACTCAACCGTGACGGGGGCCGACATCGTTTACCGGAAGTAATCGATGAAATGCTGACAAAAATGTGCTAAGAAATGGCAGAAAATGTCAATATCAGACAGATTTCCTCGTCCAGAATATTTTTGTTCTGCTGCCATGAAATTGCATTGGATGCCTTTAAAGTATTTCAAGCTTACACTTCTACGAAATATATCTTGGCATCAGAAGATGACGTATCCGACCTTTGGCCTAACCAAATCCTTTTCCCTTTTTCAATTTTCTACAGTAATGGCAAGAGTTCTACAACTTGCATGCTAAACATGGAGACAGGCCTTAAAACACGGTATAGCCGGTATTTACTCGTAATGAAGTTAATACATGGGAAGTGTCCTATTGAAATGCTAGGTCTGTAAGATGGGATGGCCACCCAAATCCCTCATCAACAAAGTAGATTAAAACTCTCTCACCTCCAAGTCTCTCACTTTCAGCGCCAGTGAGCCTCCATCTGTAGAACGATGGTGTACGTACGCTTCTTTCTTAACTGAAATCTCAAAGAAAAGACATGTAAAAACGGCGCAATACAACCAAAGATGTGTGCTTGTCCACCGGCTCTCGCGTTTGGACTGCAGCTTGCAAAGCGCCGATGGCTGATGCTCTGGTATGATAAATGAGGACCCAAGGGTTTCCCAACAGGTCATTATCTTTAATTATGGCTGGCGTGCTTGTCAGTCAAAGACAGACATTTTAAATGTCGACCGTAACCCCTATAAAGATCCATCTCGTGCATGAATATTCAAGAGGGAAAAAAAGAAGTACAGTCAGGGTCGGTCCAAGGACATTGCTCTCATTCTGAATCTCAGAGTGTTTCCGCTGCTGGGATCTTCTTCTTTTTTTCTTACTGGTGTATGCATGCCGAATGTGGATCCTATGAACTCAATTCAAACCGCATCCTGAACTAACGTGCACGCTTCGTCGTGCAAAATAGTCTTACGTCTAAGCAACTTGACAATGACCATGACATGTTGCAGGAACAGCATTCTGATGAAGTGATATAAGTATAAGCCTGCGATTAACAGAAAAGGGCCCTGCAGGAAAATAACGTACCAATTTAACAGCTAAAATCGTACGTAGATCTATTATTTTTCAATTTGGTTACTTCAAAACCCCAAGCTGGCAAAATGTGTTACTACCTAGCTCTATTACTTAATTATTAGGAACATAGATAGTGCTGCCGCTTAGCGTTGGATACCTGGATGAATCTGAACTATAATGGTATATATTCCTTTAGGGAACGTGCCGTAATCGCTTCCGTAAATCTAGAAGCCAGCAGTCTGCAATCTACATGCATAATTAATCACAAACTTCCACACACATCTATTTTGGTTTCACGGTTGTCGGGGGAACTTTAAGTCACTACCAGCTGCCACATCATGTAAACGTTATCGCTAAATCTCCAAACCCTTGCGCGGGGCTGTATATTTTCTGGTGATAAAATCTTTCTTTTTCTTCTATTGAAGGCAATTATGTCATTTTCATAAATATTCCCTTAAAGACTGAACCATTTATATTACTAGAAATTCATTTTTAGAAATGATGTAAGGTTTATAATGGTATTTTTTTATAATTTTATTGATGACGTAAGTGCACGTACATACAAGTGCCAACTGTTTTATGCATACGTTAGTCAAACTACATGCATGTACTAGAAATTAGTACCTCTCCCTTGAAGTCCTTTAGAAAACCACGTATAACAATGGTTGTATGTGTCTGTCTCAATGTATAGTTTGTAATTGTGATAAGATTCTTAAAGCTGCATTATGTAACAATAGGACGGTACAAAAAGTAAAATTTCTGGTCATTTTTTTAAAAATATGTTAGATAAACCCTAAACCATTGGAAAAATATGCTATATGCTATTCAGGAAGTGGAGGTGCCAAAAAATGACGATATAAGAGTGTGTTTAAAAGTTACAAACACAGCTGTTAGCCTGTTTGTTTACATTCTGGTAGTTTGTGGTGGCACCACAATCTAAATGCACCTCGTGTGGGCTGTTTTTTCGTCAACTATAAATGTCAGAAATGAGATAATTGCACAAACATGTTCAAAAGTAGAAGTAGACTACAACCACACGCAGATTTTTTTCTATTGAAAAATTTCCATTTTTTGTGCAAAATTGTCACATAATTCCCTTTACGTTCCGAATGTTAGCGATGCTTGTAAATAATATAGCATGTCGAACGTCCATTCTAAAAGTCCATCGTGTTATAAATTCCAATCATGTACATGTATAATGGTCTTCTAAATTGGGGTTCCATTCGCCTAAGAACAAAATGGAAAAGGTTGGTAATTCAAGGGCGGACACTTCCACCGTGATTCTTAGTTTCTTATTAGTTACGCGTGTGACTACGGCGGAATGACTAATGATTCCAGATGGGCGGTAATAATTTATAAAGTTTTGCATAAGATAAAACATTCAATCATTACCCTTTTTTTTCTTACAACATTTGGACAAAAAATCATTCAAAAATCATTGTCGTGGTATGATCATTTATTGTAAAACTTATAACATCCAGCTTTGTAGATAGGATGTATAGGTGCACTCAAAAAAAGTAAATTCTTCAGTGTACATATAAGGCTGTGTTCATTACCTCCGTGAAATGTCATGGAGGTTATATTTTCTGTTGCGTTTGTCTGTCTGTCATTCTGTCTGTCAATCTGTCATCCTGTCTGTCTGTTGGTCAACAAGATACAGTAACTCAAGAACGGCTGGATGGATTGGTTTCAGAAGCACGTCGGCAGAACGTACAGCGCCTGCATGAAACCCGTAATGTATTATGCATAGCACTTTGGCAGAACGTCTCATGTAAGGTCGAATTCGCGTATATAAGGTTGACATCCCGTCTGTAGTTTTCAAATGTTGTGTAGAAAAAGATGTGGTCTGCAACAGGCAAAATTCTGATGCAACGATGACCAAAAATCCAGCGAAAATCCAGGTTTTGCGCAGGCGCAGTACGTTCTGCCGACGTGCTTTCTGGTTCCATACTTGGTGCGTTGGTAGGGTCTGACGAAAACTAGAAATGATGGGATTTTGGGGTCCTCTAGTGACTTCCTTTGGTACTGCAGCAGAACTTCCGGTTTTGATATCTCGCGATCTGGACATGCTAGGGTCATGAATTTTGGATGGTAGGTAGCTCTTGTGCTCGGGAGGCAGTCAGGTTTGGGCCCCCTAGCGGCTTGTTCTGGAACTGCAGTTTGTTTAAAAATCTTCAAGAGGATGACTAAACAACCGATTAACGGATCGTCGTGATTTTTGGTATGAGGGTAGCTTACGTGATGCTTGACATAATGAAATTACAATTATGCAAATAAGGATTACGGTGAAAATTAACAATATACCATTTGCAGGATCTGATTTGCATAATTAATAAGGAAATTTCATAAATTTGCTGTGTTCGATAATGAACATAGGCTATGAAACACTTGTGACATATGTAATTGAGAACGACAGGAACATTGGCAGATATGCAATGTAAATGAAAACTTAATTGGCATAATTAATTGGAAACCGGAAGTTCCGCTCCAGTACCGACAGAGGCCTAAAATCTAATCATTTCTAGGTCTCATGAAGACCTACCCACCTACCAAGTTTCATGACAATCCATCAAAAGCTTCTTGAGTTATCCTGCTAAACCACATAGTATCACACATACAAACAGACATACATACAAACGCTATGGAAAACATAACCTTCTTGGCGAAAGTAATAAGTGTAGGTGGCAAAATACATATATGGTGTCTTACGGATGTGTTTAAAAGCTTGAGACACACCTATCAGCCATGTTTTTTACATTCTGGTATTTTGTGGTGGCACCACAAATTGCGTGCACCTGGAGTGGGCTGTTTTAGCGCTAACCATGAATTCTAAAAATGTGAGTTAATTGCACTTGTATCTTGAAAAGTGGATGAAAATTATACTCATGCAAATATTTTCATAATAAAATATTTGAAGTTTTGGTCCAAAAAATGTTACATAATGCCCCTTTAAGACCCGATTGCTAAGCAACCAGCAGTCGCCAGAGGGCATACATATCCCACCTAACCAAAATGGATTGACAGCAACACCCAGTCCAGCAGTGACCATTTTAGATTGAAGATTTGCAGGCACAAGCACCATTTGTTATACATTTCATTCTAACACTAGAATTAGAAACAATATTTTCTATTACAACAATAGTTTCTATTACATGTACAAACTGGCATCTTCACAACATTAACACTAGCATCAAGATAGCACTGTGACAATATTTTTCTGATACACACTGTCACATTTACAATACAATAAATCCATGGTAAAGATAGAGGTTATTAGAACAATTTACTGATACATACTGTCATCTTTACAACAATAATAACACCATCATGGTAAAACAACAAGCAGAACAAAATATTTTCTGATACACTGTCATATTCATAACATGGTAAAGATAAAACAATATATTTTTTTTCAGATACACACTGTCATCTTCACAACAATAACACTATTGATAGTAAAGAACATTTGTAGATATGGTCTGCAACAGGCAAAATTCTGATGCAACGTTGACCAAAAATCCAGCGAAAATCCAGGTTTTGCTCAGGCGCAGTACGTTCTGCCGACGTACTTTCTGGTTTCATACTTGGTGCGTTGGTAGGGTCTGACGAAAACTAGAAATGATAAGATTTTGGGTCCTCTAGTGACTTCCCTTGGTACTGCAGCAGAACTTCCGGTTTTGATATCTCGCGATCTGGACATGCTAGGGTCATGAATTTTGGATGGTAGGTAGCTCTTGTGCTCGGGAGGCAGTCAGGTTTGGGCCCCCTAGCGGCTTGTTCTGGAACTGCAGTTTGTTTAAAAATCTTCAAGAGGATGACTAAACAACCGATTAACGGATCGTCGTGATTTTTGGTATGAGGGTAGCTTACGTGATGCTTGACATAATGAAATTACAATTATGCAAATAAGGATTACGGTGAAAATTAACAATATACCATTTGCAGGATCTGATTTGCATAATTAATAAGGAAATTTCATAAATTTGCTGTGTTCGATAATGAACATAGGCTATGAAACACTTGTGACATATGTAATTGAGAACGACAGGAACATTGGCAGATATGCAATGTAAATGAAAACTTAATTGGCATAATTAATTGGAAACCGGAAGTTCCGCTCCAGTACCGACAGAGGCCTAAAATCTAATCATTTCTAGGTCTCATGAAGACCTACCCACCTACCAAGTTTCATGACAATCCATCAAAAGCTTCTTGAGTTATCCTGCTAAACCACATAGTATCACACATACAAACAGACATACATACAAACGCTATGGAAAACATAACCTTCTTGGCGAAAGTAATAAGTGTAGGTGGCAAAATACATATATGGTGTCTTACGGATGTGTTTAAAAGCTTGAGACACACCTATCAGCCATGTTTTTTACATTCTGGTATTTTGTGGTGGCACCACAAATTGCGTGCACCTGGAGTGGGCTGTTTTAGCGCTAACCATGAATTCTAAAAATGTGAGTTAATTGCACTTGTATCTTGAAAAGTGGATGAAAATTATACTCATGCAAATATTTTCATAATAAAATATTTGAAGTTTTGGTCCAAAAAATGTTACATAATGCCCCTTTAAGACCCGGCTGCTATGCAACCAGCAGTCGCCAGAGGGCATACATATCCCACGTAACAAAAAAATTCATCGACAGCAACACCCAGTCCAGCAGTGACCATTTTAGATTGAAGATTTGCAGGCACAAGCACCATTTGTTATACATTTCATTCTAACACTAGAATTAGAAACAATATTTTCTATTACAACAATATTTTCTATTACATGTACAAAGTTCATCTTCACAACATTAACACCAGCATCAAGATAGCACCGTGACAATATTTTCTGATACACACTGTCACATTTACAATACAATAACTCCATGGTAAAGATAGAGGTTATTAGAACAATTTTCTGATACACACTGTCATTTTCACAACAATAATAACACCATCATGGTAAAACAACAAGCAGAACCATATTTTCTGATATACTGTCATATTCATAACTGTTACAATAACATCATGGTAAAGATAAAACAATATTAATTTTTTTAGATACACACTGTCATCTTCACAACAATAACACTATTGATAGTAAAGATAGATCAATATTTTCTGATACACATTGTCATATTCCCAACTATATTAACACAATGGTAAAGACAGAACAAAATATTCTGATACACGCTGCCATCTTCACAACAGTAACAGTAAGTTTCTAAGACTGTACATGTACATGTACGACAGAAATGCAGGTAATTTTGAAACAGTTATTATTGTGTACTTGTCTGCAGTGACAGTCAACACTTTTACATTTCATGCAGATTAAAGTTTGTACATATTTTTTTTTCCTTTCCTCAGTTATATGCCTCAGTTTTGATGGAAGACCCCGTCTCACAAAACTCTACTTTACAAACAAGACGGTATGGCTAAATACCTTAACCCCCCTCAAAATACCTCAACCCCCCTCAACCGCCCTCAACCGCGACGATGTATCCAGAGCGTTAAAAAGGGTTCTTAGCACATGTACACTGCATATTAGCCCAGGAAGCGGTCGGCTGAGGGCGAATGAGGGAGGTTGAGCTATTTAGGCGTACCTCAAACAAGATCAATTACTTTAAAATATTGGCTACAGCAATTAAATTTTATGCATGACATCCTCCGTAGACTCCAAAGGTATTAATGCGACAGGAAGATAAAAAAACATAGCAAGCAAAAAAAAAAAACCTCCTTGGAAGAAGCTAGTCTTTACTCTAAACTTGTTAACAACTGTTTACAGTTAATGTTATTACCATTACACAGTTTATTCTCCAAACAAATTATGGCCACCAATGCTGCCACACCTACTGCAGCTAAAGCTCCCCCTATCGCTTGTGATGAGAAGGGCACCCTGCCAAACATGACTCAGTCAACCAGAAACAGGGAAAAACCAGTTTCTCTTATAAGACGATACCATTATCAAAGGTTATCACACAGGTTGGTTAAATGTTTTGCGTTAGCCTCAATTTCTCTGAGACGTACAGAACAATTTCTAAGAGCATCGGCGCAGCTGTAGTGTGTTTAAAATTAGCTGAGCTATATATCAATTTTTCTTTCATTTTTTTCATTTTCACCCCCCCCCCCCTGTAATTGTTAATAGTTTGGTCCTTGAAAACTGGAGCATAACGATTCTTGATTGACAGAAAAGGGGTCAGAGGGCAGAGACAAAAACACATTAGACAGTGTCTATAAATGAACAGTTTAACACTGACCCCACGCATCTACAATGTATTGCTATAGTAGTACTACAAAATTATTTTACCTAAAACTTTCAAGACTGTGTAAATTTTCTTTCCTTTTCACCGTAAAATTAATGTATGTCCCCGCAAAAAGAAAAAAAATGTACATTACATTCAAAACCAATTGAGCAGGCATTGGCTACATATACTTCTCCACTACTGCAACTGGAAACATACATGTACATGTAGGTCACCAATGTATTACACTAAAGCCCCTGTCACACATTCACGAATTTGGCGTCACGAACGCTAGCCGAACGCCCGCCAACCATGGTTGAGTCAGCTAACTTTCGGCTGGGTTCGCTGGCGTTCGGCTGGGTAATTTGCTACGGTTCGGCTGCGCTAGCCGAATGTTTCAAAATGTTGAAAATATTCGTAAGTCGTTCGGGAGGTTCGATCATATCTGGCTGGTTTTCGACCGTAAGTCAACAAAACACCAGCCAGCCATCCGGGAGTACGTCAGCCGTGTTCAGGGATCAAATTTGACTCCAGTTGAACCCAAATTCGTTTCGATTCATATAGAAAGGTAGGCGTGGCCTAAATCTGGTCAGAGTGCTCCCGAAAGCCAGCCGAACCTGGTCGGCTGGCGTTCGGTAACAGATTTGGGGGAAGGTCGTGAATGTGTGACAGGGGCTTAACACTGTGACGGTATGATATACCTTTTGTACTCTGAGCATGACAACCTTACGACTAAAGATGCATGTAGTCGGACCCTGCACCCACCATGCTTCCCCTTAAGAAACCATGTTTGACCTTCCCTCACATAAAGAACATTTCTGCTTCTCACTGTTTCTTCAAACTACGATGTCAGCTGGTGAACCAGAGCCTGTGTTCTGCACCAGCTGTTAGCCGACAGACCAGAAGTCCTTAGAGGGTCTACAGAGAATAGAGGAGAATGGGAAGAAACTGGAAGCCAATCAGGACGAGGATGTCGATGCTATGGAAGATGAGAAAGAGGTCAGTTGGTCCTTCATACTGTCTGCATCAGTTTTATTGGCCACATAGTAAATATCAAGGCAATCCATCTAAGTCTTGAGTTATCGTGCTCACACACAGACACACACACATGCACGTACACACACACACACACACACACACACACGCACGCACATACACACAAACACACACGCACATACATACACATACACGCACACACATACACACACACACAGTGAGGCACACACACACACACACACACACACACACACACGCACGCACACACACATACACACACAGAAACATACATGTACATTGTACACACACACATATACACACAAATACTTAAATGCGATAAGTTAATTTCAATTAGGCAGAATGAAGGAGGGTCTCTGCTACCTGTTTCTGAAGCATTTGTATATTTATATGTAGGCAGTACATTTACTTGTACTTTTAATTAGATAACCATTTTGACATTAAAAATTCTTTAAAAATTTAGATTCTCAATCTGTAAATTAAAAAAAAAAGTGACATGAAAGTCAAACCATAAAGGAAAGATGCCTCAACAGCCATACTGAGCTATATTTTGGCCAGGCTAGAAGCTCAATTGGTAGAGTGATCGCTTTGTAACCGGGAGGTCGTGAGTTCAAACCCCGGCCGGGTCAAACCAAAGACTTTAAAACTGGTACACACTTCTTTCTCTGCTTAGCACTCAGCACATATGAGAAAGAGTGTGTGAGGTCAAACACACAGCACTACCAGCGGACCAGCCCCTTGCTGTAGTGCATTGCACAACTGTGTGTCGCCCAAGGGCTACAGAAATGGATACAGGTACCACCCTACGCTCTGCAAAGGGCACGGGAGACCTTTCTTTCTTTTTTTCTTTCTTTCTAGAAGCAGGGTAAAAGCAGTGCTAAGCTTACAGTAATTAAACAGAAGGCAGCCTTCCAAGAAGTTGGAAACCTGTCTATCCAGCCTCAGCCAACACACAATGGATTCTGTACCAAACTCATTTAAAGCTGCATTATCCATCTTAATTCAGTGACACACAAAATTACAGAAATGTCAAACATAACATCTGGGACCGGGGTTAGGAATTTCATATATTTAAGGTTTCTCTGAAGTTGTTCAATACGAACCTCTGTGTTTTATTCTCACATTTTGTTTCGGTGACCCCTCCACCACGAATTCATGACTTAGCGAATATGTGTTTCTTGATATGTATCATATACCAAAATCTTTTTTTTTCTGAACTTAAGGCTTGTTCTCATTCAAATATACAAAATGCTGCCGCCACTCTTCACGACTAGATATGAGCCAAATCACGGACCTCATCATTGCTTTCTTCACTTTCCCACTACACTTACTATGTTTCACGAAAAATGTACCACAACACTAGGTTTGGTTGATGACTTGAAAGAAATTATAGCCACTGTGTTAGATTTCTCACCCTTCATACCTGTGCCAGAGTTCTGTAATATCATTTACTGCTCAAGTAAGACGGTCGTGAAGTTTAGACTTAGCCACATATAAGAAATTGCTGTTTTGATGACTTTTTGCAAGTTTTCTGGGTTTGTAAGGGAAGAAGAAAGGAATGCTCGCTGTCATTTGTATATGTATTACTGTCAGAAAAAAAAACTGTTGGTAAAGAGGGGTCCATGTGAGAAACCTAATACACACCTAAGAGAGAACTTAACACTTAATACTAAACCTGTTAACAAAAAAGCAATCAATGCATGAAAATTGTGTTTTGTTACAAAGAGAAGGAGGTATGGCGAAGAGAAATGCTACTTGGCCACACTGGATAAACATCAGATTCTAAAAATGGCGTTCAGAGTTACCTTGTCCAGGAATAAAGTAAGCATACGACGTGACTCATGTGGCATTTTTTTTAAAAAGTGAGAAATTCTACAACATTAATAAACTGTCTGCTATTCATATCTAGCAAATGAAAGTATCATTAAAGCTAATTTGTTATCAACAACAAATCTGTATTAGCTCGAATGCTCATTGGTGTTGGTAGATGATTGAACTGTATTTTATAAGAAATTGGACACACTTTACTTTTTGACTGTACATGTCCAGTCTTTGCCAAGCACAGGTGGCAAGCTACATGTGAAAGTACAGTGTAGTGAAAGCACAATGTAGTATTATTTGGTATTCTGTGCCCAGGTTGTACAACTGTTTGGGCTAAACAATTCAAAACATTTACGCTACCTTCAAACAGTATTTTGCATTTGGCTGGCACAACTACATACATTGTATCCTTATATTATTGAATTTGTATACAATGGTTATTTGCTTGTGATCAACTTGAATAGCCAGTATTTAATATCCTTAGCTTTTAAGAAACAAAGTAACTCCTAAGTATTTGCGAGTTTTTTTTTCAAGTTATAACTTCTAATATATCAAAAGTGGAGTCAAAAATGTATTAACGTTTAATTAGGTTATCGTCTTTTAGAGAGTGATTATACACCCCGCAAAATATCCGCCCTCAAGTATTGAGTGATAAATCCACCACCAGAAATATGATGTTTGAAGAGGTTTCCCTCTATATCTGCTGAGTGTCCGTGCTGCACATGCTTTTTTACTTTCCTTATTTTGACTTGAAACTTGCGACACGCGATGTGTTCCGGAGTCTCGACGTAAACAAACAAGATGGCGGACACTGTTCCCCGGGCACACGGCGAGACGTAAAAAACTGGTAAAATAAACGTAAGAGTTATAGTGCTTTTCCTATTCATAATTGCATGGGCAATGTATCCATAGCGTAACATGTACACTCCATATTAGACCAGGAAGCGGTCGTTTGAGGTATTGAGTCATACCGGTCATATGGCGTCGATGTTAAGCAGTACTGGCTTGGCTGATATAACATAGAAATTACTAAACAGTAGGACACCTGCCAACTTGCACGAGAATCATTTTCTCAGTCTTTGGTATACCCCCTACATGTACATAGAGAATACAACACCGTGCATTCCGTATTGCCCGAGGTATCGGCCCGACCGCGAGTCGGATCACCCGACGGCCGACTCGCGGGAGGGCCGAGACCGAGGGCGATGCGGAATACACCGTGTTGTATTATATTTATATCATACCCACCCTAGAAAACACGTCTTTCAATGATCATAACCACCCTAGAAAACACGTCTTTCAAGGCGAAATGAGTGAAAATTTGGTGTCCCTAAACAACAAAACTGCAACAACATCAATCCCATCGTCCGAATACTGTATTCCAATTTTCGAAAGCGGCGCACACGGTTGGGGCAAAACGCGTTCGAATCGTTCTATGGAAGCACGGTCTATACACCCGGTCGTACAGTAGAATACAACACGGCCGGGAGCACTGTGTCGCTGCCCGGGTGTGATATAAATGTACATACATGTACATACAAACACTATAATAACATTGTATAAAGTAATTAGAATGGCACCCATGCCATGATAGACTAGCAGTATGCCTACAGTAATTAAATTCATGTACCTTTTAATATACTTATAATGATATAAAGTCATCATTACAGCATGGACTCTATGTATTATGTGTTGTATGTTTTGTTGCCTTCAAAAACAAGTTGATTTCTCCTCTTCTGGATAAAATTTCCTATCACTGTTTATCGAAATCGTTGTATTTGTGAGGGATACATGTACAACCAAAGCCTTGTGTATCCTAGTTGTGCTTCTCATGTTTTTTTAATGGTAAAGCCCTATTGTCCAAGAGATGTCTTTAAATGATGTTTTTGTCCTCATGCCAAATTAAACTGGTGAACTGAACAAACGTGTATCAAACTGGGGGACCTCAAACCTGTTCTAGGTGCTTTATGTTAATGTTAGCTTTCCTACACCCACGGAAGCTTCTTGTTATAGGTATTTTCTTGACAATAAGCTTAGGGCTTCTAAGTCAATTTACTGATAATAATAATGATACTTGTCTTGTTTGTAGCATGTGCACACATACGATTGCAACCTTACCTGGCTGAATTGAGATATGAGACAGAATATTTTTAAACCACATTACAATTCATTCAATAACTCTACCCTAAAAGGCAATGTACTATTCTTATCTGGAAGTTCGAGAGCTAAACTGCGTGAACAGCGTGCGAAATACTAGATTGCCCAGTTGCACCGTGCAACCATATTTTGCTTGGTGCAACCTATATCTACACCCAGGTAGCTCAGTGCACTACCTAAATTTTGTGGCAAGGATGCCCCTTTCTTCCATTGGGAACTGTTTATTGAGAATTTCCCATGGAAGAGCTCATCACTTCAGGTAAGGGGAAACATTACTCTTGGATGTATAAATGCACATTGCATTCTAACAAAGTTAATCATAATGTAGAAGATTTCAAATTTAGGGCAACCTGGAATTTTGATGGGCAACCTAGCTTGCATCCTAGGTTGCCACTGGGCAACCTGGATCAATAAAAGTATTTCGTACACTGGTGAAGTTATTGGCCTGTAGGTTTGTTTTTTTTCATTTCCCACGACATGAAGATTGTCCATTCACACCTGGTGGCTGAGATTTGTTACATTCACACCAAACTGCTAGATTTATTACCACTACTTTGTTTCTGACTGCACTTTTCGTAAGATGAAAGACGGCGATGATAAAAGCGTACTTTTCTTGTGTATGTGTATATTAGTAAGGCTTTCTGGTGTCTGTTTATAGCTTCGATATCCTTCTAGCCAGTCAGTCATTCTCGTTGCTTTGTATTAATGTTAACTTTTCTTCACCCATTGAAGCCTCTTGTTGTAGGTATTTTCTTGACGATGACAAATACGGGCAGCTGAGTCAATCACCTGCTGTTTTTTTATTATTTTCCTCGGCGTTAAACTAAGATCATCCATTCACACCTGGTGATCTACTGTTGCTACATTCCCATCTTGTAACCTAGATTTGTTACCGCTATTTTTGAGTGATGACAGCGTCCATTGTTTATCTGTAATTGGCTGTCCTATATTTGTTACCACCACTTTGTCTCTGACTACATTTGCGTCAAGGCCAGAGGGTGAATTCCTCCATGATTAGCCCTTCCATGATGCCGCTTTGTTTTTTATGTTGCTCTGTCAGCCATTCCTCCCTAGAAGTGTCACGACCTTTCCAGTACGTGAGCATTGGGGTCAACTTAAAGACAGTAGTATTGGGATAGTAGTATTTTGCCTGGATATTACACTGATGTTCAGTTTTGAAAAATCATTTTACTGCTGGTGAAAATTACTAGATACTGGTAATTAGTTCAAAGGAGAGAAATATCTTGTCATATTCTTGACAAAATCGATGTCTTTAAATGCACATTTAGTATGAATCCTAAGTATACAATGTATCTCATTATGCTAACCAACTGGTAGATTAATACAGTGGTGGCATCCCACTGGGAGACGTAGAGTGGGACGACCTTATCAGAAAGTGACACTGGTCTCGCAGGGACTGCATTAGTGTCCGCAATGAGGGATAGGACATACTGGAGTAACTTTATCAAGTGTACCTCACCGGATTAGATATCCGGAGGCATGATGATGATGATGAGTATGCTAAGGTCCTTGTGCCAAATCAAACTGGTAAACTGAACAGAGTTTTGACCAAACTGGGAAAGCCTAAACCCGTTTTCGGTGATTTGTGTTTGTTCATGTTAACTTTTCTACACCTACTCGTCTCCTTCAGTAAATATTGAACATGATAAAATTCTAACTGATATCAGCTCTTAAGACTTAACAATACCTTTTTAAGGACTAAGGGCAACTGAAGATAGATAGAGAAGACTGCGATGGCCACAGCGTCCATTGTTTATCCATAATTGGCCCTCCTTGATTTGCTACCACTCCTTTGTCTCTGCCTGCTTTTGCGTGAATAGCCAGAAGGTAAATTTCTTAATGATTGGCCCTTCAGGAGACAGGGTGTCACTTTGCCCTTTCACATGTCTCTCCAAGGACATTATATAGATCTTATATAATGTCCTTGATCTGATGTAATGTCATTGGTCTCTCTCATGCAGACACTCCCCCTAAAAGGTGTCAGCACTTTTCCAGTCAGTGGACATTGAGGCAACCTATCAACCAATCAGCGATACCCATGTACAGCTATTGCTTATCTGCATAATAGATCACTGTGAAAGGTATATATTTCGCTTCCCGTCTCCATTTTTCTCATCAAACCTTTCTGACATCTTCAGACGAGATCTGATACGCCAGGAACTTACCTGAAGGTATTTACCAAGTTACTCTACCAGCTAAGCCTATCGGTGTTCTGTCGGTACATGTGTTAACACTTAGAAACATCTGAGAATCGCTCTTTTATTTTTCGCTACCCAGGGACTCCCTGATTTTTCTCTCTGGTGCATGTGATGGAAACATATTTGCATGGTGGTCGGCGTTTCCGTACCACATTTACATTCCAAACCACCCGACCGAAATCAAATTATTTTGTGTGCGAAGCAAACTGTGACAGGCTAAAAAGCATGATAGGTCTAAACCAAATGTGCATTTGAAGACATCTAGTAAAGAACCATGCCAACTTGTCCTGAAATAGTGTCTATCTTCACATAATGGTCACGGCACGCCCACAAACAAAGCTTGTTGATTACCGTCTTAAGAACTGCACTATTGTTTCCATGTGGTTTTGTCTGCATTGACTGTGCTGATCAGGTTAACTGGCCAAGTCTATACACCCAGTTAAAATATTATTATGATCGTGACTTTTTCCTTTCTCCTCAGTTGAAGCTGCACCATGAAGCTTTTTGTCTGCACGCTGCTTGTGACGATGGTTGTCGTTGCAATGCTGGTTGACGACTCTGAGGCAGCCAGGCGGAGGCGGAGGCGGAGGCGGCGTGGCTACGGGCTGGATCGCATGGAAGGTACGTTTGGACCTGTGAAACATTCGCTTCAATTGAATTCGAACATTCCATAGCTTGAAATTTGTCTTGCTTGTACAAAACTCAGAAATATTGTTATATCTTACATGTAAACCTCCTAAAATGTGTTACAGCATCGCAGTCGCTCGATCCAAACACTTAACACAATCACAGCCATATTTCTGCACATGCCCATTAAATCTTATATCTTCCTTTCTGTACCCATTTTTCCAGCAAAGCGAGGGCTGAGTGAAGTGGTGGAAGATGCAAGGGAGCTCGTGGATCTCCTGGAGGAGGAGACTGAGCAGCTGGATGCACGGGAGTTTGAAGATGACCTGGAGGAGGAAGATGGTAAGAAATCTCACTTTTTGCTTTTTCTTGCAAAACTCCAGTATGCAACAGTCCCCCCTTGTTCGTCCAGTTTATGTACAAATGTTAGTTTTATTGATATACGCTTACCGTGCGTGATATCGGGACATAAGCTGACAGCTTGCCAACATGACTGTTAAAAGTATGAACAGGGTAAAGAGTGATTAAACATTGTATGCCTGTTACTGCAAAGTTTGTTGCATGGCTCTGATTGTCACTAACCTGCTTGAACCCAATGTTCATATGCCTTGGCATGCGTGAATTTTAATGTTCTTCACTTTGCTATCTTCGTGTATATTAGATAGGAACTAACGAAATTGATTTGACATGTGTTTTTATTGCAAGAAAAACCGCAGATAGTAAGTTGCTTCAACACATGCTACGGTTTTATTTCCGGCATCAACATTTGTTGAGATAGTAGTCATGTAGTTCTAAATTTCAGTTGCTGAAACTTTGTGTTTGTTTGTTTATGTGTTGCGAATTGTCCTTATTTACAGACGCCCGGAAGCGACGCTAACTCCTGACACCTGCACCCTACCGGACGACATGAAGACCGGAGTTTTCAGAGGCGTCAAAAGGGCAGGACTGAACGCTAGGTAGTTGAATAAAAGTCCGGAACATGCAGTGTTTTGTAATGATCCGTTTGTAATGAGTTGTTGTTTTTTTCTGGCGTTTATGTCGATTTTCGTAATGCAGTGTAACATGCTTCTCTCAACTTAATTGTAACATCACTTGGCTTTTCAAAGTTACAAATTTATAGTGGATAACAAGGCAACTGTGTACACGGTGATTATTCAATAAAACCTACTAAAGAAAACGTGAATTAAATGGTCTCTGTTTCTATTGTACTGCCGTAGGTTGTGGACTAGCTACTAGTACCATGCACATTATTTTCGACCTTTATTTAACCTTGAGAACATACAGGGTAAACTCTTCGGCCTTAGCCTCTTTTTAAGACTTCAATGGAGGATGGTTAGGGGTCTTGTTTTAATGCATCATTGTTGAACAGTAGATCATAATAATGCCTACCAATTCAGAGATCGTGCTGATTATATACTAATCGCCTGCAATAACATTCCATATGTTATACAGCATCATATCTAGTCAAAAGTGGTTCGTCAAAATTGGTTTTGAAACGCTGCAACTGAGGTTGCGATTCTTAATCATATTCCACATAATCCACAATACTGATCCTAAGTAGGAAATCTAACTTCTGTACACTACTAAGCTTCCCGACGTACCATTGTTAGATACAGACGGTCAGAATCACTTTGTCGTGTTTTCGCATTGCCCCTGCCTACAGTAGATAAACATGTGTCTCATGTAGGCTTGTACTTGTAGTAAGTTGTTAAGACATGTGTATATTAGTAAGGCTTTCTGGTGTCAGTTTATAGCTTTGATATCCTTCTAGCCAGTCAGTCATTTTCGTTGCTTTGTATTAAATGTTAACTTTTCTTTACCCATTGAAGCCTCTTGTTGTAGGTATTTTCTTGACAATGAGGAATACGGGCAGCTGAGTCAATCACCTGCTTTTTATTTTATTTTCCTCGGCGTTAAACTAAGATCATCCATTCACACCTGGTGATCTACTGTTGCTACATTCCCATCTTGTAACCTAGATTTGTTACCGCTATTTTTGAGTGATGACAGCGTCCATTGTTTATCTGTAATTGGCTGTCCTATATTTGTTACCACCACTTTGTCTCTGACTACATTTGCGTCAAGGCCAGAGGGTGAATTCCTCCATGATTAGCCCTTCCATGAT
The DNA here is from genome assembly GCA_013266295.2 of Branchiostoma floridae x Branchiostoma japonicum. Classification (NCBI taxonomy): domain Eukaryota; kingdom Metazoa; phylum Chordata; class Leptocardii; order Amphioxiformes; family Branchiostomatidae; genus Branchiostoma; species Branchiostoma floridae x Branchiostoma japonicum. The sequence continues at coordinate 25,301,875 of CM023824.1, read as the reverse complement.
GCCGCTTTGTTTTTTATGTTGCTCTGTCAGCCATTCCTCCTTAGAAGTGTCACGACCTTTCCAGTACGTGAGCATTGGGGTCAACTTAAAGACAGTAGTATTGGGATAGTAGTATTTTGCCTGGATATTACACTGATGTTCAGTTTTGAAAAATCATTTTACTGCTAGTGAAAATTACTAGATACTGGTAATTAGTTCAAAGGAGAGAAATATCTTGTCATATTCTTGGCAAAATCGATGTCTTTAAATGCACATGTAGTATGAATCCTAAGTATACAATGTATCTCATTATGCTAACCAAGTGGTAGATTAATACAGTGGTGGCATTACACTGGGAGACGTAGAGTGGGACGACCTTATAAGAAAGTGACACTGGTCTCGCAGGGACTGCATTAGTGTCCGCAATGAGGGATAGGACATACTGGAGTAACTTTATCAAGTGTACCTCACCGGATTAGATATCCGGAGGCATGATGATGATGATGATTATGCTAAGGTCCTTGTACCAAATCAAACTGGTACTGTAAACTGAACAGAGTTTTGACCAAACTGGGAAAGCCTAAACCCGTTTTCGGTGATTTGTGTTTGTTCATGTTAACTTTTCTACACCTACTCGTGTCCTTCAGTCAATATTGAACATGATAAAATTCTAACTGATATCAGCTCTTAAGACTTAACAATAACATTTAAGGACTAAGGGCAACTGAAGATAGATAGAGAAGACTGCGATGGCCACAGCGTCCATTGTTTATCCATAATTGGCCCTCCTTGATTTGCTACCACTCCTTTGTCTCTGCCTGCTTTTGCGTGAATTGCCAGAAGGTAAATTTCTCAATGATTGGCCCTTCAGGAGACGGGGTGTCACTTTGCCCTTTCACATGTCTCTCCAAGGACATTATATAGATCTTATATAATGTCCTTGATCTAATGTAATGTCATTGGTCTCTCTCATGCAGACACTCCCCCTAAAAGGTGTCAGCACTTTTCCAGTCAGTGGACATTGAGGCAACTTATCAACCAATCAGCGATACCCATGTACAGCTATTGCTTATCTGCATAATAGATCACTGTGAAAGGTATATATTTCGCTTCCCGTCTCCATTTTTCTCATCAAACCATTCTGACATCTTCAGACGAAATCTGATACGCCAGGAACTTACCTGTAGGTATTTACCAAGTTACTCTTACCAGCTAAGCCTATCGGTGTTCTGTCTGTATATGTGTTAACACTTAGAAACATCTGAGAATCGCTCTTTTATTTTTCACTACCATGGGACTCCCTGATTTTTCTCTCTGGTGCATCTGATGGAAACATATTTACATGGTGGCCGGCGTTTCCGTACCACAATCAAGGCTACCCAGTCGTCTGCCCACGAACCGGGCTTTGTCAGAGCTTGCTTGACAGCGTCGGCGTGAAAGGACCTAACCACGGGCCAGTCGTAGCGAGCTAACTTGTTGCAGGCGTACTGCAGCAGTTCGATGCGCCCCATTAACTCGTATGTTGGCAGACCCGGGTGTCTCAGTAACCCTAGGGAGCCCGCCAGGAATTCTTCCATCTGTAGCTCATCATACTTCTTGGGCTCGGCTGTGTGAAAATTGTAGACAAAAGCCTCTGGCGACAGGATCTTAGTATTATACCTTTCCCCGGCTTCGGCTTTTCCGCGCCAAGGATGTCGCCGTACTTCGCAGAGACGACTGTCCGGAGCGCGGCATCTTCACGCAGTTGCGCCAGAGAAATGTCCCCCGGACCAAACCGGAGGGGGGAGCCGCCGGCTCCTTGTGTGCACTTTCGCCGTCGAGTCGGCCTGCCCGCCGGTCGCCGATGCCGACTTGTCCTCGTCCCGCTTGTCCTGCGGAGGCGGTGAGGTCGCCGCGGGCTCGGAGGCCAACTCCTTCTCCACCTCCTGCTTGAGTTTCTGCAGTTCGAGGAGGTGCGTCAACTCAGCCTTTCTCTTTTGCAGGGCGGCCATGGCGTCTGGCGCGTGCTCCTGACTTTCTGTGTTAGCGATCCCGGGACAGTCCTTGCCGGCGGTGCCCGGCTATTGTGCTGCGCCACATCCAGGCCACAGCCGGTACATTTGTTGGAACGCTTAGGAGCCATACTTCGATGCCAAGAACTTCAGATGCAACTTTCAAATCGTTGTAGAAACAATTACAGACTGTTGTAGGGAGCCGTGCTGACTGCTGGCACTACCGTCGTGGCTCTGATCTAATATTAAACAGGAATGACCTCTAGGTCACTCGGGGTCAGAGGTCGTGCCGTTAATTACCTGATTTTATCTCTCGCCAAAATACTCACATTTACATTCCAAACCAACCAACCGAATGAAATTATATTATTTTGTGTGCGAAGCAAACTGTGACAGGCTAAAAAGCATGATAGGTTTAAAACCAAATGTGCATTTGAAGACATCTACTAAGATCCATGCCAACTTGTCCTGAAATAGTGTCTATTCACATGATGGGTACGGCACGGCCACACACAAAGCTTGTGGGGAACTGCACTATTGTTTCCATGTGGTTTTGTCTTCATTGGATGTGCTCAGGTTAACTGGCCAAGTCTATACACCCAGTTGAAATATTATTATGATCGTGACTTTTTCCTTTCTCCTCAGTTGAAGCTGCACCATGAAGCTTTTTGTCTGCACGCTGCTTGTGACGATGGTTGTCGTTGCAATGCTGGTTGACGACTCTGAGGCAGCCAGGCGGAGGCGGAGGCGGAGGCGGCGTGGCTACGGGCTGGATCGCATGGAAGGTACGTTTGGACCTGTGAAACATTCGCTTCAATTGAATTCGAACATTCCATAGCTTGAAATTTGTCTTGCTTGTACAAAACTCAGAAATATTGTTATATCTTACATGTAAACCTCCTAAAATGTGTTACAGCATCGCAGTCGCTCGATCCAAACACTTAACACAATCACTGCCATATTTCTGCACATGCCCATTAAATCTTATATCTTCCTTTCTGTACCCATTTTTCCAGCAAAGCGAGGGCTGAGTGAAGTGGTGGAAGATGCAAGGGAGCTCGTGGATCTCCTGGAAGAGGAGACTGAGCAGCTGGATGCACGGGAGTTTAAAGATGACCTGGAGGAGGAAGACTGTAAGAAATTTAACTTTTTGCTTATTTCTTTTTCTTGCAAAACTCCAGTATGCAACAGTCCCGCCTTGTTCGTCCAGTTTATGTATAGATGTTAGTTTTATTGATATACGCTTACCGTGCGTGATATCGGGACATAAGTTGACAGCTTGCCAACATGACTGTTAAAAGTATTAACAGGGTAAAGAGTGATTAAACATTGTATGCCTGTTACTGCAAAGTTTCTTGCAAGGCTCTGATTGTCACTAACCTGCTTGAACCCAATGTTCATATGCCTTGCCATGCGTGAATTTGAATGTTCTTAACTTTGCTATCTTCGTGTATATTAGATAGGAAATAACGAAATTGATTGAGATTTGACATGTGTTTTTATTGCAAGAAAAACCGCAAATAGTAAGTTGCTTCAACACGAGCTACGGTTTTATTCCCGGCATCAACGTTGGTTGAGATAGAAGTCATGTAGTTCTAAATTTCTGTTGCTGAAACTTTTTGTTTGTTTGTTTATGTGTTGCGAATTGTCCTTATTTACAGACGCCCGGAAGCGACGCTAACTCCTGACACCTGCACCCTACCGGACGACATGAAGACCGGAGTTTTCAGAGGCGTCAAAAGGGCAGGACTGAACGCTAGGTAGTTGAATAAAAGTCCGGAACATGCAGTGTTTTGTAATGATCCGTATCCATATAGATACAGAGTTGTTTTTTTTTCTGGCGTTTATGTCGATTTTCGTTATGCAGTGTAACATGCTTCTCTCAACTTAATTGTAACATCACTTGGCTCACACTAGACACCAATATAAGACCATCAATTTCAAAGTTACAAATTTATAGTGGATAACAAGGCAACTGTGTACACGGTGATTATTCAATAAAACCTACTAAAGAAAACGTGAATTAAATGGTCTCTGTTTCTATTGTACTGCCGTAGGTTGTGGACTAGCTACTAGTACCATGCACATTATTTTCGACCTTTATTTAACCTTGAGAACATACAGGGTAAACTCTTCGGCCTTAGCCTCTTTTTAAGACTTCAATGGAGGATGGTTAGGGGTCTTGTTTTAATGCATCATTGTTGAACAGTAGATCATAATAATGCCTACCAATTCAGAGATCGTGCTGATTATATACTAATCGCCTACAATAACATTCCATATTTTATACAGCATCATATCTAGTCAACAGTGGTTCGTCAAAATAGGTTTTGAAACGCTGCAACTGAGGTTGCGATTCTTAATCATATTCCACATAATCCACAATACTGAGCCTGAGTAGGAAATCTAACTTCTGTACACTACTAAGCTTCCCGACGGACCATTGTTAGATACAGACGGTCAGAATCACTTTGTCGTGTTTTCGCATTGCCCCTGCCTACAGTAAATAAACATGTGTCTCATGTAGGCTTGTACTTGTAGTAAGTTGTTAAGACATGTGTATATTAGTAAGGCTTTCTGGTGTCAGTTTATAACTTTGGTATCCTACTAGCCAGTCATTCTCGTTGCTTTGTATTAAATGTTAACACTATTCTTCACCCATTGAAGCCTCTTGTTGTAGGTATTTTCTTGACAATGAGGAATACGGGCAGCTGAGTCACTCACCTGTTGTTTTTTTCATTTTCCTCGGCGTTAAACTAAGATCATCCATTAACACCTGGTGACCTAGATTTGTTACCGCTATTTTTGAGTGATGACAGCGTCCATTGTTTATCTGTAATTGGCTGTCCTATATTTGTTACCACTCCTATGTCTCTGACTGCATTTACGTGAAGTGCCAGAAGGTTAATTCCTCCATGATTGGCCCTTCAGAAGACAGGGTGCCACTTTCCTTTTGTTTATGTGTCTCTCCCAGCCACTCTCTCTCTATATGATGTGTCACGACCTTTCCAGTACGTAAACATTGGGGCCAACTTGTACAAAATGGATTTGTTTTGGCATAGTTGTCTTTTGCCTGGGTTCTGTTGTTCAGTTTTGAAAAGTCATTTTACTGTTGGTGAAATTATTGAGCAATATTTTGAAAAAGGTGGGAAGGGCATTCAATCGTTTAATAAAATGAACAAAGCAATAGTGATAGTGTTCAATGGTGTTTCATATCATTAGGCTGGACGGACAGTTGGCAGCAAATGACGTCTAAACATACTGCTGCTTTGTAGACTTTTCAAAGGCATTTGACTCCTTTTGGCATTGGGGATTTGCTATACAAACTCTTACCGCTTACCGGTTCTTTGACAGGAGGTGTAATCTCCAAGCAGATTTGACGGTGGCTGCAAAGACAGTATCCAATTGGCCAGACAGTATCCATCTTGTTCTGCACCCTCTGCACGACCTTGTTCCCCCTGAACGTGCGACTGCTACAAGGAGACAGCTCAGGAACAGCAACAAGTTCACTTTGCCTAAAGCTCAGGACTCGTCGCTTGGGAAAGTCGTTTTTACACTGTGCAGTAAGACTCTACAATGACAGTGATACCGGGTAATTGGTTGATATTGAAAACTAGCCTCTACCAGGCTTCGGAAAGCGGCTGGAAAGAGTAGAAATTGGCCAAAATAGGGAGATAACACGTCAGGGGAGTTTGGCCGGGGAGAGAACAGTTTGCCGGACGCGAAGCCTGGTAGAGGCTAATTGAAAACCCATGGCTGTCCTTTCCTATTGTAGATTGAATGGTGCTTGTACATATTTGTATATAGTGTGTTTCTGCTTACTTGTCTTGTTCTTTTTTTTTCTTTTAAACCAATTGTAAGAATCAAACACTCAATTCAGGGGTACAGCTGCATTCCCTGCTTTTGTAAGATTTTGTCTGTTTGAATAAATAAACCGTATCTTCGGTCGCAGATGGATACTGTCTGGCCAAATGGATACTGTTTTTGCAGCCACCGTCAGATCTGCTTGGAGATAAAGGAGGTGGTCGTGCATGGGTCAACAGTTCGCAGTTGTCTGACAAAAAAACGCAGTCTGTATGAAAATCATGTTGATTGTCCAAGCGCGGCGGTTTGGGACGATAAACACCTCAAAGTGAACAGTTCGAAGTTGTCTGATAAAAACGCGGGCTTTATCTAGAAATATGTATATACAGAAAGCTGAACATTTTTTTTTTAAATATTCGGTTTAAGCATATATATTAAATGTAAATTAAATAGTCAACAGCCAGGCCCGATACCACTATTGTTGTTGTTTTTTACTATATTTTGTGTAGATTTGATGGTTGGGCCGAGTTGACCAGGGGGTGGGCCGAGTTGACCAGATTTGCGATGGGCCGAGTTGGCAATGGTCCGAGTCGTCCTGCTTCCGTGCATGGGGGCTGAGCCTCTGCTTCACTTGGGTCCGTTCCTTCCCGTAGCGACCGCTTTATTAGCGCGAGTGCAGCGCCATTGAAGATGTAAAACTTCATGTCCGCAGTCTCTCCCCGTTTCGTTCATCAAAGTAGACTTTTCAAACTGATGGTAAAAGTACTGCAGTGAACAAGTAAACTCCTGGTGCAAAACGACAATTATGCGCTTGGGTTTGACTTCATGACATTTACATGAAACTGGGTGCAAATAGCTCGCGAGTCGCCGTCATTGGCTAATAGTCGCGCTAGTCGGTGACTTGCCAGCAGCGATCTGATTGGTCCCCGCTAGAAACTACTAGGTGTCGTATAGTGTACACCGGGGGGGGGGGGGGGGTTAGGGGGCGAGTTCGTCCGCCTCCACATCTCGTGTTGTCACGGACAATTTCTCGCGAGATTTAATCTCGCGCAGGCGCAGACTTAAAACAAACAAATGCGATCTCCGGAACAGGCGTGCCACGTTGGCAAACTTTAGAATCTTCCCAGAATGCTGCACGAGAGTTAATAATAACTCGGAAGAATCCATTTCAATTTAGGGGTGACTTACACTTTACAAAGTCATGAAAGTTAATACAATCATAATTGTTTAGAACAAAAATAAAAGAAACAACTAAAATATTATTTGAATTCAATTATAAAATGTATTAAGGATTCTTCGTAACAAAAAAGTTTTTACCTAAATACGTATTGCGGTTTACCACACCCCCACATTTCAATGAGATGTGCTGGAGCCTGGAAGTAAAGCAACAGCTGTCAAACTTGCCTCTCATGCAACTTCCTATAGACGAGACAACATCTCTGCAGTCTCAAAAAGTCTGCAAAATCTCACCATGGCGACATCAAGCTATTTCGTGTTTCTTCTGACTCTCTGTTACACCGGTCTCCCCTCGCTGAAGAGTGCATCAGAGCTTCCACGGGGTCACGGGGAGGAGTTGGGAAGACATCGGTACCCGGAGGGACATATTCCCGTACTGTACGATGTGCCTTCCCCGATCGAGTTTTGGGAGAAGGTATTGAGTTAAACGTTTTGTCATGACAAATTTATGAAGCTGCATATAACTTTTACCCAAGGTAGCCGTGTTGACTGAGGTCGCCGCTTTTACGAATTTGTATATAGAGCATACAACACGGTGTATTCCGTATTGCCCGAGGTGTCGGCCCGACCGCGAGTCGGATCCGACTCACGGGAGGGCCGAGACCGAGGGCGATGTGGAATACACCGTGTTGTATGCTATTTATATCATACCCACCTTAGAAAACACGTCTTTCAAGGCGAAATGAGCGAAAATTTGGTGTCCCTGAACCAAAAAAACTGCAACGACATCAATTCCAACATCCGAATCCTGTATTCGAATGTTCGAAAGCGGCGCACACGGTTGGGGCGAAACGCGTTCGAATCGTTCTATGGAAGCCCGTTTTATACAGCCGGTCGTACAGGAGAATACAACACGGCCGGGAGCACTGTATCGGCGCCGCAAATTTCCGTCTCGTAAACGGTCGTCGCCTTTCAGAACGGTCGTCGCCTTTCGATGCCTGGTCGATGCCATATCCGAGTGTATCATAACTTTTTTTAGGTCCAAAAAAGTATAAAACGTATAAAAAGCAACATTCTAATTGCAAATGTAAGGTAGGATCATGAAAAATAGTAAAGGTATTATTGAAAAAAGAAAAAGCACAAGCTCGGATTCGAACCCGGGTCAAAAAGCGTAGCTCTAAAACCCTAACCTACACCCTAAACTTCTACATCACGAAATATCACGGTGTGGATGGACCGTGCTGATACACTTAAAGTTAGCCGTTCTGCGATATGGCATCGACCGTTTCAAAAGGCGACGACCGTTTACGAGACGGAAATTTGCATCGCCGCCCGGGTGTGATATAACGTTATATTCGGTAGCCAGTACATATACAAATTCGTAATAAAGTGGCGTAACAAAACGCCTCGGCGACGCGCTTCTCTTTCAATTTAGAGATTATGTGTATTTTCGTTAAGTTGATGGAGGCGCAGTTACAGTTTATTTGGTAATAGTATATATGATTTCATTGACTAATGTTGTATCTGAAGGATACCACGACTCAAGGTAGGTTTGATTTTTTCTCTTCAAATGTGCCACTCAGTATTTGCACAATAAATCCTACCAAAATTATTATATTTCATACATTCAATGTTACAAGTGAAAAATAACAGTAGAAAATTTCTGGATCCGCGGATGAGTCTCATTTGATGTTGATGACATCTAGATCTCTTTTGGTAAGAAATTACACAAAGTTTCCAGTTTGATTTTTCGGGGGTGGCGTGGGCCCTCATGACGTTGAACACACAACCCTTACTTCTATGTACGTAATAATACTGTATACAAAATGGGCACAGAAAAAAAAAAACACAGTACGTTTTAGCACAATACAACTTATTGGTTTTTTTTACAAATCTACGTCTTACGAGAAATGGGGAGAGTTCGTTATGTGCGTTTCCTGTATTGGCCACATCATAATCGCCAATGGTGTGTTTTCCTGTCTGCGTATGCCAGGTAACCCTCTGAAACGTTTTTTTTTTTCTGCCATTTTAAGGGACAAAATTTGCTGGTACCCCAAGCTATTAAAAGTGTTCTCTATAAGAGCCTACATTTCCTCCACAGACCACGTGCTATTATTGCCGGGAAATTCTACTCTTTCTACAGGAACAGTTCTCCCCCGCTAATAATTGTATAATCCCCAACAACTTGTTTTCACACGGCAACAGTCTTGAACAGGCGACATGCGATAGCACTCAAGCACGGGCTCATTTCAGAAATGTCAATCAATTTTGGGAAGACCCCTGTCGGGCCTGAACTCGCGTACTACATGTGTGGGGACATTTTACTAGATATTCAAGTTTACTTTCTACGTAACCAGGATTACGTCTTGAGGGAAATCTAGCGATTCCCCCATGAGGCAAATCCGTACAGGATAACGCCCCGCGAATTCTTTTTGTCTGTGAAAACAAGATTATTAAGAAGCATTTTCATGAAGACAAACTTAGATTTAAAGGTGCCATGTGAATTATTTTTTTGTACATGACCGAAATATATATGACTAAAAGTTCCCGGTATGTATAACAGTAGCTATGCCCGAGCAAACTCCACCTTGTCAGAGAGCAGTTGTAAGTCCTGGTGCAATTTCTACTGGTAATTACCTCCGGGGAAGGTGGTATCCTTCCGCGGAAAGGTAGAGTGACTGGTCGTGATTTTCATGTTCGCAGCTATATCTCGCGGTGGGGTGGACGGATTTTTGTCGGACTCGGTATACGTTTTGCTGTTAGGCTGCATGTGTGGCACGTTCCTTTTTTTCGTTGTATATGTGTTTTTGGGCGTGGAAATGAAACTTTTTGGAGGCCCCTGGACACCCCCTTTTGCCTGAAAATGGTCATGCGGTAATTACTTGGCTGTTGTTAAGGTATAGCCGGGTGGGTCCATTTTTATCAGGCGTCTGACAGAGGGGTGTGTGGTTCCGATAAAAAGAAATTAGGTTTTAGTCAGATCGTAGGCGCAGGACGGGGTCGGAGATTAGTTGTTCCAGATGTAGGCGATCAGATGCAACCGGGCGCAGGCGACGGCAGCGGTTAACTACTGTATTACAAGTTATTTCTAACGTTTGATTTTACTGTTCTGGTTGTCATTCTGAGATTTATTACGAGTTTCTTGTGGCAGATTGAATAGAATTGCATAACATGAAAGTTCATCTGTGTTAGTACAAGTCATTATGTAAAGGAATAAACTTTAACTGCCAACACATTAGGAGAATATTGGGACTTACCCCAAATTTTCGGTTGACTCCATCAACCTTGTTCACGGAATGGACCCGTCTACTCTTGGAACGTGACGTCAGAGACACATGACCGTAGTAGCGGGTCAGAAAACTTGTGTCTCCCCCCGTCTCTGTTCAGGGTAGGTCTGTGAGCTCTTATGTAGACCGCCTCCTTCACTCCTCTTGCAAAGAAGTCCGATTCAGAATCAAGGATTTTAACCCCTTCTAACGATACTGAGTGTCCCGGCGATTCAATATGGATATGTTACGAGACCTCTGAATTTACAGAACTAGGGCGTTGGTGTTCCAAGAATCTTGTTTTTAGTGCACGTTTTTAAATTTCATAAGTTTGTGGGTACATGTTAATAATTTGCAGACGGTTCTGTGTTGACACGGAGTTTCGTTTTATGATATGCTATTAATTTGGGGCCCAGTTGATGTCCTTTTTGTATCTGTGTTAATTCGAGTGCCGAAATAAAATTACTGGACGGCATCTGGACACACCGTGTGTCTGGCGTTGTTCAACATTCATGGTTTGGTCTGTTATGATAGATCATTCTGAAATTCATGGTGTTCTACCATATTTATAATTGGTTGGAATGGGGGTGATTTTGCGATGATAGAATTTTTAGCACGGTAGTTGCGATCGCATCATTGTTGTTCCGTATAGGAATATCAGGTGTTATCAGGCTGGCTAACGCTAGGCTGACAGCTGACGGCACAAGCTGGCAACATCTGACGGCACATGCTGACAACGCAAGCTACCGGCGCTGTGGATTGATTATACACAAGTTTCAGGACACGGTGTTGCCAGATAGATGACGTCCTTATGATGTTGCCCACCGGCTTGTCTAAATTTTGTGTAGATGTCGGTGTTACCGGTGTTACAGGGTTTGTTATTATGTATACATAACAAATAACATATAAAAAATACCATAAAAAACCCGGAGGCATAAAATCTCAGATTTTCCTTGTTGGAAATAGTGAGGAGTTTATTTAGCCTTTTTGCGAAGTCAATTTTCAACGCTGGGGCTCGACCTGTGTTACGCCTATGTCACACATTCACAAATTCGGCATCCCGAACTCCAGCCGAACGCCTCCCAAACATGGCTAGAAGTAGGTCGGAAGCAAAGGTTGGCCGCAGTTCCGTAGTGGTCGTGAACCTTAAGTTGTGGGTTTATTGCCATTAGGCCACAGCAAGTAATTTTTATGGATGACATCAGCGCGCGCATTGATTTTCGCCTGATTTCAGAAAAAAAACAAGAATTTTTTTCCTTCTGACGGTGGTCAACATGCTGAAAATGGGCAAATATGTCGTAAATGTCTATCGGTTCACACACCATCAGGGATGAAGCAAACTTGAGGCACAATTGCTCGCGTTTGATGACCAGTGTTGACAGTCTAAGGTGCTCCATTGCATATGAATATCCAATGTAGTAGCTCCCATGATGGTACGACACGCTCTTTTCTCCCATTTTTCTAGTTTGGAAATGTATACAAATCTACATGGGCCTGTTGAATACAGGAATAAAAGACCTGTTGGTTGTGATATCATGTTTCATCCCCTCAATTCTTGTTTGACAAGGTTTATGACATCAAAATATGAAAATGTAGGAATCTTGTTTTTTTTGGCCCGCCTTGTTTTTTTTCGCCCTATCGCATTAGATTTGGAGTCTGTGGAGGATGTCATCCATAAAATTTACTTGCTGTGGCCTTACAGTCCTTTGTTATTAGCATGGCTTTCGTAAAGGTGAAAAGTCGTTATCACCTGATAAGACAGTGAAGTGTGTTGTAGCTTTTCTAATAGGAATGAGAACAAGGCATCATGTTGTTAATGGCTGAAAAGGTTGTAGATGAATTTGTATTATGTTGAGTTAGTATGAGTTCTAGAGTTGGGGTCTAAGCCCTAATTGGCCCTTGTTTGTGCTGTTTGCTACTTATATTTTGTTGAATGTCCTTTACATGCTTTTGCAATTGTAAAATAAATATGTTGGGACCCCCTCCCCCAAGTTATCTCGTACTTGGTTTGACCCGTATTTCCAATGGCCATGTCCTTGACCGTGTGGAAATAATGTGAAACAGTGAGAGGGGAGGTTCACTTACAAATGTGCAGGCTTTCGAATGGGGTTGTGGGAGATGTTGGCGAATTCATTATAATCATAGAGATGCGTGTTGAAACATAACATTCTGGCGATTTCAATATGCGGCGAATTCGCTACGATTCGTGTTTTGAAAATCGTTTTAACATCGGAAAGTTTTATGGATCTTGGAAAAAGTCTTATCCTATGCCCTTCCCCGTATCAATTTTCCCCCCAGGCTCTCCCTTCCCGTTAGGTATCGTACACTCCCTAACGGCTGGAGATTGTCCACCAAAGCTAGTGGGATCGTGTAGCTCAGCGACAGAGTACTCGACTCGGAACCAAGAGGTCCCGGGTTCGAGTCCTGACATGCCACCGACCTAGTGCCCTTGGGAAAGGCACTTTACACAACTTTCCTCACTTGCCTCAGGTGTACATGAGTATTGTCCTGTATTTGTCCTGTGTTGGTGGCGGCATAAAATAAGTTGAAAAAACTTGAGTGTGCCGTCACCATGTCTCGAAATGTTGGAATAAAAAAAAAAAAGGCAGAAGGAGCATGCCTGAAATCTGAATTATGTAATCTTTGAGAATACAACTGTGCTCTCCAAGACGTCTCTTTCAAATCAGCCAGTTTACCTGTTCAGTTTTATTCCTGTGCCTCTCCCAAAATGAAGAGATGCAGAAACAGGTGTCAGGATAATTTAGGTCACCGACCCAGGCCTTCTCATCAAAGTAAGCACCTGGGGCAAGTCATTTATCCAAGGGTTAATTATATATGTGGACAGCAGAAGCTATTGACAATCTGTAAGACAGGATGGTCCTGTGACACTCACATGGTCGTTCGGTGTAATGTGGCTAGCTACCACCGCGCTGCGTGTGTGTTACGCCGGCTATACAGATACAGAAGCTGATGTGTTATGCCGAAGGGCGGTTATACAGGCTGTACAGATACAGATACATGACCCTAACCCCGAGGATGACTCTATAAAATGGTGCAATTTAATCAGACTTGTTGGCATTCCTTAGCAAGACTAATGAACTATTGATTGTTCAGAAAAAAAAAGATATTTATGCAGTCCTGTTCCCTCAATGCTGAACATATTGAATAACCTTGCCATATGGTAGATTTTATTTTATGTCGGTGTATATGATGTAAAGTATTTTTATTATTGTCAGTTATACTTAAGTAATTTGTCAACAGAATTTGTATGTTGTAATTTTAGCATAAAATGTGCATTAATCTAGCGCATAAGTGGTGTTTATGCCTCTCAAGGCACAATTTATGTATATACCTGGTTATGTATTTCCAGTCATGTAACTTTTAATAGTTTGTAAAAGTTCTCAATTCAGCCTCTCGGCTGCAAAAAGCTTCTAACACACTGCACTATGTATGTATAAAGTATGTGTTTTCTGCAAATAAACCAGTCTATATAAACAAAATGACATGACCCGCTGAACCCCTGACCCCCTGTTTGCAATACTTTACCATTTGTTTTTGTTTTGTTTTGAAATTGTAACATGACAATACAAAGTGTGCACTAGGCAGCAAGTATGCTGGTATCGTGCACACCTAACACATAATACTTATTTACACCTGAGTCAAGTGAGGAAAGTCGTGTAAAGTGTCTTTCCCAAGGGCACAAGGTCGGTGGCATGTCAGGACTCGAACCCGGGACCTCTTGGTTCCGAGTCAAGTACTCTGTCGTTGCGCCATACGACCCCACTATTTGCAAGACTAATAACCAACTTTAAACTAACACTGGCTCACAGAATAAACTTTCAGGATACTAATTCTAAGTAATTCTTGGGCTTTCTGTCTATAAAACGTTTTTTGCACAATTGAGAGAATGTAATATTCATTGCCAGACTAAGAAAAGACTGGAGCCAGTTACACAATAGGGGGGGGGGGTTCCTCGGGAGGAGTGAATATGAGAATGAGATACTAGAAAGGTAACATATGCAAAGCAAATGCATAATGTTTACCTTTGCATATGGTCTGCTCTGTTAATTCTTACTTAAACCAAGGAGGTTAACCTCCTTACTCCAACACATTCATATATGTGGTCAGACAGGAGTCTAAATCCCTCCTGCTATAAAATTGCAACGTGATGTAACCCAACACCAGTTACCATGGTAACAGATAGTCTGCTTCAGGTCATTGACCAGGTCAGAGATCACTGTTTGGAGAAGTGAAGGAGGAAGAAACGTAGCAAAAACAAGAGTTCCACGACCTCATACCTTCGCCAAATCGTGTTAACCCTTCTGGTGGACAAATTATACATTTTTACTCATTGATTTCGCAAATAAGCCTCATTTGCATGAGTCATATCTGTTGATCATATTCTCCACCCAATGACAGTCTTATCTTAAGAAAGAACGCTATTCTAACATGTCCTCATAAATTATGCAAATAAGGTCATGACTTTAATAAATTATGTTAAATGAGGTTCACCTTCACCCTAACCTTCCAAATGCAGCAAGTATTGATTTCCCAGTAGTTACCATTATGACATTACAGCAATTTCCCATATATTATGCAAATTAGGTGCTTATTTACATAATTGATATATGCTAATAACCCCCTCGTTCTCAATTACATATGTCACAAGTGTTTCATAGCCCTATTATCAAACAAAGCAGATTTATAGAATTTTCTCATTAATTATGCAAATTAGATCCTGATTTGCATAATTGTGATTTAGTCATGTCAAGCATCACTTCCGCTACCTACATACCAAAAATCACGACAATCCGTCGACTGGTTCTTGAGTTATCCTCCTTAGAAGATTTTTCAACAAACGATCCTGCAGTTCCCGGACAAACCGCTAGGGGGCCCAAACTCATGTCACTTCTTCCCTAGCCCAAGAGCTATCTATCATGCAAAATTCGTGACCAAGCATGTCCAGATCATGAGATATCAAAACAGGAAGTTCAGCTGCAGTACCAACAAAAGCCGCCAGGGGGCCCAAAATCTAATCATTTCTAGGTCTCATGAAGACCTACCCACCTACCAAGTTTCATGACAATCCATCCATAGCTTCTTGAGTTATGCTGTACACAAACAGACAGACAGACAGACAAACGCTACTGAAAACATAACCTTCTTGGCGAAGGTAACAATATGTTTTCCTTCGGTAAACATAAATATTAATTGACGTAATTGACATGTATAATTGTATCCACAGTATGCCAGTCAAAGGAAGCCTGTCCTGTTTAAAGGCGTGGCCAAGAACTTCCCAGCCTTTTCTCTGTGGACAGACGAGTATCTGCTCGAGAACTATGGCGAACTCAAGGTTAAGTTGAAATACCCTGCTGGGGAGAAGGGTCTTGCCCAAGACACCATTAGAAACTTCCTTAAGACGTATAAGAACCAGGATAAGTACATCGTGTCACAGCTGCCCGACCCTATGTCTAAGGAGGTTCTAGTCTTACCCTGTGTGCGCTGCGGCTCCTTTAAGAACATGGTTCTCGAGGCAAACCTGTGGTTGAGTTCGGGAGGAACAAAAAGCCTCCTGCACAAGGACGCAGACAACACCTTCAACTGTCTTCTCAACGGAACCAAGGACTGGATTTTTATTGACCCGGAACATGAGGTAAACGTTCCCACTGCCGAGGAAGCTGAGGGGGAATACGGAGGGTTTTCGCTGATTAACGTGGACCACGTGGACCTGCAGAGGTACCCAGACTTCGCAAAGGTCCCCTGGTGGTACGCCAACATAACTGCAGGGGACTGCCTGTGGCTGCCATATAGTAAGTGTAAAAATACATATTTATTTTATTTATCAAAATTGCGTACAATTACAACGCAATACCATGGATACCCTGGCAGCTAAAGCTGATATCGGGTTCCATTACAAAATATACACAACAGGTATACACAATATACAAAACAGGTAAGAACAATAATTGCAAAAATACTAAGTATAGCTATACATTAATAGATAACTAACATGGCTGGGAGGCCGGAGGTCAACTACATATAGTAATAAATTTTATAGTTACATTACATGCAGGAATAGGTGGAAGGACTTTGGAATTAGAAACGGTTTGTTGATAAAATGTAAGTGTGCAGAGCAGCCGAAAGGTTTTGATCTGTAAAGGGGTCGTGACCTGAATACCCATTATAAAAATACATATTTTGTTTGATACAGAAGTCCTTACAAGTAGATATGAAATTTAGACATTTCCCTGTATGATGAAACTTATTACATATGTGGTTTAAGGATTTGAGCAGTTATGCTTGAAGGGAACTTGACATTTCCTTGTATGTTGAAAATTATTTAGTTACTTTAACCCTTGTCCTGCTGGACCCATATATATATGGGTTGCACATATATAGTGCCTGTATGCGGGCCCGTATATTTATGGGTTAGAAGTATTTCTCACATGAATGCATCGCACCGCAGCAAAACGCACCGAATGCCAAAGTAACTATGACACAGCTGCGCAGAAGAAGTCAAGGGTTAATGACCTGATTAAAAATGAAATTAATGAAATAAATTATGCAAAAAAGCCCAGCAGGACAAGGGTTTTAAGAATTTGAAAATTGAAAATTATTAAGGTGGTTTAAGAAGTTATGTTTGGAGGATGGCTGATTCATTGTTTATATATGCAGGTCTTGTATATATACAAATTCAGTTTCAACAGTATGACTTTCTGTATTGCATGTAATTATTTGTCTGCCTGTCTTTTAATACATTCAAAGTTTGTACATCTGATTATTTGATGGGAACCCCAAAAGTAAGTAAATGTATTAAGAAAAGTGAAACAGTAATCATCACACACTGTCTATGGTGTTTCTCCCACAATATGTATATGTAGCAATTTTATAAGTAGCATTGATGTAGCTGTATCAGATTCTATTAATGAAGTATGAAGCCCTAGTGGCAGACCTGAGAACTGCAGGCACCACAGTAACTCTTACCTGCTTCGAGATTGGGTCCAGGGGACTTATCACACCCGACAACAAAAGCAGACTTAAGACAATGTTTAAGACAGTTAAAGCAAAACCACCCAAGAACTTCTTCAGAGACATTAGCCGTATAGCTATACTATCATCTTACGCTATATGGAATGCACGTCAGGAGCCGAATTGGGAAACACCGTACTCTACTAACTGATGAACTGCCGTCTCATTCAGACTAAATGTGTAAAAAACACAATGTAAATGAATGGAATCGTAAAAGATGACAACTTTTTTAAGCCTTTCAAATCATTTTAACGATTGTTAAGTGAAACGGAATGTGCAATATTATGTGGATGTTATGTTTTTTTTTACTGTACATGTACATGTTTGTGATTGTTTGTTTCCCTGCACGTTTGGCCAGCAATGACCGAGGTGACCTGGGCTTTATGTTACTTTCTTATTTTCGAATAAAGAATGATTCTCCCATGTTGCAAACTGTACTTCAGGCTACCTGCACCAGGTGAGGTCCTATGGCACCAAGAACATGGCGGTGTTAGTCCTGTTCTCTCGGCTGATGGAGTTTGACAACACCGGCTGTGAGACGGCCAAGCCTGAGTACACCCCTCTGAGTGAGGCTGACATGGTATGGACCTATGATGGCATCACCTCGCAGACCATGGGCAACACGGATCCATTTGAGCTCAAGTTAGTTTGTCTGAGCTTCTCTTCCTTTATTATAATAATAAAGCCGCTGTGGAGGGAATTATCAGGATTGGTGGTGTGTTATGCCGAAGCTGGTGTGTTACACCAAAGGACAGTTATACCGGCTATACTGATACAGATACAGAAGCTGGTGCGTTACGCCAAAGGGCGGTTATACTGGCTATACAGATACAGATACAGAAGCTGGTGCGTTACGCCAAAGGGCGGTTATACTGGCTATAGAGATACAGATACAGAAGTTGGTGCGTTACGCCAAAGGTCGGTTATACTGGCTATACAGATACAGATACAGAAGCTGGTGTGTTACGCCAAAGGGCGGTTATACCGGCTATACAAATACAGATACAGAAGCTGGTGCGTTACACCAAACGGCGGTTATACTGGCTATACAGATACAGATACAGAAGCTGGTGTGTTACGCCGAAGGGCGGTTATACCGGCTATACAGATACAGATACAGAAGCTGGTGCGTTACACCAAACGGCGGTTATACTGGCTATACAGATACAGATACAGAAGCTGGTGTGTTACGCCAAAGGGTGCTTATACTGGCTATACAGTTACAGATACAGAAGCTGGTGCGTTACGCCAAACGGCGGTTATACTGGCTATACAGATACAAATACAGAAGCTGGTGCGTTACGCCAAACGGCGGTTATACTGGCTATACAGATACAGAAGCTGGTGTGTTACACCAAACGGCAGTTATACTGGCTATACGGATACAGTTACAGATTGGTTCGAGCCAGAGCTCAAACTAATAAGGAAGAAAGGAAAGCTATATTCTGCCCTTCCTTCTTTATTCTTTTCTTCAGTATGTTTTAGGTCATTTTGTCTTTCTTTTCATTCCATGTTACAAATTCTTTACTTTTAATTGGTAATGGATTATTTTTACAGATATCATAAAAGAATTTCCTTCTAGATCTTCTTTCTAGTTTACTTTTTCTTGGCTAAGATACTGCTTCACAATTCCATGCAGGAGCTAAATTCAAATCTTCTTCCCACCTTGCAAGTAGAAGATATTATTTTAAAAAATTCATGACAGAACTCATCTTTTGTTCACAGTGAAGACCTGTCAGATTGGTGTGAGGAGACAGAGGATGGAAAGGTGGATGCCGCTGTAGTCTTGGAAGGACTTAAACAGGTTCATATCTTGTTTATATATATATATATATATATATATATATATATATATATATATATATACTTCATACATACACTATGAAGAATTTTAAACTGTTCTCCAACTCATAAATTTCACTCACCGGAATTTTCGACTGAATCACTCAGTCTTCCGCAGCTATCTGACCCAAATGCTGTGGACACGTGATTTTTCTTACGTGTGACGTCAGCAAAAGGATCAAAGGTGGTCTGAAGTCGATATCGCCCCCCGTCCCGGTTGAGCGAAGGTTGAAGTGCCCTGATGTATATGGCCTCTTTTATGCCTCTATTGAAGTAATCCGGTTCGGAATCCAAGATTCGATATCGACTTCAGACAACCTTTGACCCTTTGCTGACGTCACACGTAAGAAAAATCACGTGTCCACAGCATTTGGGTCAGATAGCTGAGGAAGACTGAGTGTTTCAGTCGAAAATTCCGGTGAGTGAAATTTATGAGTTGGACAACAGTTTAAAATTCTTCATAATGTAATTTACCAACTCAGATGAACTTTCATGTTCATACATACATGTAAGTTTGTTCATCTCCACGGGGGCAAAGTCTTTTCTCTCATTTGCTAAATGATGACAAACTGAACAAGAATTCGGAGACCTCATATCTCCATGAAATATGGTTTCCTCAAGACAAATAACATATTTAAAGTCAGATCCTTTGGCAATGTTTCATTTCAACATGTTATCATAAATTATGCAAATGACCTCAACTTTAACATAACATATGCATGGTGTTAAACTATTAACTAACTTACATTTCACATGTATGAAATTCCCATCATTACACTAAGGAATCAGAATTTTTAGATTAATTATGCCAATGAGGTCCATATTTGCATAATTGGTATCTGTTGATATTCTACCTGCAATAGATTATACACATTACATGTATGAAAGTCCTATTATGTAAAACACTGGAATTAATTTCCTAATTAATTATGCAAATTAAGTCCTCATTTGCATAATTTGCATCTAATTATGTACATCTTACTGTTAGCTACCTACATGCCAAAAATCATGATAATACGTTGCTCTTTTCTGGACTTATCTGCTCTTAAAGATTTCGCCACCCACCCCGCTGCAGTTCCAGAACAAGCTGCTAGGGGGACCAAACCCACGCCACGTACTCCTGACAGGAAAAGCTATCTGCCACCAAAAAATCAAGACCATAGCATGTTCAGGACAAAAGATACAAAAACCGGAAGTTCTGCTGCAGTACCAAGGTCAGCCACCAGGAGGCCCAGATTTGACCTTGACCTTTGTCTTCCTAAGACCTACCTACATACCAAATATCATTACCATCCATAAAGGCGTTCTTTAGTTATGCTCACTAGTAATTGGCGGAAACACACACACACACACACACACACACACACAGACACACACACACACACACACACACACACACACACAGACAGACCCAAAACAATATCTCCATTTTTCATGGAGATAAATATCAACATGAAAACAGAGTCTGAGGGGAATGTGTGCTTCTTGGCATGCACAGTTTCAGGGAGTGAATGTAGTCAAGTAAACCAGTCCACTGTTTTCTTCTTGACCTTTTGCGTAGTTATAACTTTGAAATGTTCAAGAAGCAAAGAGAGATGAATATAGGTTTGTGTAAGGTTTGCAACAGTCTTCTTGGACTGGATGTGGAAGGCCAAAACCCTCATAGTCGTCCAAGGAGAAGATGGATCGACAACGCGAGGGAGGACCTTCACCACCTACATAACGTCAACTCACAGGATCAAGGCAAATGGCGGGCTGCCATCAAGCTTCACCATCAGTTTGCAAGCACGTCTAACCCTCAGAAGATGGGGAACAACAGACGTTAAACCGGAGAGTGAGTACTTGAACCAATGCTAATGTTCTGTATCCATCTTCATTTCCAGATGCAGGCGATGGCTGAAGAGGATGGAGACTTTGCTGTTCATGATGTAGACATTCTTGAGGAGATGTCACACAAGGTGAGGAATTGTCTGAATCTGTATCTGTATCTGTAAAGCCGGTACAACTGCCCTTCGGCGTAACACACCAGCTTCTGTATCTGCGTCTGTATAGCCGGTATAACTGCCCTTCAGCGTAACACACCAGCTTCTGTATCTGCGTCTGTATAGCCGGTATAACTGCCCTTCAGCGTAACACACCAGCTTCTGTATCTGCGTCTGTATAGCCGGTATAACTGCCCTTCAGCGTAACACACCAGCTTTGCAGGCACCCAGCGTGGCGGCAGATGGCTACGCTACACTGAACGACCTGTTACACCTAACCTTTGAACGTCTAACTCTACACAATTTGCTTAAAACTATAAAAATATTCTATATTCTCCAGAAGTAATTGAATAGTTATGTTCAGTTTTGTTTCTTACAACAGTTCTCACATACAATATAGCTATATAGAGAGTAAGGCACTGGAATAGATATGAAAATATTGGAAATGGGGGACAAGAGCAATATTGAATTTTTGTTTTTCTGCTCTCGATCAGCCAATTCGTATGAAAGATCCCCTTGCATTTTTGCAAATTGTATACACTGTATTGTATAATATTGTTCACACTAGGTGTATATCACATAAATAATATATCAGTGATATTTGCACAGGAATTTCAAACCAACAGATATATTATGTTGTCCAGAATGTCTGAAACGCAACATCTTTGTGAAGTAGATTTGTCCTGGTGTTGTACTTTGGCCATGAGCAGGTGATGATGATACTGGACATCAAGCTTCACCATCAGTGTGCAAGCACGTCTAACTCTCAGAAGATGGGGAACAACAGACGTTAAACCGGAGAGTGAGTACTTGAACCAATGCTAATGTTCTGTATCCATCTTCATTTCCAGATACAGGCGATGGCTGAAGAGGATGGAGACTTTGCTGTTCATGATGTAGACATTCTTGAGGAGATGTCACACAAGGTGAGGAATTGTCTGAATCTATATCTGTGTAGCCGGTATAACTGCCCTTCGGCGTAACACACCAGCTTCTGTTTCTGTATCTGTATAGCCGGTATAATTATAACTGCCCTTCGGCGTAACACACCAGCTTCTGTTTCTGTGTCTGTATAGCCGGTATAACTGCCCTTCGGCGTAACACACCAGCTTTGCAGGCACCCAGCGTGGCGGCAGCTGGCTACGCTACACTGAACGACCTGTTACACCTAACCTTTGAACGTCTGACTCTAAACATTGCTTAAAACTATAGAAATATTCTATATTCTCCAGAAGTAATTGAATAGTTATGTTCAGTTTTGTTTCTTACAACAGTTCTCACATACAATATAGCTATATAGAGAGTAAGGCACTGAAATAGATATGAAAATATTGGAAATGGGGGACAAGAGCAATATTGAATTTTTGTTTTTCTGCTCTCGATCAGCCAATTCGTATGAAAGATCCCTCTTGCATTTTTGCAAATTGTATACACTGTATTGTATAATATTGTTCACACTAGGTGTATATCACATAAATAATATATCAGTGATATTTGCACAGGAATTTCAAACCAACAGATATATTATGTTGTCCAGAATGTCTGAAACGCAACATCTTTGTGAAGTAGATTTGGCTGATGTTGTACTTTGGCCATGAGCAGGTGATGATGATACTGGACCCCACCGGTGCGGGATCAGTGACCTGTGACCGACTGAGACAGCTGACGGTGGCGGAGCTGAAGGCCGTGGCAGAGGTCATGTCCTCTGACCCCGCCAACACCGAGGAGTACGAGTACAAAACCTTCTCACCCAAGGACATCAGGTATGGTAGCCATGCCAACAGATGGGTTATTCCATTTTTATGCACAAGAGGGTGTATGAAGCTTGTACTACCTCTCCCTTTTTGGTTTTGATTATAATATTTGAGACGTACAAATGTTCAACAAACGAGTCATTATAAATTGATGTACCTATGGCATACTTTACTTTGTTCATGACAGTCTTTTCTATGAATGCTAAAAAAAAGTGGGGTCGGTGGCGCAGCGGTAGCGCGTTCGGCTCAGGGCCAAGAGGTCCCGGGTTCGATCCCCACCCATGTCACCGATCTTGTGCCCTTGGGAAAGGCACTTTACACGACTTTCCTCACTTCACTCAGGTGTAAATGAGTACCTAGCTTCGGTTAGGGACGTTCCTCGGATAGGACGTAAAATGGAGGTCCCGTGTTTGGGGAGAGCCACACCTCGAGCACGTAAAAGAACCCACCACACCTTTCGAAAAAGAGTAGGGGCATGCCCCGGTGTGCGATGGAGCAAATTCTACAGTGACTGTCCTCAAGGTTAGCCCTTAATAATAGCCCCGTGCTAGTTGGGCAGCCTTGGCTGTGTCTTCAGCCGAATAAATTATTAAATAAATAAATGCTAAAAAAATACTTTGCCCTCTTTTCTTTTTTTTTTGATATTTGGTTATTTGCTTGCTGTCTTCTTTAGAATTTCAGTCGCTGCTAACTTGACCCACAATAAATAACAAAAAACGTGTAATTACAAAAATGGAAAATACTGTAGCTGAGGACTGATATTCAACAGCAAAGATGTAGTCAGATAGACAGAGGTTTATAGTTACATGTAATAGTGGACCCAAAATTAGTTGTATGTGTAGAATAGGATAACCTAATTTTCTATAATTTCTATGTCATTTTTTAGGGCTGTGATCATGTCAGCTTATGACCAAAATGCTGATCGCCTTGACCTGTCAGCTTTTATTCAAAAGTACCAGGACGCTTTGCAGGGTTCTGAGAAAATAGCTAAAGAGGTTAGTCTGCAGTCAAGGATTATAATAGTCCTGTTTGCTGTTCTGATTAAAAATCACAGTAAGGAAATTCAACTCTTGTAACATGTTGAAGATATGTGCTGGTTCAGAATAGTTTAAAATTTTTGTGCCTTTGGTGTATAAGGCAGTGTACATCTCCATTTCTGTAGCCCATGGGCCACACTGTTGTGCAAGCACTACATCAGAGTGCTAGTCCATGAGTTGGACTAGGTTGAAAAGTACCTGTGTGAAAAGAATTCTGCATAGAAGCTAAATTTAACTGCCATCCTCTTTCTAATAAGTGCAGAGTGCTAAGGAGAGAAAACTATTTTTAAAGTTTTTGGTATGATCCGGCCATGGTTTGATATGTTGATTTTACAAATAGATCTTTACACAAAATACCTTAGGACACAGTATAAATATGTTTTAAAACCAGCAACCAGTGGGCTTTCACAGGGCAACAATGACTGGTTCTTTGCCCTGAAGAAGGTGACAGACGGTCAATGAAATGTCAGATGTAAAAACCCACTGGTTGTTGAATGAAAACCTTCTTATACAGCCTCTTACCAATCTGATGAAATTATTCACTGACCTTTTTCACATTTCACAGGTGTTTGAAGTGTTGGACCCTGACGACAAAGGTTATGCTAACAAGGAAGACTTGAAGGCAGGGATGGACCAGGTCATGGCCATGTTCACACCAAGACAGATGGAAGATCCTGCAGGTGAGAATTAAGAACTTTGGACAGGATTTTTTTTATAATTTCATGTCTTATATTATGTATACAGTAGTACGTCGGCAGAACATACTGTGCCTGCGCAAAACCCTGATTTTTCGTTGGATGTTTGGACAACGTTGCATCAAAATTTTGCCTGTTGCAGACGATATCTTTTCCTATACAACATCTGAAAACTTCAGACAGGCTGTCAACCTTATAAGCTCTAATACAAACTTATATGAGACGTTCTTCCAAAGTGCTATGCACAATACATTACGGGTTTCGCGCAGGTGCAGTACGTTCTGCCAAAGTGCTGTATACAGTAATGTGTAGTAATATAGTATCAGCACTCAGAAAGAGAGCATAAAGCTCTGGTTATCCCCATTACACATAGCCGAATATGGCCCCCCAAACACTGCCAACTCCCCCAGCCATGGTTAGGTGTAGGTCGGGAGCAAGGCTGGCTGTGGTTGGCTAATGTTCAGCAAGGTCAGTTACTGTTTGGTTCTTAGTCTCATATCTACTAAGCTTAACCACTCAGCCATTTGATGCCATTTCAATCATATTTCAACATTAAGACTTTCAGTGGAACTTGTGTCATCACATGTGATTACAGTAGATTGTTGTTGTGTTTGTGTTAACATTACAAGTATTTTTCCCCACCACTGCAGGCCTCCAGTGGCAACAAGCACAGGAGGAAGATGAAATGTTCCATATTGATTCAGGAACCCCCCCGCAAAGCCACAGAGAAGACTACAAACAAGCAAGTCATGATCATGGCGAATTATAGGCCAGGTCTGATGATTTAATCCATTATGGCATTTCTCAGCAGCATATACTGTAAATTCATTTATTTCTGCATGAAATTAATTTCATGGTGGAAAGGAAAAGGGGGTTTTCAATGTATTTTAAGTTGGTAACTGCAACTTTTCTGTAGTACTGTTACAGTTTTAATAAGATTAAATTGCATATTTCACGGGGGAGAAGTCATTCTGAAAATAAAACCAAGGCAAACGTTTTATTATTTACAGTACTTAGTTTGGTTCTAGATCAATTTGAGTATCATACACAAGACTCTCTACTGTGAAGAAAATAAGCAAAAAGATGCAATACAAAGAAATGAAAATGATTTACATCAGTCCATAGTCTTCTTAGTCTATGTACTGCTGCCATGTTGACTAGTGTTTGAATAAAGAATTATAGAACGACATGTATGCCAGTTTGCTGCTATATTCACTGTAATGAGCACTTCTCTATTTTTGTTGGATCACTATAAAATGATTTAAGTAAACATTAAAGATTGATGGTGATTTGGATATCTGTTTGTTGTTCAGTATTTGTGTCTGTTCAATAGATAATGATATAACATAAGGCATCAAGTCTCATTCACTCACTACACAACAAGCACCTGCAATGTTTGGTTGGTTTTGTCCGTTTTTTGTTGACTAGAATCATAGAATCGGTCACTTAGAGAGGGTAGCCTCTACCAGGCTTCAGAGGTGGCTGCATGGAAAGAGTAGAATTAACTTATGGATTGAACTGACTTTTACCAAACTGAGAAAGCTCAGACCCGTTTTCAGTGCTTTTTTGTGTGTTAATGTTAACTTTTTTACAACCACTGGGTAACAAATCCAGGTTACGAGGTGTGAATGTAGCAACTCTAGACCAACAGGTATAAATGGAAAATCTTATATATTAACGGTGAGAAAAATGAAAAAAAAAACCCACAGAACTTGTAGGTCAATAACAGCCAGTTACAGATAAACGATGGACTCTGTCATCACTCAAAAATATAATAGCAACAACAAATCTAGCTAAGGCCACACCGACTTAATTTTATGGATGACATCCGCGCGCGCATTGATTTTCGCCTGTTCTAAAAAAAAAAAAATCATGTCTTTCGAGGCTTCACGGAACTCCGGAACTCGGCTGGAACTCAGTACAGCCTGCCGACTCATAAATGCCGCAAAAGGGCGGCTTATCGTAAAACGAAGGAGGAAGCTGTGAAGGAGGATGAGACCTGAACAAGACTATCTACATCTACCTCCTGCAAATAAAAACTTGTTTGTTTGATGCAGTCACTGTGTCCTGTGCTTCAATTCGCAATACCGGCTTTGTATTCCTGTGGTTAAGCAGCATCTTTTTTTTTCGCCCTCTCGCATTAGTTTTGTGATCCCCAGAGGATGTCATCCATAAGATTAAATCAGTTTGGCCTAACGAGGTGTGAATGTTAACAGGGCTTTTGGGTTTGAGGGTTTTGTTTACTGAAAAATACGCTGAGGACGTTGTGGGGGTGAGTCCAGCGGCATACGGAGTACATGGGCGAACTACAGAGCGAAAGACGAGGGAGCCACAAGAATGAGGAAAGTGGCAGCCTGTCTCCGGAAGGGTCAATTATGGAGGAATTCACCCTCTGGCACTTCACGCAAATGTAGTCAGAGACAAAGGAGTGGTAACTCTCCATCTCTCCACCACCGTCGCCAAGTGGCTACTGCGGCACTCTTGTACAAAATGCACACCGACACATGTCCAGCAGATCTGAAGACAATGCCGTACACCATCAGACGTACAACCAGAACTAGCCTTGCTATGCCATCCCATGCACTTGCACAACCAGTATCTAGAACCTGTTTCACCGACCGGACCTTTATCCACACTGGAGTTCAGATCTGGAACCAACTCCCAGACACCGTTGTGGGTACCATCAACAACAACGGCCTGCAGTCCTTCAAAGTGAGGGTCCACCGACACCTCCTGCATTGAAACTGTGAACACTTGGCAGCTGTGAGCCAGTGATTGCCCACTAGATTGTTTCTTACATGTATGCACAATCTGGTGGGCATTGCTCACTACAGCACACTATATTAAAAAAAAAAAACAAATCTACGACAGCCAATTATATATATGTATACGGATAAACAATGGACGCGATCGTCACTCAAAAAATATCTGGAGGGGCTGCTGAACAGATGAAAAGTCTATTCTTCGGTATACAATACACTGTGTGTTTAGTCATTTGTTCCACCTTCCTGACCACTTAGATTTCATAATGAAGACAAATTTTTTGGGGGGCCACTACGTTTTTTTTATTCACACGCTCGCATCAGTTTTTGGGGTTCCGAAGGATGTCATCCATGTACATGTAAATTGGTGTGTCCTGAAAGAACAAAAATGGAAACAAAAATTAATAATTCTTTGGTATACCATATCTGTGTGTCATTTATTCCACCTTCCTGACCACTTAGATTTCATAATAAATACAACTCTTTCTTTTGCAACTTAGATTTCATAATGAAGACAACTTTTTTGGGGGCCAAACTTTTTTTTATTCGCACGCTTGCATCAGTTTTGGGGTTCCCAAAGGATGTCATCCATAATCAAATGAACATGGCCTTACCACATTTGGGATGACATGACATGTATATATATGTGCTACTAACACACTGAATGCACCTGTCTTGTCTTTACACCCACAGATTCCGTCATTTGTGTTTCTTAGCGTCCCCTCCTTCAGTTACCCTTGTTTTATTTGTACCGGTCACCTGTTTTGTAACTAAACAACATGTGCAGCTGCTCGTAATCCGATGCAAATCGGGCTAAGCAGTATTTTAAAAAAGAGCACTAAGAGTAATACTTGGGCCCGAGTATGACTGTTACTACACGGCTCTGGACACTACTGGCCTTACTAGACTGGATACCAGGCGTGAGGAACTGTGCCTAAAGCCCCTGTCACACATTCACGACCTTCGTCCCCGAACGCCAGCCGAACACCAGCCGAATAGGTCGGCTGGTGTTCGTGAGCACTCTGACCAGATTTAGGCCACGCCTACCTTTCTATATGAATCGAAACGAATTTGGGTTCAACTGGAGTCCAATTTGATCCCTGAACACGCCCTGAACACTGCTGACTTACTCCCGGATGGCTGGCTGGTGTTTTGCAGATTTACGGTCGAAAACCAGCCAGATATGATCGAACCTCCCGAACGACTCACGAATGTTTTAAACATTTTGAAACATTCGGCTGGCGCAGCCGAACCGTAGCCAACCCAGCCGAACGCCAGCCAACCCAGCCGAACGCCAGCCGACTCACTCCTAATCATGGTTGGCGGACGTACGGCTAGCGTTCGGGAGGCCAAATTCGTGAATGTGTGCCAGGGGCTTCAGGTTTGCTCGCTCTCTCACAAGCAGTGAGAAATACCGTGATTGGCTGCCAGCACAAAGGGGTGCTATCCACAATAGAACACTTAGAAACAGCACAAAACGTATGCAAAACAGTACACTACCTTACTGTGTTCG
The DNA here is from genome assembly GCA_013266295.2 of Branchiostoma floridae x Branchiostoma japonicum. Taxonomy (NCBI): domain Eukaryota; kingdom Metazoa; phylum Chordata; class Leptocardii; order Amphioxiformes; family Branchiostomatidae; genus Branchiostoma; species Branchiostoma floridae x Branchiostoma japonicum. The sequence goes on along the minus strand of CM023824.1, from coordinate 25,273,045 downwards.
CCTGTTGAATGACAGTTAATGTTATAACAGAATTTTAAGTTGTGATGTCAGTAATTTTCCTTGAAGTGTTATCTATTTTAAGTCTATTTTTATGTATGATGCGGTCAAGCTCTGCTAAGATTTGGACTATGTATTGTGTAAAGAAACCGCAATTTAGCCTTGGTGCTGCAAAGGTTTTTATTATTGAATAAACCATTCTCTCTCTCTCTCTCTCTCTCTCTCTCTCTCTCTTAATAAGAAGAAGAGGAAGAAAGAAATTTAATACACGTACAATCACTCTAGGCAAGAAAGCTGTTTCTTCAAGAGACCAGATATGTGTATTTTTACATAATACTTTAGTCATGCTACATACTCTAATTCTTGAAGTAGTACTACAGCTATATTATCAAAACAGTCAACAATATTTTCTATTAACAACTACTGGTAAATTATACAGTAGTCAAATATAAACGTTAACAGCTGAAACAATTGAAATACAACTGTATAGTATTCTTGCTTATATCCTCCATTAGGACAAAGTAACTCATAGTATACTCTCTTTCAACAATTACATGACTTTCTATTCCTACACATCACTACACAAGACAATATGGAAATAACGTAAATCTTGACTAGTTTGCAGTGGTATTATTTTCAAGGTTTGTACTGTGAACTCTCATCAGCAAAATCATGACATCTCTCCAATGCACTACTACAGTAACTGCAAAGTTCTTTCAACCTCGGAAACGTCCTTTTCCATTCTACTGCAAAATTACATGCAAGTCCGTGCAAAAAATGAGTTTACAGTACATGTATGTGTATACACTGTTTTCAGTTAAGCCACACTGATTTAATTCTATGGATGACATCCGCACGCGCATTGATTTTCGCCTAGGCCTGTTCTCCACACACACAAAAAAAATCACCTCCGACGAGGCTCTAGCCTGGGTGCCATCCTCCGTAGTCCATGGTAGCTAGCGACAATAGGGAGCTGGTGGTAGCTACGTTGGATGGCACCTAGGCTACTGAAGCTCCACAGAACTCCGGAACTCAGTACAGTGCCGACTCATAAATGCCGAAAAAAGCCAGCATGTGCCAGCTTGTCGCCAAAGCCGTTACGTACAATGTATACCATTGCAAATTTGCAATGCCAACTTTGAATTCCTGTGGTTTAACAGCATCTTTTTTGTTAGCTTTTCTTGCATTAGTTTTGGGGTCTCCAGAGGATGTCATCCATGAATTAAAAGTTAGTGTGGTCTTATACTGGAATACTCAAGTTTAGATTCTTCTGGGTCTCTTGGAAATAGGTGCGTCCTCATCTACACTTCTTCTAGTTGACCTCCTGCTCTGGGGAGAGCTGTTCCTCCTTGACCTTCCACCTTTGACCTCGCGACTTCCTCCTGCAAGGGGTGAAGGTGAACGGCGTCTCCTTGGTGACGAAGGTGACCTCCTGTAGGCACGCGGCGGGGACGGAGTACGCCCTCGCTTAGCCCTCCTGCTACCGTCATCCCTCTTACCGCCTCTGATTTCTGACGCTTGTTGGCGGGCCGATTCCGATGGTGTACTCTTCTGTGTGGACTGTGGTTCAACTCCTCTACAAAGAAACAAAAAATTATATAAACTATGTTAACAACATGGGTACCTTCCACAAGTTGCTTTTCTATAAGCAACGACAACACTTTACAGTAAACTACATGTACATGTACAGCTTGTAATTGTTCTAACCAGCACAGTTACAGCACGAAATCTGCAGCAAGGAAATATCAATAATCTTAAGCTGCCAATTAGCCAAGAACATCAGCAGCTACCAAATCTTTCCTTTACAGATGCTCAAAATTGTACAATACACTTCCATATCATATCAGAATGTCAGTACCTACTAGATTTAAAACTCTTACCAAAGACAGACTGAAACAAGAGTTCCACGACCTCATATCTCCATGAAATATCATAATGGTTTCCTGAACACAAATAACATATATTTGATGTGAAAGTCCAATCCTTTGGCAATGTTTCATGTCAACACGTTATCATTAATTATGCATATGACCTGTACATTAACATAATATATGTATGGTGTTGTAAACTTTTAACTAACTTACACCTGTCACAAGTATGAAATTCCCATCAATGACCACTAAGGAATTATATAATTTTCATATTAATTATGCAAATGAGGTCTATATTTGCATAATTGGTATCTGTTGATATTCTACCTCGATAGATTATACACATTACATGTATGAAAGTCCTATAATGTAAAACACTGGAATTTCAGAATTTTCTCATTAATTATGCACATTAAGTCCTAATTTGCATAATTTTCATTCAATTATGTACATCTCTGTGTAAGCTACCTGCATACCAAAAATCATGATAATGCGTTGCTCCTTTCTGGACTTATATGCTCTTAAAAATTTCTTCAAAACCCCCCCTGCAGTTCCAGCACAAGCTGCTAGGGGGACCAAACACACAATACTTATTTCTGACAGGAAAAGCTATCTGCCACCAAAAAATCAAGACCATAGCATGTTCAGGACAAAAGATACAAAAAACCGGAAGTTCAGCTGCAGTACCAAGGTCAGCCACCAGGAGGCCCAGATTTGACCATGACCTTTGTCTTCCTAAGACCTACCTACATACCAAATATCATCACCATCCATAAAGGCTCACCAGTAATTGGCGGAAACACACACAGACACACAGACAGACAGACAGACACACACACACAGACACACACACAGACAGACAGACCCAAAACAATATCTCCATTTTTCATGGAGATAAAAAACTGACAGTGTATAGAATTGGTAGTAAATTGTGTAAATTATCCCTCTTTTCTACATCAATCTATCAGACTTTATAACCAGACTGTAGAATCTGGCACAAGATACATTTCTTGTAAATGGTAGCTGTTATGTCTGGGATGCACAGTTTCTATAATGTAATACTGTATATGTGTTAACTAAGTGTCCTTTACATGTAATTTGTCAACAGCATTAAGGCTACCTTTGGAAAAATGTATGTCTGCAATGTTGATACAGTAGTCACCAACTATTTGCATCATTGATAATGGGGTAAACCTGGTATTTGCATGAAATTCTGAAAACCCAAACCATTTCCTATTCACTCCATTATAAATTGCATGGCTTAATCGCATCAGGGACAATGGCATAAACCTGATATTGGGGTCAAATATTGTGAAGTCAATTGCATATTGACCCAAATTCTCCCCATTTATTTAAAGATTGGCTCTCTATCTGTTCCAGCCAGACAAAAATCTAGTTGTTACAGTTCAATTTTTGAGCGTTAGCAAATCTGCATAGAGCCTATTGTTATTCATTATCACCCCTGCACCCCCATTGTCATAAACTCTGTGTTGACCAGGTGAGAATACCATACCTGCAAAAATCACATTGTGTGAAAAGTCCTTTTATTCCTTTTTGGCACCCTTGATTGGCTGCTGTTGTTTTAGCCTTGGACAAGTTTTTGCCTCAAAGTATCAAGTATGAAGGTGAAATGCTTGTAAGTTAAATTTTTCAAGCTAAGCCCTGTTTGTTGTGAGTTTGTAAATATGACTGTAAGGTCAGAATATAATACATGTATGTTGTGTATAAAATTATGTAATACCAATTTTCATGTGTTTGTGGTCGTTTCAATTGGACCCAATGTTATCCGTAACCAATTGCCCCCCCCCCCCGCCAATTGGCCCCCTAATGTTATTGGACTAACCCTGTTATAGGGGTAAAATTCTCTGACAAATCGTTCATGCAAATATCAGGTGACTACTGTATGTCAATAAAGAATTATACACTCGTTCTCATTCAAATGTGCCAAATGCTGTCGCCACTCTTAACGACTAGATATGAGCCAAATCACGGACCTCATCATTTTTTTTGCTTCCCCAGTACACATATTATGTTTCACGAATATGTACCACAGCACTAAGTTTGGTTGATGAGTTGGAAGAAATTATAGCCGCGCGTTGGACTTTTTACCCGAAAAAACGGCTGTCGCCTGAGAAGACATGGAAACTTTAGAAAGCATCCTAAAACGTAGCAATATAATAACGGCAATAGTTTGCTGGCCGGTGAAGTTGGCTTAGCCAGGGCCTCTGACAGATCAAGTCAGATCGCTCCTGTCACTATTCTTGTTTACCGTGCGAGGTGGTTCATACCTGTCGCCAAGTTCTGTAACACCCGTTACCGCGCAAGTAAGACGGTTGTAAAGTTTATATAGGGTCACATATAAGACAGGAAATTGTTTTAAGTTAAGACTTTTGATCCAACACAAAAAATTCTCTCACCTAGAGCTTTCGACCAGTTACTCTGGCCTTCCTCAGTAGACTGACCCAGTGAAGCTTGTCACGTGGCTTCTTTGAAGTGTGACGTCAACACTGGGTCAAAGGTATCTGGTAGACGATGTCGGCCCCCGTCGCGGTTCAATGTAGGATGATGGGCCCTGATGTAAATGGCTTCCTTCACCCCTCTCAAGAAATAGTCTTGTTCAGAGTCTAAAATCCTTACAGTGTCAAGTGAAACAAAGTGTCCGGGTGACTCTATATGAATGTGTTGAGACACCTCTGAACTGGCAGAGCTAGGCCGTGTATGTTCTTGAAACCTGGCTTTTAGAGACCTCTCTGTTTCCCCAATGTAAGTTTCCTGGCAGGGCCCCTTGTTGTTTTTACCCTGGCAGGGGATGTGGTAGATGACACCACACTTCTTCTCCTTGGGGGTTTTATCCTTTGGCGCAACAAGTATGTGTCTTAAAGTAGTGGTTGGTTTGAAACAAGTTGCAATCCCGTGTTGGCTCTATGAAATAGAGTCCTAATCACCCCTAGTTTGTGGTCAAGTGGATGGTTAGAGTCAAAGTTCAGGTATTGATCCGTATGTGTGGGTTTCCGGTAAATCCTTATCTGTTCCTTTCTTGACACCCTTACAGTGATACAGGAGGATGGGTCACTACAGATAAGGATTTACCGGAAACCCACACATACGGATCAATACCTGAACTTTGACTCTAACCATCCACTTGACCACAAACTAGGGGTGATTAGGACTCTATTTCATAGAGCCAACACCTTAGTGTCAGATCCACAGGACTTAGAGACCGAGAAGTACCACCTGACCCAAGCATTAAAAACTTGTGGCTACCCCCAGTGGGCCATCAACAAAGCGACCTGCCCCAAACCACCCAACACCAAACCCTCAGCAGGAACAAAGTCCAAGGGGTTGGTAGTCCTACCATACGTCAAGGACTTGTCTGAAGCTCTCAGGAGGATTTTCATTTCCCACGGGATTGCAATTTGTTTCAAACCAACCACTACTTTAAGACACATACTTGTTGCGCCAAAGGATAAAACCCCCAAGGAGAAGAAGTGTGGTGTCATCTACCACATCCCCTGCCAGGGCAAAAACAACAAGGGGCCCTGCCAGGAAACTTACATTGGGGAAACAGAGAGGTCTCTAAAAGCCAGGTTTCAAGAACATACACGGCCTAGCTCTGCCAGTTCAGAGGTGTCTCAACACATTCATATAGAGTCACCCGGACACTGTGTTTCACTTGACACTGTAAGGATTTTAGACTCTGAACAAGACTATTTCTTGAGAGGGGTGAAGGAAGCCATTTACATCAGGGCCCATCATCCTACATTGAACCGCGACGGGGGCCGACATCGTCTACCAGATACCTTTGACCCAGTGTTGACGTCACACTTCAAAGAAGCCACGTGACAAGCTTCACTGGGTCAGTCTACTGAGGAAGGCCAGAGTAACTGGTCGAAAGCTCTAGGTGAGAGAATTTTTTGTGTTGGATCAAAAGTCTTAACTTTAAACATGTAACTACCAACACAGATGAACTTTCATGATAAGACAGGAAATTAACGTTTTGAAGAATTTTTGCAGGTTTTCTGGGTTTCTAAGGAAAGAAGAAAGGAGTGCTGGCTGCCATTTGTAGCCACCCTTGCTAAACAAAATGCTTTGCAATAATGACTGTAACACCCGTTACCGTTGTTTGTTACTTCCAATGTTAGGTACGTCACCTGGTATAAGACCGTTGCCCAGTTTTGAAATGTCCGTACTTATGCACTTCTTGCACCTAAAAGATTAAACTAAGAACTGTAGATCTTTTCGGAGAAAACAAGCAAAATATCCGTTTTGTAACACCCGTTACCAATAACGGGGGTTACACCTCTAGCCTGAAGGACATAAAAAGGTGCCAAACTTCCTGTTCTCAATTGCAAGTTCTTCTAGTTAGCAACATTAACTAGAGTTCCACGACCTCATACCTTCGCCAGATTTTCCCCCTAATTATGCAAATAAGATCCTCATTTGCATGAATTACACCAGTTGATCATATTCTCCTCCCACTGACAGTGTTATCTTACCAAAGAAGGTAATTCTAGCATTTCCTCATAAATTATGCAAATGAGGTGCTGATTTGAATAAGTTATGTTGAATGATGTTCACCTCCAGCCAACTTCGAAATACGCAAGTATGAAATTGCCAACATCAACCACTATGGAATCATAGTATTTTCTCATTAATTATGCAAATTAGGTCTTCATTTACATAATTAATATATGGTGATGTTCCTCTCATTCTTAATTACACATGTCACAAGGTATAATAGTCCTATCATGGAAGGTAGCTGAATTATAGAATTTCCTTATTAATTATGCAAATTAGATCCTAATTTGCATAATTGTCATTTAATTATGTCAAGCATCACTTAAGCTACCTACATACCTAATATCAAGACGATCCGTCAAACGGTTATTGAGTTATCCTACTTTGAACATTTTCATACAAATGCTTCTGCAGTTTCAGAGCAAGCCGCTAGGGGGCCCAAACTTATGTCACTTCTTCCCGAGCACAAGAGCTACCTACCATCTAAAAATCATCACCCTAGCATGTCCAGACCATGAGATATCAAAACCGGAAGTTCCGCTGCAGTACCATAACAAGCCGCCAGGGGGCCCAAAATCTAATCATTTCGAGGTCTCATCAAGACCTACCCACCTACCAAGTATCAAGAATGATAATCCATCCAAGCCTTCTCAAATTATGCTGTTGACACACACACAGACACACAGACACACACACACACAGACACAAAAACATAACTTCTTGGCAAAGGTAATTATGTTACGGGTGATACCCGACGCAAATGATTTAATCAAAATAAAAAATAAGGTGGGTGTGGCTGAAAAATCTGTCCGTCGATTTTTCGACCCTAAAAATTACTATTTTGACCCTAAAAATTACTATTTTGACCCTAAAAATTACTGTTTTGCCCGTTTCAATGAGAACGAGCGTATAAGAGAATTGTAAGAGAAATTCTACAATACCTCTCCCTAGTTTCACGTGTAGTCTTGCCCCAACTCTTCTTGTCCCCTTTCTGGTCCCCCTCCTTGTCACGTGACTTGGAGCTGGATGATGATTGGCTGGCAGGAGAATCACTTCTCTTTCTCTTCGCTTCTACAACGATAAATCGGAAATTTCAAACTTCAAGGAAGTAATTTGGGTTTTCATGTCCGTCAAGTTTGCAGACATCTGGGAAGTGTTTTCATGAATGTATTGGAACTGCATGTGGAGGGACTGTTTGATGTAATTTAGTCGAGCATTATGCTGCTTCCTGAATTCCTCCACATACAATAAACAAGCCGCGATATAATTATGGAAAAACGTTTTAATTATGGACTCCCGCCCATAAATCCCAAACGCTTAACCCAACTGTCTTTATACTTTTTATGGTAACATATTAGGTGGTAATGAATATGCGGAAAGCGTTGATGAGTCCCTTGGGAATAGTCAAATTATACATAATTATACTATAATTATGTATAATTATACATAACGATTTTGTCATTATACATAATTATACATAACCCTTTTCTCCATTATACATAATTATACATAATGATTTTACCATTATACATAATTATACATAACCCTTTTTACCATTATACATAATTAAAAATAACACTTTGGACCATTATACATAACCCTTTGTACCATTATATATAATTATACATATCAATTATACATAATTATACATAATTATACATAATTATACATAATTATACATAATTATACATAATCTATATGACCATCATGTGTATATATAGAATACAACAACAAGGGGTATTCCGTATCGCCCGAGGTACCAGCCCGACCGCGCGTCGCACAGCGGTATCAAAATTTTCAAGCGCTTTGAAAGACAACCGACCGGAATATTCCCGGCTGTTAACCCCAAGCGAATGTATTCACAGTTTAATGGATTTCTATGTACAGTGTACAGTGCAGTACGTACAGCGACACCACGGATGATACAAACTGTAGTACAGTACTTTAATCGTTAAAAAACCTGCTGTAATAATCACGCACAGTAAATTATTTGAGTAATGAGAAATGGGCGTAAACCCAAGAAATTTCCACCCATAACCATTGACCCAAAAAGAACCGGCGGCGGCCATCTTCGTCGAAAACATCATGTGGCAGTCGAAACCCAAAACAAACTGGTCAGTTTGAGAATCGATGTTCCCACTGATTGAAAACTTTACAGAATTATGACCCCATTGTCCGGTCGCCATGGGAAGGGATTGGACCATGGGCAGACCCAACTCGTGGCAGTCGTGTTGGCCAGGTGGCCGCACTGGGAAGTTCACTTAATGTTTGCGTCGATGGGGAAAATTTTCGGATCCAAGAAAAAGCAGTTGTGATGGCCAGGTGGTTGAGTTGAAGAGGTGGTCGCCTGGGCAGGTTTGACTGTACTCTGGTTTTACATGATGGATGACTCCAAACTGAAAAAATCCCCATAAGTTAACAAGCTGACCAACTACGGTTCACTTACATTTATCCAGTAATAAATTGTATCATATGCCACTGCTTTGCTATTGACAAGTTGTTTATAAGCACTACTACAAATGTATTTTGAACAAATAAGATGCTTCCAAGGACTAGTAGAAATTGTTTTTTGAGAAGAAAGCAGGCTGTAATATATCTAAATGAAGAAAACTCAATTCAAAGTGTTTCCAAATCTCCCTGCATGTTTTTCCTGGTGCATATAGACATGTTCAGAGCAAGTACACCCTTGTCCTCAAGAGCACAATTGACAGGTACAACTATAATTATGCTAACGGCATAAATGTACCGGTATGTGCAGCAGTACTAGTGAACTGGGTAGATGCCTTTTTTGTTCCTGCAGATTTTTGTTACAAATGGGAAAGTTTTGTCTCCTGGAATGTGATAAAATTTATCTCAAACGTTTTTACCTTCGCCAAGAAGGTTATGTTTTCGTGGCCGTGTGTGTGTGTGTGTGTCTGTCTGTCTGTCATATGAACATATAGCATGCTCCAGATGTCCCAAATTCTCAATTCTTAGAGTTTTCTAATCAAGCATTTTTACATACATATTAAGTTTCAGAGACTATAAAAAAGAAACCTTCGATTCCTTTGCATTTTTCAATCCCTCCCTGTCTCCTGTGGAGAGGGTAGAGGGTAACCTGTACCAGGCTTGGGGAGGCAGCTGAAAAAGAGTAGAAACTGGCCAAACAGAGTATCATGCAAGGGAACTTGGTCTGCTAGAGAGTACAGACTTTGCTGCACCAGCAGCTACAGTGTCCAGCAAAATTTGATAGAGATAATTCACAATAGCCTGCTAATCTAGTGGGAGGGGAACCAATTTGTCACACCCTCCCTATGCTTACAGGATGACTTCCCTCATTGTCCCAAGGGCCATAGTTAATCTGGCAAAACAAACACAGCTCTGGAGGCTAACCAGAGCTCGAAATACCCGGTGGCGCACTGGCGCGGCGCCACCAGATTTTGCTTGGCGCGACTTATTCCTAAACTCAGGTGGCGCAGCGCGCCACCTATAATTTACGGTAGGGATGTCACTGCTGCGACACCGCTCTTCCCCAGCTGCTACATGTAACATTATCCTTGCGCAAACGAAGAACATGGCGCACGTAACACCACCCGCATAAGTGTGCCGCCATGTAGAGGCGTGGCATTCCCACGGCGGCAGCCCTGTGATGTTGCGCCTGGATCGCGTGTACTCGCTGCCGCGGAAAATTCAATTAACTATCCGCCAATCACTGCGAGTCGGCGAGCTCAGTTGGTATCAAGGACGTTCATGGTTGGTATAAAACCATTCCCACTAAAATATACAAAATCCAATCATGCAAACAGATTCTTTTGTATCTAGATGTCGTTCATTTAGTTAAAAACAAAATAATTGCTCTTCAGATATCACTGATTGTTCGTTTATGGTCGTTTTTGAACATGAAAATGTAGCGAAAACATTCCTTTGTTTACAGCGGCTTGGGTTTTCCCACGTCGGTTGTCTGTCTCTGCCATTATGCCAATGCGGTAGTCAGCAGAAAATTTGCTCCTTTTAGGCTTATATCTTTTATGAAAAACCCATTGTAGTCTTAGATTTACATCTTAAACGTTAATAGTAATGTATTATGACGGTTTTAATAGCGTATTTACGCTTTTTGATGCTATAAAATAAAAGAAAATTTACCTCATTTTAATACATTTACCTCCGTAACAGTGGAGTCTTCCGATGACCCCAATTGACCTATCTTTCCACTATGCCAGCGCCATTTTGACAAGACGAAAACTCATTTTTTTTTTTTCTCAGCCCAAATTTCTTGAATTATCCCCACGAAAAACGGAAATTGGGCACATATTTATGCGTTTTAAGGAATTGTAAAACCAAATATGGATATTTTTTAGTTTTTTTGTAGAGAAAATTGCTGTAATCTTCGCCGATTCCACCGAATGCATAAAAGCACCATGCGCCACGCACGGCCAGGCGTTTTGGGAAAAGTCGGAAACACAGAAGGTGACCGTAGACACTTCGTGTCAAAATGAAGGTTTCTTTATTTCAAATACATATGGATTCTAAACTCAATTCACATTTTAATAATGCAGCGGTGAAAATTACCACAAGGTTCAATATAACGTCCGGAAGGGTGGCGTTACGGCCGTGGTGCTGAGCGGGTTACGGCCAGCCCTTACGGCCAGCCCACAGCGGTCGGCCGCGACCGCAATCAGCAGTGTTGATATGCCGGCGGGACCGGAATGGGGTGACCGCTGGCTGCGTTGGACAGGTGACCGCTATAGCACAATCCTTAATGCTTAGGTCAATGGGAAAAATTCAAGGGACCGACAAAATGTGACCGCAATGGCCAGGTGACCTCTATACAAAGGTGACCGCTAGTACAGGTTTGACTGTATATATATTCTTGTGATTTTGATACACAGACAGTGATTGAGAGCTCAAAATACTACAATCTGTTCTAATATACCCCCCTCAGCTTAATACCCCCCCCCCTGCCCCAGTTAAGCTGCCAGGTCCAAAAAAATAACCAACAGTCATAACTTGTTTTCATATCCTTTTTTTTAAGTTAGGCATACAAAGCCCAAGTATACAGATGCTGTAGTTAACATTTCAAGACATTGAAAACATGTAAATGTGGCATTGATTCTTTTTAATTATTAAAACGTTGTTGTTTGAGAGCTTTTGTGTTCTTTACATTACTTTATTTTATAACATAAAACTTAAGTAGTTATTTAATAACTAGAAGAAAACGTAATAGATATAAGTAGCAGATTTGAAGAAAATGATAACTTGGAAGTGTTGCCACTTGAATACTGATGGCGCCACCTGGCTTTTGACTCAGGTGGCAACATGCGCCACCTGGCTGAAAAAAGTATTTCGAGCCCTGCTAACCATCCCCAGGACCCAGGGTGGGCTAGGGGTAATCATGGAGTGGGGTAATAGACTCGATGCCAGACCCATAACACACTTATCCAGTATGCACACTGACTGGATATTACCAGCCTGAGGGTACTTTGGGTGCCATTGTGCTATGGGTCTGGCATCCAGGCTAGCCTTAGACCTTAGACCTTAGTTCCTTCTGTGCCTGATGGCACATCGGGCAGCAAGCTTCAACCATGGAGTTATAAAGTTATAACTCCATGCTTCAACTTCTTTTTGTCAGCAGCTGTCTCTGCCTCCTCCCAGGCTAGCTAGCTAGCCAACAAGCACCATAATTATGAAGTTTGAACTGTAGTTTCCAACATAAGAAATTGGACCAAATTTTGTCAAGGAATGAGTTCTAAACTGAACACAGATGAAATTTCAAGATCACTGTGCTGTGTTATCCCATGCGTGAAACTAGCACGATAACCAGGCTAGCTTGAAACTAGACTACTAGCAGGTTTCAAGACAACTATTAAAAATATACTGTCATAAATAGAAGTAGAGTACAACTGTTAAGTGCAGAGTCTACCCTCAGGTAGGACATTATGTATGTGATCCTCTTCAGCCCATTGTCATAGTGGGACTGGTCCATTGTTCGTGTGACCATGTTGTTATGGCAACGTGTCAGAAATTATCTACACACTTTTTTGTCCTGTACACAAGTACTACTACAACTTTATCTTTAGGCAATATGTTCTTATGGTCATGTTTTCTTTAGATCTTTGCAAAATTATCTAACCTCCACCAAGCCTTTCTACGGGAATACGGATCATAGAATTCGGAAAAAAAGAGAGTAAAAATTAAAATTGGCCAAGGGAGTCTGGCCTCCACAAGGTTGTTTTCTCCCTCTGAACCCCTGCCTCTGAACTGCTTGGCCAGTCAAACCCCAAGGTGGTCAAACTCCCCTGGCAAATGCTCTCCTATAAATAGCCAGTGTAGTCTGGTAGAGAAATTATCAAGGATTACTCCAGCCTCTTCACAAAGCAACCCCCTCCTGGGATGAAGTATTCCCTGCTGAGATTCCCTGCTGCATACACTACAGAGGCAATTTTTGGGGCAGACCTATAGGTATGGGAAGTTGGGAACCCCAGTAGGCTGATAGGATGGTAGTCAGACTATAAATGGGGCACAACAACATTAGCTGCCAATCTCGGCATCCCTTTTCTGAAGACAAGCCTAGGTAGGTAATTCAGTGTCAGCATTGCGAATCGCGAAAAACGAATAAACTCATCTTGTATCTTGTATCTAGGTATAGCTTTGTTATTCAAACTTTCAGTATCAAAAAAAAATTTTGCAGCTTTCTGTTTAAATAGCACTGTAACAGTGCTATTGGACTTTCTATGATTTCTTGGTTGATAATCCTATAAACAGCCACAGTGATGACAGTGATTGTTTTCTAAAACAGTTCACTGTCCTCTTTACAGAAGTCAGGCCGAGGGACAAGCTGATTGAGTTGAGCCAGATCTGATGACAATACCAACTTAATGGAGGGGGGTAGGCTAGAAATAGTATCTTGTGGTCAATTGAAAAACACATTCAAAATCCTACCAGATTTTCCATAATGACTTTCCTGGTGACTAAAAAGTATAAAAAGTCCATTGGCAAATGTAAAAAGATTTAGTTTTAACTTTTTGTATGGGTAGTTTACAGCAAAGATGTCCCAGCTCACTTCTGCTGTTGGACCATGCACAGATGGTACTGGTAGCTTGGCTGATGTCTCCACCCAAGGAGATTCTAGAATCTCCTTGCTCCACCAGACTCCTTTGCAGGCTGAATAAATAGTAGAAATCGCTGATATGGACCCTCTATGGCCGCCCAACTCCTCTGGTAAATGATGTTCCCCTCATCCGATTTCTACTATTTATTCAGCCTGCAAAGGAGTCTGGTGGAGACTAGATACATTGTATCTTTGGTAGCTGAAGAAGCCTGACTCTAGACCACATGTTGTCCAAAAAATGTGGTGGTGTTTACACACACAGCTTGATTGATCTTTTAACTCCATGATTGGAGCAAGGAGTTTCAATTCATCAAAAGCAGATGTAGGGTTTGGCTCAGTGTTGTTATGAAGCATTTGTACGTCTAAAATTGCAACATTACATCAATAAAAGGTTGCCTTTTTAGTTTGTTGATCAATACAAGAAGGCTAACCTTCTTGATCAATGACATATTTATACTTTATAAACAATAGATGATATTGAATTAATGGCAAGAAGATTTACAAATTTTGTATGTTAAAAAGGAGGGAATTGTATACAAATCTGTACTAATGGCTTTAAAAATGTTTATTTTGGTCAGGAGTACTGGACTGTCAACACTGTCATTTTTTACTGTAGAGTTGAAATGTGATGGAAACATTTATTTTGTCATACAATATTTCCAATTTTGGTGCCAAAGTCCTGCTATATGAGCCTAATAATAAGCAAGGAGTGCACAAGGACAATCCTGTAGGAAATTTCAAAGTAAATATTCTGCAGTGTGACCTTTATCATGTGGGTTCAAACTTAGACCCCGTTCAGACCAGACTTTTAAAAACCGGTTGAAACCGCTAAATAATTAGCGGGGGAAAACCCGGCTAAAACCCCTAGCGTTCACACCAGACTTATAAAACCGGTTTTTCAAAAACCCTGTCCGTCGAATATCCGGTTAATCAGCTAAGCCATGACTGCAGTTTAATGAAAACCTTGTCCTTTGCCTTCTTGTATGCAGTCTTCAGATTCTTGATCTTGCTGTGGCACTGCTCCGTAACAATGTCTTCCCGAAACCATGCTCCCGCAACTTGTTTGAAATTTCCAGGTATACGTGCTTGTTTCAGTACAGCCCCCCAAGCTTTTTCTGCGTCTCCTGCTCTCCAAAAAATGGATATCAGGAGCTTGGTCTCCTCCGCCGTCCAGGTTACGTATGTCGATTCCATCGCAAAATGAAACAAAACAGCGGGAAAAACAGTGGAAACGAACTCAAAACAGTGCAATTCTGAAAACTTTGGAGGTCGAAGTTGGCGGCTTTTGCACACGGCCCGGATTCTGACCCCATGACCCCGGAATTATGACGCAAAAACCGGTTTAATAAACCCTTAGCGTTCAGACCAGGTTTTTCGGTGGAAAAACCCCTCAAAAACCCCTCGATGATTTAAACCCCTAAAAAACAGGTTAATTTGCGTTCACACCAGGTTAAATAAAAACCGGTTTTTGAAAAACAGGTTGAAACCGCTAAATATAAGTCTGGTATGAACGGGGTCTTATTTAGGTCTCGATCAGGTCATTTATTGTTCTTAGACATGCAAATCGTCACTGCCAAATTATCAAGTTGACATGAATTATCCTTGGGGAGTACTATCAGAGGCAACACAAATTATCGGGGCAGCCTGTATGGGTAGAGCCTGAAAACCATGGATCCTTTTAAACCTCTATCTCAACTGGATTCAGGCGATTCAGCTTACTATTAAAGGAACAAGAAAGGATTAGAATGAAAGAAAACGCTGTACCCTGTACAATTTCTTAGTGGAAGTCCTTGCAAATGTAAGCTTGTGGTGATGGTACACTCAGTCAAGGAGGTTAAAGATTGAACCTCCTTGACAAATAAAGCCTGCCTCCTTCATCTGTCCTGTCCCCTGAGGAAACTCCTTAGCAACAGTTGCTAAGGGGCTTCCTTGGGGGATAGGGCAAACCACAACAAGGCAGTGAAGGCACTGCATGCCCTGATGAGCAAACACTATCAATTTCCTGTCAGAGAGAAGCTGGCCTCCTTGTCTTTGTAGGACTAGGAGGGGGCCCGCATGCCCTTTTCGGTAGAGTGTAATCGGCCGTTTTAAAAAGGGAATTCATTCATGTACTATGATGTAGTTAATCTTCTTTCTTCAAAAGCCTGATACAGACAGAAACAGAGCACAAACCATCTTTAAGTTTAATCTTGCAATTGATTAATTCATAATAATTGGCAGCTACATGTACATGTAAGTTTTGCCTCAGCTAATATACCCCACAGTGAAAGAGAAAAAGTGTTAAATTATAACAACTTATTCTTCAACTTCAATTTCTTGGGAGGATTTTCTGTGCAATCTCTGCTTCGAAATTAGGCCATCCTCTGATTTGACCAAGGACTGAAGGAGGTTAGATACAATTGTATACCTCTTTGATCTTACCAGGGGCTTCATTTGACAGCTCGAGCATGGAGTTTAACTCCATGGACAGAGCATTTAGCTGAAAGACACTGGGGCAGGCCTGGGAAATTTGCGGACTATACCAAATTTTATATGAAGGGGGAGTCTAATGGTAGTATGATGTAGTCATTTCAAAAGCAACTTCAAAACCATGCCAGATTTTTTCCTTATGTCTCTCCATTGTGACTAAAAGTCTAAAAATCTGATTGCCACATGTAAAACAAACAGTTTTTTTCTTTTTTGTATAGGGAGTTTGTCCTAACTGCCCCTGCAGCTACTTCAGTCTGCTGTTCCAGGCGCCCAGATGGTGGCTTGCCCCAGGCCTGGAGCTTGCCATGGGTGGTGGACAATCATTCCTTGAGTATGGTGCAGTTTCTGAGTCCCATTTCTGACAGGCTTTTCTGGCCACCCCTGGGTTTATGTTCAATCTCCAGCATTTACATAATAGGATTCTCTCACAGCAATGTTTTGTGAGAGGCTGTGAGTATTATTTTGAAGCAGATGTCGGGTCCGGCTTACTAACTGTCCAATTTGCAACATTTGTATCTCTCTTTGGTGGAGCTTAGCCTCACATGTACCAACGGGTGTCAGGTCGTTTCGCCCCTAGGACGTTTCGCCCTCAGGTCGTTTCGCCCTCAGGGCGTTTAGCCCCCAGGACGTTTAGCCCCCAGGACGTTTAGCCCCCAGGACGTTTCGCCCTCATGCCACAACCATAGATTTGACCGGGGTGTACTTAAAGAGATGGGCAAAGTCTTTAAAAAATTTAAAAAAGGTAATCCTTTCCAACCCGACAGTAAAACTGCATGTGATCTCTATGGCCGGGCTAACCTGTAATCTCCACGACGGCGAAATGGGAATACATTATACCTGTACAAAATTATCGAACCAACAAAAAACATAACATTTTAGTTGGATTCTTATGTGGTTGTGTAACAGTTATCTTCGTCCTTTCCTTTGTATTATTGTTGCTTTGAATAAAAAATAAAGTTATCAACATCAACACCCTGATCTTAATTTCTCGTCATGTTTTTTTATTAAGTAAGTTTCAAATATATAACCTTTTAAGGCATATGACAGCACAATTAACACAACTGCAAGTTCTCTTCTTACAGTTATTGATAAAAAGTAGACCGACGTCAACGTCTTCATTTACGTCTTTGCACAATATCTGTGGAAATAAATGTACGTGAAAAGAGTGCAAATCAGCGCCCCAAGCCCGCCGAAGCGCCCGAGGGCTAAACATCCTGGGGGCTAAACGTCCTGGGGGCTAAACGTCCTGGGGGCTAAACGTCCTGGGGGCTAAACGCCCTGGGGGCTAAACATCCTGGGGGCGAAACGTCTAGAAACCGTACCAACGTACTAATATAAAGTCTGCCATCATCCTATCCTGAATCATTTTTCTTTATCATCTTCATGTTTGAGCATTCTCACCAGACATCAGCTGAATTGGCTGAATCAAGGAGGTCTCCACTTCAACCTCCTTGGCTGAATAATACAGGATCTGGCCACCCACTGTGTTAGTCAACTCCTTGCTAAGATCATGCTAAGATAAGGCCATGAGCAGCTGCATAATCTCCAAGCAGATCCTATGGTGGCAATGCAGTATCCAATGGCCAGAGAAGTGTCCATTTATAATCTTACGAAAGATTTTCAAATGGGGCAAAACAATTCAATTGCCCCCATAAACAAAGGTGCTAAGTCCACAGTGTTCCCATGCTTGTGTGACTCCTTCCCCAAAAGGCTCTTTGAAACAACTTACTGTACAGGAATCATGGAGTTAACTCCATGCTAGCCTGGGTGCCAGACCCATAGCACACTAGGGTTCCACTAGGCCCAAAGTTCCCTGTGTGCCAGGAACTTTGGGCGTAGTGTGCTATGGGTCTGGCATCCAGGCTTATATAACTCCATGCAGGAATGATACTCTACCACCAAAAAAAAGTAGACCAATAAAGGCATCCTGCCATGAACAGCCTGGTAGTACCTGGTAGTACCAGGCTGTTCATGGCAGGATGCCTTTATTGGTCTACTTTTTTGGTACTTCATGTATTTTCTTTTCCACATGGCCCATTCAACTGATTTCCAACATGTTCTGATGTGTTTATGCATTGGTTTATGCAAGGACATTATATGTTGCTGCCATAGGATTTACTACTTTAAGCCCTCAACAGCCTGGCATCTAGACCAAGGACATTATATCCTTGGTAAATTGTAAATATAGTAAAAAAGATGTGGGAAAATAATTACAAGTGTTCAATACTATAACATTCCACACACAAATTTTCAAGTTTCTAAACTTCTGCAATTTTTCTTCTTGCAATGCAAGATTTTGGTAGTGGACCTCACATGCCAGGGCCAGGGCTAGTAATATAATCTCCAAGCAGTTGTGGGGTAGAAAATTGTATAAAGTTATCTGATGATTGGATATCTTTCTGGGGTTTTACCCAGTACAAGTGCCAAAATAATTCATGCGGCCACCCCACCCAGCAATGCTCCCTATGGGATAATTTGTTCAACTTGATAATTGAACAGTGACCATTTGCATGTGTAGGACAATAGCTGACCTCACTTGAACCCGCATAACGTAGGATCCTTGCTTATTATACCAAGGACATTACTGGTAGTAGGGTGCGTGTCAAACGCCTAGAACACTTTCAGTTTTACACGCACCGACTATGACTCCCGCTGCGGCATGCTGCGTCACATTGTAATGAACCCTGGTGACAAGCTGCAATCTTTTTCTGTACTTGTTTGGCCTTTAGTAATCTGCCCAAATGCCTCCTTCTTTCTTTGGAAGCATCTTAGGGACTGTACGATATTTAGGGGGGGGGAGAGGGCCGCTCGTCTGAGGGGGGAGGGCCTAGGTAAAAAATTTTGGGCCGGGGGGAGGGCCTAGGAAAAAATATTTTACCTGGGGGGAGGGCCTAGGGAAAAAAAATTCCAAGATTCATGAAACTTTCCGACGTTTTGATAATTTCAAAAACGTGATTTACGTCTATCTCACACGTACTGTAGCTATTCGCCGGCCTATGGAATCGGCAGAATGTTACGCATCCCTGTAATTCCAGTGGATTTGTCCAAATGTCCCACAAGCCCCTTCGAAAGCTGGTCATCAGCCCAGCGCGAAGAAGCCAAAGTCGACGATACAACCAAAGTAACTCGCGTTTCGTAGCGGCTTTCGTAACGATATCGATAAAAATGTAGCCAAGCCTCTTCTGAAGACAACATTTGATTAATTTTCGCGGCATAACGCACCCTTCCCAGCCGCACAACGGTAGTTTTTTCTTGCCTCGTCGATAAAGATCCCGCCCTGCGCCCCACTCAAAGGCCCTCAAACTTTTTGGCGTGGATGTGGATGCATTAAACAAGGTATTTTGATAAACCAAGGACTGTCACAACATTTATTTGCCTCTAGATCTCTGAATGTCCTTCCAAAGTGAATTGAAAACAACCTGACAATATTGTTTTCCCGGTTGTGTAAATAGCACGTGGAAGAAGTTCGTGGACGAAATATAGCCCGAAAAAGACGAATAATCTTAGCTAGGTGTACCAGCAAAATTTACCCATTAATATGCAGGAAATAGCGTTTCAGAGGGTAAAGATTTCAAAATTTTCCAGGGGGAGCACCCCCCCTGATTCGTGCCTGTTTCGTGCCCGGTGGGCTCGACGACTTGCGCCTTCGGCGCGCTTGGTTCGTGCGGCGCTACGGCTCGCGCCTTCGGCGTTCGATATGGGGAAAAAATCTGCCCCCTCCCCGTACGATATTTCCTTTAGATAATTCACGCCAGGGGGGGGGGAGGGCCTAGGAAAAAATTTTGAGCCGGGGGGGAGGGCCTAGGAAAAATATTTTAACCCTACCCCTGGACGACCGGCCCTCCCCCCCCCCCCGCTAAATATCGTACAGTCCCTTATTTGACTAAAATAGAATTACATACACGTAGCAAGGCAGTGGCATATGATACAATAGATTACAGGTCTGGATAATGCATGGGCGATAGGCCACCGAGTTTTTGTTGACATCGCTGTTGCCTTATTTATATCGTACTTGAGTAACTGAACACACCACACGTACACTGTGCACTCCGTACAAGATTCCAGAGAATCATACACTGAACACAATGAACCTGGTCCGTTGAAAGACTCCCGAGAATCAGACACTCGACACATAATACCGTGAACTCGGTCCGTTGAAAGATTCCCGTACAATGAACCATATATATATATATATATATATATATATATATATATATATATAATAGTCCGGTACTTGGTCCGCTGAATCATACAATAAAAAGCACACTGATTACTCGGGACGCTTTTAGCGTTACTTCCGAATCGGCGTTCTGGTTACAGAGATAGATGGCGCAAAGGCTGACGGGATTAGAACAGGTCGAACGCGTTCGCGTACCCGCTGTTCGAATCGATAGAACTACAAGGGGGCTTTAGCGATAACTTCAAAAAGATGACAGGGTAGGAAACACCTACCCTTGGACTGCGTTACCACTTGGGGTGGACAGCTGCGGATGTGACTTAGAATCACGATTCGGTTGCGCTTTCCCAGACTCAGAAGATCTAGACAACAATATCGTACATTTTAGAGATATTGGGCACAACTATATTTTCCAGGACTCGTACCTGGGAGACATAGAAAGGAAAACATGTCGGTGGGGTTTGTGGACGTGTTTAGAGTAGCCTGGCAGTACATGTACACATAGCTTGGCGGCTGATGTAGCCCTTGTGTAAGCCGTGTATTGCGTTTCCATTTTTTAGAACCGCGCGGGAAATGTAGGCCTATCGCGCGTCTGATTGGCTAGGGGTGATGTCATTGCCTTGTGCCGCAGCGACCTTAGCGGCCAGTAATGGTACTGCTGGTAACGCAGTTTACCGGAAATTGGATTTTACAAAATGCCTCATATCTTCTTTAAAATACGGTATCATACCCGACGAACTTTTATGCAGCTAGTTAGTAACCTCTAGATAATAGATAGTATCAAGATTTTTATTTTCCTTGTGGTATTTCGCAGAAAATAGGGCTTTAGAAATGGCATTTCGCACCTAGTTATTATAGTGTACTTAGCGTTCGGAAGTCGTTGTTCGGCTCTCGGCAATCTTCGGGAGACGTCGGTATCTGTTCTTTGGAATCCTCGACAGGTTGTGAATCGAGTTCGCAGTGTGTGTTGAGTGTATGATATTCTCGGGAATCTTTCAACGGACCGAGTTCACGCATTGGTTCACGGTTTAACCAGAAAAGTATCCGTCTAAATATGGACTAGGATAGGCCGATCTTTTTTCTTCAACATTGTGATGGCAACGGAATGAGTGCGTAGACGGTGTATGTTATAACATACGCAAGACAGTCAAGTTGTAAAATAGTTTTTAATAATTTACAAAACAATATAGATTTCAACAAAAACTCGGTGGCCTACCGCCTGTGGATAATGTAGTGAATTGGTCAGCCTGTGGGGATGTTTTAGTTGGGAGCCATCCATCATAAAACCAGTGAGAGTATAATTGAGTTGTGAACAGGTATGATTGAAAAAGCAGTGAAAACAAGGCTCCCTGTGCTATTGCTCATAAGTATAATACGAAAGTTCTGAATAATTACACAAATTATATTATACAGTATGTTACCCCAGGTAACAACAAATTTCATTCAACATTATAAAATAATCTAAAGAAAGCAGAATTGCACTACAAAAGAATTGGATGGCCATGATTGATCTCCAAGCACTACACCTTTGGTGGCACCATGGAGGTATATTTTTGAACCTCCTTGGTGGCACTACACAGTATCCAATACAGTATGTGTGTCTCAGACTTGCCACCAAAGGGGTCTGAGATTTGGCCTATGGTGGAACTTGCTAAAGGCATTGTGATCATAAAATACTTTTCACCCAATTAGACCTAATCTTTCTTTTCTTTGATCAAGGAGGTTTTACCTCCATGCTTTGATGAAATAAACTGCATCCATTAGTGCACCCATTGTGGAGGTTGGTTATCACCTATACACAAAGCACACATACTAAAGATGGGTGAGAATGGGGAGGGGAGGGTATTATCACATTATGGTGATACAATTAACAAGTTCCAAAGCAGCAAGAGTGAGACTCCAGTCAGGTAATAGAGGTAGAACAACCTCCTTGGTCAGATGAAGTTGTAAAAGAGTTACAGATGGGAACAGGAGTAGTAAATTAAAGCATTTTCTGAGTTATTGGCTAAAGTCTGAAACTTACAGTGTATGAATTATGCACACACACACACACTCACACACAAACCCACA
Organism: Branchiostoma floridae x Branchiostoma japonicum; assembly: GCA_013266295.2. Lineage (NCBI taxonomy): Eukaryota > Metazoa > Chordata > Leptocardii > Amphioxiformes > Branchiostomatidae > Branchiostoma > Branchiostoma floridae x Branchiostoma japonicum. The sequence continues at coordinate 25,250,856 of CM023824.1, read as the reverse complement.
CACACTCACACTCTCACACAAACACACACACACACACACATACAAACACACACACACACACACTCTCACACAAACACAGACACACACTCTCACCGAAAATCAAGCGATTGATCATCTAAAAACTAAACTAAAAAGGACCACCTTGAGTGCATACATTGATGTAATGTTGCAATTCTATACAGTCATCAGGACTGTTTCAATTGAGAAACAAGAAATGAATTCGCAATTGTTGTGGCCTAACAGTGAGTTGTAAAACAAGCTTTGATGCATAACAAGACTCATATCCTACTGCAATGAATGGTTCCAGATATAGGGACATTTTCTGCAGATATGTCTGCAGGACATATTTAATTTCTGCATGTAGGAATTTAGGTTTCCCTGGCAAAAATTTCTGCAGAAATTCTCCTTCAGAAATTCCTTCATTGTTATGTATTAAAGATGTTAAGTATTTAGGAAAAATAAAAATGTAGCAAAGAATTCTCTTTGTTAATGTAAAGAAGCTGTGAAATGGGATTTCTATTTCAGCAAGGAGACACTCTTTAACCTCCTTGAGACACTCTTTAACCTCCTTGAGACACTCTTTAACCTCCTTGATTTTAAGATTATAAAATTTATTTCAATCCCAAAATACTTTTAACTATCTAAAAATCATTTTTTTTATATACATTTAAGTCAGACCACCAATCAGCCCTTAGTGTCAATTAAGGCTGAGATAGAGTATTTGTAGGTCAGGCAACTTAAGACAGACAGAATTGAGATTGAATTCACTTCATTCAGCCTGCAGAGATCAGTAAACAGTACTGAGATCTTGTATTCCAGGACCTGTAGTCATTGAATGGCAGTCAAGGTCATAACTAAATAGTTAGGAAGTGATATTGGACAAATTACTCCAAGCAAGTCTTACTCTCAAAGTTTACAACTAGAATCACAAAAGAATCTATTATAGTATACAACACATGCAGTGTATTCCATATCTCCCGATGTACATTTTACCAGCCTGACCACAGGTAGGATCTCTCGACGGTAGGATCTCCCGTGTTGTTGTATTCTATATGAAATATTATACATAATGGTCATATAGATTATGTATAATTATGTATAATTATGTATAATTGTTATGTATAATTATATATAATGGTACAAAGGGTTATGTATAATGGTCCAAAGTGTTATATATAATTATGTATAATGGTAAAAAGGGTTATGTATAATTATGTATAATGGTAAAATCATTATGTATAATTATGTATAATGGAGAAAAGGGTTATGTATAATTATGTATAATGACAAAATCATTATGTATAATTATACATAATTATAGTATAATTATGTATAATTTGACTATTCCCAAGGGACTCATCAACGCTTTCCGCATATTCATTACCACCTAATATGTTACCATAAAAAGTATAAAGACAGTTGGGTTAAGCATTTGGGATTTATGGGCGGGAGTCCATAATTAAAACGTTTTTCCATAATTATATCGCGGCTTGTTAATACCATCCACTTACTCCCACCCAATGCGTGCTGGCCATGGGTCACCTTCAGGCATGACCTACTTATCAATCAACTGTCAAAAACACCTCCCACCCACCATGCAGCCAAAGCAATTGTGACAGACAAAGGCCCACAACTTCGCCAAACAATTCATAGACAGTTTCACCCTAAGGCTTACAATACAAAATATAATACAACTTCAGGCAACATAAGATATTCCTTCCATACAGCTATGAGAATTTGTGGTCATTTTTGTTAGCTCATACATGTACATGTAGTTATTTCAAAGAAATAGGATTTTCCTATTTGCATAATGAAGAGTGGTAAAAAAAAGTCCAAAAATAATGTTCCTTTTTTGGGGGGGAGGAGGTTTGGTAATTTATGAAGAAACTTGATGTTAAAACTTTGTACTTTTATAACCAATAATCAATGCACATTAACATATAGCCAACGGTAACCAATCAGAAGGCTCCATTTCCCTCATAACCCAGGTCATTAATATCCGATATACATTTGTACTACCCATTTTTCAATCGGAACACACATTCTGTTCCAATGACCATGGGGGACCCCAAATGGAACATGCATTCTGTTCCAATGGTTGCCGGAGACCCCTGTTTCAACACGTAAACCGATCAAAAGGACAAATTCATACATTTTGTACATATACGATATAATTGAACATGATATACTTAATTTACAAAACTTAAAATAGTATAATTCTTATTAATAATAACCACCAAATAAATGACCAAGTCTGGCCTTGCAGCTTCGTGGACTCGATTGTTTATTCATTGGTTATAGGAACTGACCATGAATTATGACGTCGTATACACTGGAGGAAAGCGGGTCATTTACCCTACATTGAATACATTGTGGTGAAATCATTCTACAGCGTTTAAAAGCAGTTTTAGAACCTACCATCACCAGCATCATCATCATCACTGCTGCATACCTCCCCTTCGCAGTGCAAACAACAACAGAAGGGTACAGTTAGCAGAAGCATCTTGCAGCGAAGCAGTCAAGGTAAAAAGTGGAATAGGTGTATAACTTCATCAGATTGGTGAATGATTGAATAGCAAAATTCTTTATTCATAATCACTTATCAGATTGGTGAATGATTGAATAGCAAAATTCTTTATTCATAATCACTTATTTAACAAGAGCTGATGTTTCGATGACCCTCTGCCATCGTCATTGGGGCTAATATGACTGGTTTACTATGCAATGGAGCTAGGTTTCAGAATTGTTTTACATTTTGGGCTGCATTGTTAACAGTAACATCTGGCTTCAATGCACACTGAACCAGTAACCTTTAGCTTCAATGCACAGTGAACCAGTAACACCTACAATGTAGCTTCAGTGCACAGTGAACCAGTAACACCTACAATGTAGCTTCAGTGCACAGTGAACCAGTAACATCTAGCTTCAGTGTACAGTGAACCAGTAATATCTAGCTTCAGTGCACAGTAACCAGTAACACCTAGCTTCAGTGCACAGTGAACCAGTAACACCTACAATGTAGCTTCAGTGCACAGTGAACCAGTAACACCTACAATGTAGCTTCAGTGCACAGTGAACCAGTAACATCTAGCTTCAGTGTACAGTGAACCAGTAATATCTAGCTTCAGTGCACAGTAACCAGTAACATCTACATGTACATGTAGCTTCAGTGCACAGTAACCTAATTTAGTAACAGCTAGCTTCAGTACAAGTTGTGAACCAGTAACACCTGGGTCCAGTGCTCAGTGAACATGACATACATGTATTAGCCCTGATGAAGATGGCAGACTGTCATCAAAACATCACCTCTTAATTAAACATTAAGTCAAGTGGTTGTGAATAAAGAACTTTGGTTTTGTTGAAGATCACACAAACCTTCAGAGTATTCCCTTGGCTCCTCTTCTTTGGATGACGGTCCTGCAGCACCTGGAGCACCTGATGTCTGGTCTGCAGGTTCAGCTGCAGACGGCTGCAGGGCGACTATAGGAATGGAGTAGGCTGTCTCTGTGTTCAGCGGCTGGTACTCAAACTGTTCATCTTGTGTGGGGGTGGGAGGGGTGCGGGGTTCTTCGTACTCTTCAACTAGTGAAGAAGACATTGGAGGCTGTGCTTTGGGTTTATCAGTGGCCTTTTCCTCAGAAGTGGCTGACTGAGCCTTGGTGTCTTCACGTGTGTCTTCAGATGGTAAAGAAGAAACTTTGTCATCTCCTTCAGGCTGGGTGTTAGCTACATGTTTCTCCATCAACCTTGACGGTTCTGAAAGCTTTTCTTTAGTCTCTTGACTATCTTCGTCCTTTTTCGATTCAACGGCACCTTTGATTCCTTTTTCTTCTTTACCTTTGTGATCATCTGTGGTGGTATCTTTTGTTTCTGCTATGTCACATGTCTTGTTGGAAGTGGTGTCTTCAGTCTTTCCCACACTTTTGTCTGTCTCTTTTGCACCCTTACTTGCTGCTACACTTGCTGTAGCATTTGTATCAGATGCGGAAGCTACAGTTTTGTCCGTTTTTCCTGCTGTTTCGTTACCTGTGTCGACTACACTTACTGTACATTTGTCTTTTGGCAGCGCTACGCTTCTCTCCTGCGTATCAACAACTTCCGTTTTCTGCCCCGTTACATCTACTTCTACGCTGTTGTCCACTCTTGTAACTTCAGTTTTCTCTTCTTGTGAGACTGTTGTTGAGGGCTTTTCGATTTCCTTCTGAACCTTGTGTGCTTTAACACAATCATCTGTACCTATCTGTGCAGCCTCTTCTACCACGTCATCTTTCTCCTTATCTTCTGCACTACTTTTACCGGCTATGTTGGCAGCCTTTGGACTGGGGGGAACTACGTACTTTGTTGTCGTGTCTAGGGACGTACTTGGCGGTCCCTCTGTCGTGTCGTCGGAAGACTTCTTACGTCTCTTCCCCTGGGCCGAGTCAGGTCTGGGAGGGGGTGGGGAGGGGGTGAGAGGGGCAGGGGATGTGTCGTAACCCTTATCTTGCTTGTCGCTGGCCGTAGATCCCCTGTGAAGGGAGCATACATGGGCAGGTCAAACTTAAGAGAAGGCAGTCAGAGATCACACACAGAGAGAATGAGACTCCTAGCAGCTGTCCAAAAGTGCAACAAAAGCAACTCCTAAACTACAATGTGCAGTACAGATCTAGAATAAATTTCCATCCGCGCACATGCGAATTGCAATCACAAGTTATGCAAAATGCAATTTTGTGTTCAAAAGCCATGCACTTATTATTCTGCATTCATTTCTCAAGTAAAACACGTGTATGTTCTTGTAATCGCTTTATACATGTAGATTCCAACACACGGTTGCAGCTAATTACACTGTAGTACATGCAGTTTACAAAGATTTTGCACGAGTTTTATGTGTTACATGGCTTTTACACCACTTTCAATCGCAATTTAAATGCGATGAACACGAATTTTGCAAGGGAAGTTAATCGAGATCCGTACTGTACCAGGGGCAATCCCTAAACTATAAGTATAACCTCCAAACACACACACAAACACACACACAGCTGTGGTCTAGGTTAGTTACACCCCTTACAAAAGACAAAAGTAACTGATGAATTCAACACAGAACAGTTATTCTTTACACTGTATGTCAGTTCAAATATTGTTTACTGTTGTTATTGTTTACTTTAATTTTCCATTGAACAAGCACATCATTACTCTTATTTCAGACATATTATTTCTATTATTTGACCTCTGACCTCCAATGAACTTTTATTTCTCTATATGGTGATTTTGTTTCAAGTTTACCGTAATTTGAACATAATTTTGTTTTATTTATTATCATTATTGTTAAAATTAATTAATATTGTGTTATTATTATTTGTTATTTTATTGTATGTGGACTCCAGGAAGAATAGTGTGGATTCAACCACACTAATGGAGATCTGAATAAACAAACAAACAAACAAACAAACAACAGACCTCCTCCTCCCCCGGCCCTGTGCAGACCCAGGTCTGGCTGGGGCAGAGCCTGTCCCTACGTTGGAGGCTCTTCTCTTCTTGGGCTTGTTGGGTTGTGAGTTCTGTAACACTTCGGGGATGGAGGCGGTCGTACAGAGCAGGAAGTTGGCAGTGCTGGGCTTAGGTAGGCCTGTAGAGTGGAGAAATGTTAGACTAAGGCCCCGTTCATACGAAGCCAGTGAAGGCGCATTCGATGTGGTTTGGCCAGATTCTAGATTCATGTGGCTCCATCTGAACGCTCCGAATCGCATTGAATGCGCATCGATCCCAATCCACATCTGGAGGCGGATTCAAACCGCCTTGACTGGATTGCGAATTGCGTCTGAACGCGCCGATGCGCATTCATCAGGTTTACTTTGCATATCAACCCGGTCATTGACCTCGGGGTCCGCAAATAACAAGTGGCGGCGTCGGCAACGGATTCTTACAAGGGCCACCCGTAGCCTGCGTCTCCTTCGTACTCCTCTGAGCCGGTTGCAAGCGATTATCCATAAAAAAACACGACAACTTCTAGGGCATGATGCACTTTCACCCATAACCTCTAACATTGGCAAGATGCCACCTTGTGTGTTTTCATCAAACAACAATGAATGTGGTTTAGGCGAATCGTTCTCGGGCACGGTTTAGAAGGAACGTGTGGCACGTGGACCAGATGTGAGGAATGTGGTTTGCCCAAATCGAGCTCAATGCGCATTCGTTTGAACGGGGCCTTAGTTCTCACTACATGTAGCTTTTAAAGGTGAAGCAGCCATTAGCTCTATTGAGGTAAATACATTGTATGGTTTATGCTTTTTCAAGTAGCTAGTATGTGCAATAGGCCTAAGTAGGTATACAATGTCATGTACATTGTACATAGTAGTGCAATGTGGCTTTGCTACGGCTAGTCTAAGGGCTGTTTACCTGAACAAATTTTAAAGGTAGAGGTCCAGTCCTGTACCTGTACCTGAACAATTCGACAAATGTTCCTCTGAACTTTCTAATGACAGAAACATTTAATAACAGTCAAGATGCTAGGGGACTCAAACTAATGTCACTAATGTTCCCGAGCACAAATTAAAGCTATCTACATCTACCATCCAAAATTCATGACCCTATCATGTCAAGATCACAAGATTTCAAAACTAGAAGTTCCAGTGCAGTACCATGACAAGCCACTAGGGAGACAAAAATCTAATCATTTTGAGGTTTAATCAAAACCTACATTGTACAATGTACATGTACACACCAAATAAATTTCATTATGATAACAATCCATCGATAGCTTCCTGAATTATCATTATCAATTACCACATACATCCAAACAAATGCTACCAAAAACACAACCTTCTTGGCAATTAGGCAATAAAATAAATCAAGAAATAAAACATAAAATGCTTACTGAAGGAATAGCTGTAACAGCCCAGTTGCACCTGTCTCTTCTCCAGCTCGACCTGTATCTTTGCAGAACATCTCCTTCGAGGGCGGGGCTTCGCTGGGATGTTCGTCGGTGTCGGTACTCTTTTAACATGAGCCTACAATGTATCAAACCAATCATATTAGGATTATGACTATCAACGGTCAAATGAAAGCACCATGAGCTACAAAGCACAAACGTGTCAAATTATTTATTATTCTCTTATCTTTTGTTATTATCTCTCTACGTATGTATCATTAAAAATTTCACAACTGAGTTATCCTACTTCATTTCGAATGTATAGTAAACTACATGTAGTTTACAAGTTTCCTATCCTTTTGTATTTTCATTACCTGATTGTTTATTTCAACGTTGTTGTAACAGCATTATATTTATAATAATATTTTGTTTAGGGTAGGCCCTAGATAAGCCTTTCAGGTTTCAGGCCTCCCCTGCATGTTTGTTATTGTCCCTATTTTATTGTTTTATTATGTTATCTCTCTACATGTATGTGCGAACAACAAATAAACAAATAAACAAAAAAACAGAACCTTCCCGCGGAAGGATTTCATCCACCCCGGTGGTCAAAATGTAACCAACATTACAAAGTACAGAATTATGTTCTCCTGACTCAAAACTTTTAAGTTTACCAATTTACTGGTTGCTTCTTCCATTGTTTCTTGAATGACAGGAGGGACAGCAGGGCTTGCATCTTCTGTCTTTTTTGCTGCAGTTTCTGGCTCAACCTGTAACAAAAGTGATAATTATAGCTTAAAGGAGTCCTAAAGTCCAGAAGGGAGTGCTATTTTCCAATTTATAGATTATGCTTCAATGAATACAATTAACTATCCGACTTTTTACAGAAATTCACAATTGATACATCCATGAACTTTGAATCACATGTTTAGCGCTCATACACTTCAAGTCAGTGTAAATATATTCTGCGAAAACGATAGGAGGTCTAGACAAGCACACTAATAAGGCTGTCGAGAAATGATGTCGGCCTTCATCATGGTTTACATCAGGGCCCATCACCTATCACTCAACCGCGACGGGACCGACATCGTTTACCGGATACCTTTGACCCAGTGTTGACGTCACACTTCAGAGAAACCACGTGACAAGTCTCACTGGGTCAGTTTAGTGAGGAAGACCAGAGTGACTGGTTGAATGCTCTAGGTAAGAACAATCCTTGTGTTGGATCAAAAGTTTTAACAGTACTTTAAACAACATGCATAACTGCTAACATCAGGGAAGAAGTGTTTAAAGTTAACTTTACAACTGGATAATAATGGATTAATCTTTTAAATGTTTTTTCACACTTTTGACCTTGCTTTTTGTTTTCACATGGTTTAATTTTGTATTGTACCTTTTTTTACTTTGGAACATATTTTAGAACTTGTGTCAGTTAACTTTTGTTTATTAAGAACACTCTAGATCTTCAGAACAACTTGTCTGCTTTTGCTTTGTTTATTTAGAACTTCATTTTCCTTGTTCCGTAAATCCTTTGTAAACATTATTCACCGAGGAAGGATGTTGGATGGACATCTGAAACGTTTGAACAAATAAATTATTATCCAGTTGTAAAGTTTAAACACTTCTTCCCTGATATGAACCTGGATGACTGATATTCACAAGCCTAACTGTTAACAGTTCTTCAGGGAAAGGCGGAAGGCGCACGGCCGCGGGGCGTCCCCGTCGGTCATGGATCATGGACCTAAAGGAGTGGACCGGCCAAACAGTTGACCAGATGGCCAGACTGGCGGAGAACCGTCAGCAGTGGAGAACCTTTGCCAAACATCATGCTGCCCCGACGGCTGACTAAGCTATGGGAGAGAGTGAGTGAGTGAGTGAACTGTTAACATCATTCTTACAACGACTGGTTCTTGTCCTTCCACTGTGACAACGCTTTCCCGGGCGCCTGCGATGTGGAAGTCCAGCGAGGCAAAGTCTTCCGACATGTACTTGGGGTTTACCGTCAGCCTTCTGCGCAGGGCCCTCTTCTTCTCAAGAACCTTCTGTTCCTTCTTGGCCTCCTTAAGGCTCTGCTTGCGTTGCTCCATGACCTTCTTTCGACGATCTTGAGGTGACTCCTTGGTCGAAGGGCTTTCCTCTTGCAGTTCTAAAGAAAACCAGATGAAGACCAAAATTACATACAAGTCTCACTCTATTGTCATTTAGATAAGTTTAGTTTCAATTTGGTCATATTAACACTGTGGTTATGATGCACACAATGCATTATGGGTAAATAGAATAGAATTCTAGTTTTCTTAAACATTAATCGCAAGTACTTCCACTATGCAATACAACAACTTTTTCACAAATTGAGGAATTTTAACTACTTTGTGAAACCGTATAAAAGCATTGTCCTCTCCGTTGCTAGGAAGTATATTTTCCTTAGCAACATGGTTACGGTAGTGATTTCCAAGGGCCTGAAAATGACCAGTCTTCTACAGATAGACATTTGTAAAATACCAGAAGGCATAGTGCAGTTTCTGTATATTCTGCCAGAGGGCAGTATATATAAGTGCCCTCTGGCAGAATATAGTATACAGAAACTGCACTGTGCCTTCTGGTATAGAACAATCATACAGAAACTTCACTGCAGAAATGCGGAATAATACACCAACAAGCCTAAAGCAAGACCCTCAGGGTGATGCAACAGTACTACATGTACTTAAAATATAGAAATTATAACAATTTAACACCAAGCAGATTAGATTTGGACTGAGCATTCAGGGTTAGACTATTGCTTCTAGACAATGTGTCTGTCGATGTATTTAATGACTGACAAATGTACAAATAATTTGGTGATGCAGTTACTGGACAAAATGTATCTCTAGTTGGAAAGGTTGGTTTGCCTCTTGAGATTGAACACTACAAGACAAAGCACGTCGGCAGAACGTACTGCGCCTGCGCAAAACCTGGATTTTCGCTGGATTTTTGGTCAACGTTGCATCAGAATTTTGCCTGTTGCAGACGGTATCTTTTTCTACACAACATTTGAAAACTACAGACGGGATGTCACCCTTATATACACGAACTCGACCTTATATGAGACGTACTGCCGAAGTGCTATGCATAATACATTACGGGTTTCGTGCAGGCGCAGTACGTTCTGCCGACGTGCTACAAGACAACACCTTTTAGTGCTTCAGTTTATAAGCTAGAAGTGAATTAGCTCTTCAAGGTAAGCTAATCAAAGTTGTTGTAGTTTGAAATTAAAGCGGTCTCTTAAACTTAGCTTCTATTCTGTGTACATGTACATGTCATGCATCTTCCTTCAAAACTTAGTCTATTGGACATCATTGTTTAAAACCTTTTTTTTTCCAACTGTGATCTAAAGGTAAAGGCAAAGGTAAAAGTAAAGGTAAGGGTATAGGTATAGTCCAATAGCCTTTTTATGAAACCTACAGTGGGCATCACTGGAAGACAGGCGAAAAATGTCCAGACTATGCATGATGTACAAAATGACCAATAGACTGGTGGATGTACCAACTACCAAGTACCTAGTACCAGCCCAGAAAAGAACAAGAAATAGTCATGCCTTCAAGTACCAGAGCTATCAACCAAGGATTGACGTGTTCAAAAACTCATTTTTTCCTAGAAGTAGAACTACATGTATCGTAGAGTGGAACTCGCTGCCACCAAGTACAGTAGAGGTATCCGTCATTAGATAGTTTTAAACAATGTCTAGAGTTAGACGTTCAAAGGTTAGGTGTAACATGTCGTTCTGTGTAATGTAGCCAGCTGCCGCCGCGCCGCGCGCCTGCGAAGCTGGTGTGTTACGCCGAAGGGCGGTTATACAGGCTATTAACGTTATAGATACAGATACAGAAGTAAGAAAATTGCTTGGTGCCTAAATAATGCTCGTTTAGCTAATTTAAAAGTGGAGTTACTGTAATTACTGGAGACAGACGGTTGCCAACCTAGGTCATGTGGGGACAATTTATCTAATGATAAGTCAGGGGAGGCAAATATTTGCTGAATAATTATTAAAGGCTCCATTGATTGTTATGTTTACCGAAGGAAAACATATTGTTTTTGCTACGTTTCTTCTTCTTCTTCTTCTGACAGTGACCTCAATGACCTAAACTAGACTGTCTGTTACCATGGTATTAACTAGTGTTGGGTTACATCATGTTGCAATTTTATAGCAGGAGGGATTTAGACTCCTGTCTCACCATATATATGAATGTGTTTGAGTAAGAATTAACAGAGAAGACCATATGCTAAGGTAAACATTATGCATTTTGCTTTGCAAATGTTACCTTTCTACTTTATCATGTTTTTACAATGTACATCACATTGCCTAGCTAGTCAGGTGAAAAACAACTGTTACTGGTACAACAAAAAATCCCACAGACTGTGTTATTTGTTCTTAATTGACAAAATTGTGAAAGATGTGAAAAATGTCTACTGTATAATTCTTTTATAATGACTGTACTGTACAAATGTATTTTTTTTTTAATAGTTGCATTAATGCAACTAATTGCATGATGTGGCTCCTTAGCCTGCTTAACTGTGTGCATACATGTACATGTGAATTATTGTGCATTGTACTTTATGATGATAACAGATTTCAGTTAATAAACCATACGTAGTACTAGTGCCAGACACTAGCTTTGTACAATGTACCCAGTACATATAATGGCAACTTTGAAGTTGTTTTACAAAGTGCATGCCATTGTTTACTTTTGGAACAAGAAATTTGTTAGTACAACTTGATGAACTGTCTGATAGGAGAAACTGTACATAAAATATTTAATACTGTCAAACAAGTAGTTATTGGCTTTGATTTGAATCTACCTTAAAGTTTAAATTCCATGACTACACAATATAGTTAACTATGCATCAAACTGTCAAACTTATCTTACTGAAAATAGACATTAGAAGATGTTTCATAAACTGATCTTAAATGCAAAGTAAGTTATCGTATATAGTACTTAGTGTATATTTTTCCTACATGTACAATCATTCATTGATTCAATGCAGATATCAGTATGCTGGCGGCCAGGATACTGTTAGTAGTACTCGCCCTCCTTGTGTTCAAGTAGTGCTCCCACTGTCACTGACACAGTTACATATAATCATGTGAGTTGAAGTTGTTTGTACATGTTGAAAAAAATGGACTTTAGTCTGTTAACTGTTTTTACCGCCTCTATCAGTCCATACATCTCCATATTTTCAAAAGACCTATTGTACCATGCCAACTGCATGATTGTAATTGATGACATACTTTGTACCACGTACCACCATCCACAGTGTGTTGCTACATGTATCCACAATCTATGGTGACACTGTCTTTTGTCCAAAGTCTATCCTAGTGCCCTGTACCGGTTCGCTGGACTCAGTTCCGGACTTGTAAAACGTTTAGGTTCAAGTCCTAAAAATCCTGAATTGTGGGAACCAGTTCCGGACTTGGTTGGAAAAAAAAAAACATATCATATACCCCTTTTCGTTCCGAACCATATAAAACCTTCCACAGATTGCAAAATCTGTGCTGCAAAATGAAGAAAACATTGCTATTGGGCATTGTCAAGTGTCGGCCTCCATGTTATGTGGCCACAGTTTCGCCCAGACAACATTGCAAGGCTGCCAACATGCAATTTTCTATATACCGTGGGTTTAGGTCCGGACTTACAAGTCCGGAACTGAACCTAAACTTCTGGACTTGAATCCAGACCTGAACCTAAACGTGGGTTTAGGTACACAGCACTAGTCTATCCTGTTCAATTATTCTGCATCCGCTTGTTTCAAGATGCTCACAATCTCCTCATTTCCACTGTCAGTCGCCACCAAAAGTGGTGAGGTTCCTGTGCTGTCGGCCTTGTTCAAGTCAGCGCCAGCTTGTGTCAAGGTGCTCACGATCTCTGCGTTACCTCTTAAAGCTGCCACCCAAAGTGGAGTTTTTCCCGTGCTGTCTGCCTTGTTCAAGTCGGCACCTGCTTGTGCCAAGGTGCTCACGATCCCCGAATGTCCGCTTCCAGCTGCCAGCCACAGTGGAGTTGCTCCAGTGCTGTCTTTCCTGTTTAAGTCGGCCCCTGCTTGTATCAGGATGCTCACGATCTCTGCGTTACCTCTCAAAGCCGCCACCAATAGAGGAGTCCTTCCCTCATCGTCTGTCTTGTTCAGGTCAGCGCCTGCTTGTGTCAAGATGCTCACGACGTTGGCATGCCCCTTCTGAGCCGCCACCCAGAGTGGAGTCCATCCCATATCACCCGCCTTGTTCAAGTCGGCCCCTGCTTGTGCCAAGATGCTCGCGATCTCTGCATGCCCCCTGGCAGCTGCCAGCCACAGTGGAGTCCTTCCCTTGTCGCCGGCTGTGTTTGGATCAGCCCCGTTGTCCAGAAGTAGTTTTGCAGTCTTCGTGCAGTCCTTTACACAGGCAGAGGCCAGAGAATTCTGACCAAGCTCATCACAAGCGTTGATATCCGCCCCTGCTTTAACCAAAGCCTCAAAGATATCTACATGTTCATGCCAGGCCCTACTGCTTGTGCCTTCTTCAAATTCCATGAGTTTTTCAACCGACAGACGGAGTGGGTTGTAACTGATTGCTTTATTTACATCTGTGCCTTCTTTGATGAGAGTCCTAAGTAACTGCGAGTCAGCATTTTCTATGGCTATCCAGAGGGGGCTTTCTTCAACTTCATAGTCGTCATCATCAGTGTGTTGTACGAGAAGTCGGCACACTTCGGTGAGTCCAAGAGAACTGGCATAGTGAAGAGGGGAGACACCAGTTTTGTCGACGACATCTGGGTCTGCCCCTTCCTGCAGTAGCAGGGCTACAATATTGGCATGTCCACCCTTCACTGCATCCCAGAGTGGTGTTTCTCCATCTGAGTTCTCTGTGTTCACCTGTACACCTGCCTGTAGCAGTGTCTTCACCTTGTCTTCATCACCTGTCCAGGCTGTTATCCTTAACAGTGCATCTCCCCAGGCGTCTCTCACCTCATCTGTCTCATCTGATTGCACGAAGACATCCGTAGCTTCATCCACTATCTCTGCCACTTCTTCTGCAAGGTCTTCCATGGACAGAACGTCCCCTTCTAAGGGACAGTTGAATCCGACCTTCTCAAACTCTTTCTGTAGGTCAGTGGCGAGCCTGCCACTCTTTAAGTACCGATTAAATGCACTAATGCATTCGTCACTTTCTGGAAACATTTGCACATAGATGGAAGATGACCACATTTCAGCAATGTCTAAACCTTTACAATGTTTACTGATGAGTCCGGTGATTATTTCCTTGCACAAGTCTTCGTTTGCGTCGTAGAGTTGTGAAATGTCCTCCACAAGTTCTGCCTTTACGGATTCTTCAATCTTAAGGTAGCAGCATTTCTTGAGCTTTTGCTTTGCAAGCTGCATGCTTTTAACGGCGTTCATGGCAAGATTCAAGTCCCTTGAAAGATCTTGAGAACTGGATTTGCGACGTTTCTTTTTAGCTTTTTTCGCAGTTTTCTTCTTCGCGTTGTTTTCCTTCTTATGTGACGGAGATGAGCTTGAACCAATAGACCTACCTGGAAATGATGTGGCCTTTCTCGTGGACTTTTGATTTGACTGTGGACTAGAGACTCCGATAGAAGATTTTGATAATGACAGGGCACCAAGAGCTACATTTAGAGTGTTTTCAGTGTTTTCAGGGGTGTCCTCTAGACCTAACTTGTCTTTCACGCTGTCCACAAGGTCTTGCCTTCCAGCCTTCTTCAAAGCATCCAGTAACTTCTCCACCGTTGCCTTCTTCCCGTTTTGCTGCCTCCATTTTTCCAGCAAAACACGAGTTCGCCACATCAGATCTGTCCCGGCCTTGCTAACCATTTCCTCTATAACATTATACTTCAGTCCAAAAGTGACGGCAAGGCGTATCCAGTCCTCACCGAGGTTAGACTGTATGATTTGAAAAGCTGTGTCCATCTCTGCTTTTGCATCATTTCCTTCTGCCATCTTGCTGCGGTACTGGTAGGGTACAGTGCAAGTGATCTCGAACCAGTTTGGCTCACTGAAGAGCCACATGTACTCTTCCACTTGTCGTGACAGAGAAGACAGACACTATGTACATTATTTACAGGTTCATTGTACCGGGGAAATTCCCCTAGCTCTTTTCGACAAGCACAATGAATAGTAGACCAAGGCTTAACGTCCCGTCCTAAGGACTGCGACCCTCCCCAGGAGCGCGCGTGTCGGGTGAGCGGAAACAGCCGGGATTCGAACTCCCAACACTTAGTCCTGAGGCAGGGTCGCTAACCACTGGACTATGCACGCTACGGTACAGTAACTGTAGTGTTCTTACTTAAAATTTGTCACAGTTAATCATGTGAGTTGAAGTTGTTTGTCTAAGTTGCCACCGCAGAGTCAACGGACTTTACTCCGTCATTGTTTTAACTGCCTTTATCAGTCCATGCATCTCCATGTTTTCGAAAGATGTTGAACCAACCATGGCAACTGCGCGTACATTGTACATGTAATTATTGGCATACCAGCTGTAGTAGTACGTCAACTAGCAGGTTTATTTTGCTCGGTAAGGCTTGTAACATCTGGGGTCCCTTACAGGGTGACATACATGTACAATGTACCCTTTGTAGGCTAATACAAGACTGGGTCGTCAGAGCACGTCGGCAGAACATACTGCGCCTGCGCACAACCCTGATTTTTCACGTTTTTTGTTGGTTGTTTGGTCAACGTTGCATCAAAATTTTGCCTGTTGCAGACGATATCTTTTCCTATACAACATCTGAAAACTACAGACAGGCTGACAACCTTATATGCTCTAATACAACCTTATATGAGACGTTCTGCCAAAGTGCTATGTACAGTCACATATTTTCCGTAATCAGTATCATTCTGTTTTAATCAATTTTATTTTAAAAGAGTTATCAGTATCATTCTGTTTTAATCAATTTTATTTTAAAAGAGTTTTTTGTATCAATACGAGGTAAAAAAGACCATATTCAACACCATTCTAAAACCGGGCCTTCTATACGGCTGTGAGTCTTGGGTGCTAAGTTAACTAAGAAAGACATCAGCAGACTACAAGCTTCGCAAATGAAAGTGGTCCGCACCATGTTAGGCAAATTAGAGCGGACAGATTGAGAAACACACACCTCAGATAAACTCTGGCTATAACATCGATAGAAGAAGACATAGAAAGAGCAGCCCTCAGATGGCTAGGGCACGTGGAAAGAATGGAAGAGGGAAGGGTCCTAAAGATAGCTCTCAAATACAAACCTAAGGGTAAATGCCCTCTAGGCAGACCTAGAAAAAGATGGAGGGACCACATGCAAGAAATACTGACAAAGTATTAGGCAGACTAGACAGGCTTGAGGAGGAGGGGGTCTTTGAGGACTGAGAAGAGTGGAGGAGACGATGCTCTCAACTGACAGGCCCTAAGGCCTACCTGGGGAAGATGTAAGATGTAAGTACGATGTAAGTATCAATGCGAGTGCAGCGTGCGAAATACTAGGTTGCCCAGTTGCACCGTGCAACCATATTTTGCTTGGTGCAACCTACATGTATTTCTACACCCAGGTAGCCCAGTGCACTACCTAAATTTTGTGGTAATGATGCCCCTTTCTTTCATTTGGAACTGTTTGAGTTCCATTGGAAGAGCTCATCACTTCAGGTAAGGGGAAACAACTCTGTGTCAGAAATGTAGAAGAGTTTGAATTTGGGGCAACCTGGAATTTTGATGGGCAACCTAGCTTTCATCCTACATGAAAAAAGTATTTCATACACTGGAGTGTGATACTGACCAGTGCTTCTCTTGTCTGCAGTAGCCTGTTCAGTCCTAGGTCCCTGCTGTTGCCTTTTCTCCGCTCTCTCTGCTCTTGCCTTCTGACGACGCAGCAATCGCTCTTCTTTCTCCTTTGCCTATAGTAACATTTGTACAAGGAGTTCCTTTATTTTTTTGTACCACCAATAAATAGCTTGAACCATTTTACTATACGAAACCTTGTCTTTTTAAGTTTAGTTTGTCAGTTTCGCATAACTTGTAAACCACCTACACAATGTAATCTTGCGTGACACACCAGTTTTGTACAGTAAGTACAAGCTGCGTAAGACCGGACTGTAAGGTTTGATCCACCCACACGGGGAAGGACCCCTACTCTTTCTGATAAGTGTGGTGGGATCTTTAACATGTGGCTCTCCTTAAACACAGGACCTCTGGCTTTACGTCCCATGCGAGAGGACATCTCAGGCCAAAGCTAGGTACTC
Organism: Branchiostoma floridae x Branchiostoma japonicum; assembly: GCA_013266295.2. Lineage (NCBI taxonomy): Eukaryota > Metazoa > Chordata > Leptocardii > Amphioxiformes > Branchiostomatidae > Branchiostoma > Branchiostoma floridae x Branchiostoma japonicum. The sequence continues at coordinate 25,233,779 of CM023824.1, read as the reverse complement.
ATTTTCACCTGAGTTGAGTGAAGAAATAGGTGTAAAGTGCTTTTCCAAAAGACACAGCAGTGGGGCCTGCAAGGGATTCGAACCCAGAACCTTTAGATTCTAAGTCAACAACCCTAACTGCAAGACCTAACCCTAACAGTATCTGCTGTCTTGGGGGCTAAGCAGTATCAAAGATGATGATAATAAAAACCACCTTGCCAACTGTTGGATACACATGAAATCTCTGTAAACAATTGAATACCACTTCATAGGTTACCAAATAGTCTGTGGTATATGTATGGAAGCTGGTTGGAATTCGGAATGCAATTGGAAGTCAGTAGCTTTCAAAAGCTGCGCAACGTATAAAATTTTGCTGTCCAACTTCGTTAGAATAATATCAACGTTGAGAAATACTGAGCAACACAAGATTTACACAAGGCAAGTGGTATGATCAGTGTTCTAGCCAGTCTAAAAAATTTTCCCGTCATCTCAATTTTGTTTGATGTAACATGTCGAGCGGTGAAGGTGCAACAATCCTAGGGGGTCCTGGGGCCCTGGGAAAATCTTGACCCTCTGAAAGGCTATTTCCTGCATTTTGAGGGGCAAATTTTGCTGGTAGACTAAGCTTAGTTTAAGGACATCTCTTTCCATATCTTTATACGCCGAGTTTTGTCCGTCAAAGATGACGGATTGGGCAAAATTTCTGTCCATCATGATGCAAAATTTTGTCAAATGATGGAAAGACGAACGCTGGCTAGAAAACTGGTTATCATTTTCCACAGCACGTCGGCAGAACGTACTGCACCTGCACGAAACACATAATGCATTGTGCATACTAGTACTTTGGCAGAACGTCTCATACATTAGAGCATATAAGGTTGACAGCCTGTCTGTAGTTTTCAGATGTTGTATTAGGAAAATATGTCGTCTGCAACAGGCAAAATTTTGATGCAACATTGACCAAACATCCAACGAAAAACGTGAAAAATCAGGGTTTTGCGCAGGCACAGTACGTTCTGCCGACGTGCTATTTTCGACCAAGTTCAGATACTGACAATTCGTGCCCTTCGTTCCTCTCGAGTTTCTTCCTCCTCGCTGTCGCTGTACTGTCCCGACAGCATCTTGCGATACGAAACCTGCTTCCGTCTGCGTGACGTTCGACCTTCGGCCGCTCCGGGACTGGCCCCCTCCCATCCCAAACTCTTACTGCCTGGTCTACTCGTGTCTTCACTGTCAGCTGGGGAAAGTTAGACACAAATTATTTATTAGTTAGCCGTGAATAGTATCATCGAGTTGTTAAGTCACTGAATAAAGAGACTCTTTCTACACAACCAAGTGTTTTATTCAGCGGAAGTTTTGGTGACCGTTTGTCACCTTCCTCAGGGCAATTCTGACTGGTTCACATTGCACTGCAGCATAGGTGTCGCTGCTATAGATGCGTCCCCAAACATATTTACATATTAACTACAAGTACACATCCAACTCCTGTACGTTTGGGACCAAATTGTAAATACAGTTCCCTAAACAGTGCAATTGTGTACTTGTAGATATGTAAATGCATTTGGGAACGCATTTATAGCAGCGACACCTACATGTATGCTGCAGTGCAATGTGAACCAGTCAGAATTGCCCTGAGGAAGGTGACAGACGGTCACCGAAACGTCGGCTGAATAAAACGCTTGGTAGTGTAGAAACAGTCTCTTTATTCTATTTATTAGTTAGTATCCTACCCAGAATGTCAATAATCAACATACATATGTATACTATACTTTATATCATACCCGGGCGGCGATATCGTTCAATACGGTGTTCCCGACCGGTCGGTACTTTACGGTGCAACCGGGCTTCCATAGAACGATTAGAATGCCTTTCGCCCTAACCGCTTTCGAAAATTCGAATACAAGATTTGAACTATGGAACTGGTGTTGTTGCCTTTTTTTGGTTTAGGGACACCAAATTTTTGCTTACTTGGCATTGAAAGGCGTGTTTTCTTGGGTGGGTATGACATAAATAAAATACAACACGGTGTATTCTGCATCGCCCTCAAGGTAAAAAATAAGCCATGTAATTAGACTAAGTGTGAAATTGTTCCGGTACCGGTACTTAGGGATTAGGTATTTTGGACCTGTACCTAATCAATTTTTCCGGTACAGAATTGGTACACAGCTCTAAATGTTCTGCTATTTTGGCTTTCTGTTAGCTGTTTTTGCTGCAATGTTAATATTATAATAATGCACGACATTGTTGTACATGTACATGTACATTGTAGAACAGGTATGGAGAAAAGGTGAAATGGGTGTTATCCTTTCATACTCAATACTGCCCAATACCAGTGCTAGGATGAATTAACACACAAAATCATTCACAAACATTTAGAAGAGTTGACTACATGATACAACATGCATTGTCAGAATGACCCAAAAATATGACTGTTTGGAAGAAATTAATTTTTGATTTTCAAAATATATATTTTTTAATCAAATATCTGAAACAGGGACACTGCAATTTTCTGAGCCTTGGCACACTCTCTTTACAAAAAATGATAACGGTTTGCCATAACAGGTACAAGCCATTCCCATACATGTAGTTCTAGTGCCACAGGGCATTGTGGGTAAGGTCAGAGGTTAAGGCCCTTCAGAAGTAACAAACAACTATGTTGAAATGTTACAAACAATGTCATGTCTAAACAAATAATTGTTTCAAAAACAAGGGGCCTTAAAGTTGCATTATGTAACATCAATTTCCTGGTCATTTCTTTACAAAGTAAGTTGAATCAATCCTACTCCATTGCAAAGGAGTGTCATTCAGGAAGTAGAGGTGCCAAAATATGACGCCTTACGAGTGTGTTTAAAAAGTTGGAAACACAGCTGTCAGCCATGTTTGTTTACGTTCTGGTATTTTGTGGCGGTGCCACAAACTGAGTGCAGCTCATGTAGGCTTATTTTGCGCCAACCATAAATGTCAGAAATGAGGGCTATAATTGCACAAATATGTTGAAAAATGGAAGTAAATTACAATAATTTTACACAAACTAAGTCCTTTTTTCAATTGCAATATTTCTTGAATCAATTTTCAGTGCAAAATGTTACATAATGCCCCTTTAAACTTTGACCTTAGACCACAATGCACATGCGCACTTGAAACGGTGAGTTGGCTTATTGGGCAGGAGTATTTTCGAGTGACATGGGGGTGTGACGGTGAAACGGGTGACCCAGGGCTCACCGACGCGTGCCTGGCCAGGCGGCGGACCCTGTACGTGTATGTCTGCTGCCTCACCGTGCTTTACCTGGAACTGCACCTCCGCACTACCTCTCACCACTGTGCAGAAAGGGGGAGGGGGGAACCAAGGCATCAACCAAACACCACCTCAACATTGCAGCTGCATCACTGTATGTGTGCATATCTTCCGCATGCATTGTCGATGTGACCATACAGATAGCATGCTGTTGAGTCTGTTCTCAGCACGTTGGCAGAACGTACTGCACCTACACGAAAGCCGTAATGTATTGTGCATAGCACTTTAGCAGAACGTCTCATGTAAGGTTGTATTAGAGCATATAAGGTTGACAGCCTGTCTGTAGTTTTCAGATGTTGTATAGGAAAAGATGTCGTCTGCAACAGGCAAAATTTTGATGCAACGTTGACCAAACATCCAACGAAAAACGTGAAAAATCAGGGTTGTGCGCAGGCGAGGTACGTTCTGCCGACGTGCTGCTGTTCTCGAAGCATGCAGTTCTTCTACCAGCACGTCAGCAGAACATTATACTGCACCTACATGTATGCGAAACCCATAATATATTGTGCATAGGACTTTGGCAGAACGTCTCGTTTAAGGTTGTATTTGGTTTGGTAAGGTTGACAGCCTGTTTATAGTTTTCAAATGCTGTGTTGGAAAATATATTGTCTGCAATGGGCAAAATTCTGATGAAACGTTGACCAAATATCCAAGGAAAATCATGAAAAATCCGGGTTTCGCGCAGGCGCAGTGCGTTCTGCCGATGTGCTTGTGTCAACTGTTATTTCACCATGCAGATCAGCATGCTGTTTTCAGAGCATGCAATTCACTTGACAAGTGCAAGGGGTCCTTCCTATCCAGCAAGGCAGTATTATAGTGCACGCTGAATAGCTATTACTCAATCTTGAGTGACCATCAATTTAGCAAATCAACCATCTTTCAAAGGGCTGACGTCACCATTGCATTGCGCAGTGAAAGCCCCAAAGTAGGAACACAATTCTAGTCCTTTCTATATGATTAGTGGCCAATATGACATTAGTGCCTAATTCCCTAAACCCATGCTGTGCTCAAAGTAATTAGTATGATAGTATACGTAATTACTTTTTGTTTTTGTTTTTAATTTGAGATTTCTGCGGTCAGACTTACTTTGCATGGAGCTCCCTTCTGTGTCAGTTTTACTTCGGTCCTTACCCTGCAATTGCAAAGAAGAAAATGATCAATGAACAAAATCAGCAGACTATAGCCATTCAAACCAAATCAAACTTCCCATCAAGCCTTTTCGCTTTGGAAAACCTAGACTTAAAGAGGCCAGTAATACTATATAATGACCCCACCCTGCCGATATAAATTCGATAACATAAACTACCAGACTTCAGTATGGCCCTGGCAGCTGTGCAGTGAACATGGGGGGAGGCTGGCTTAGACAGTTTAGCTTGCAAAGTACAAGTTACTCTTCAATACACTTTGGAAATGAGGGTATGCCTAAATACCTCAACCGCCCTCAACCCCCCTCAACCGCCCTCAACCTCCCACTTCCTGGGCTAATATGCAGTGTACATGTGCTAAGAACCCTTGTTTACACTCTGTATACATTGTCTATACGATTATAAATAAAAATCACATAGTAACGTCTAAGTATTTGCGATTTTTTCAAGTTATAACTTTTAATATATCATAAGTGGAGTTACCGTCTTTAGGGAGTGATACACCCCGCAAAATATCCGCCCAAAAGTATTGAGCGCTAAAATCCACCACCAGAAACATGATGTTTAAAGAGGTTTCCCTCTATATCTGCTGAGTTTCCATGCTGCACAAGCTTTTTCACTTTCCTTATTTTGACTTGAAACTTACGGCACGATGCGTTCTGGCGGCGCGACGTAAACAAACATGATGGCGGACCCTGTTCCTCGGGCGCACGGCGCACCGTAAAAAAACTGGTAAAACGCCAGAGTTACAGTGATTTTCCTATTTATAATTGCATAGGCAATGTATCCAGAGCGTTAAAAAGCGTTCTTAGCACATGTTCACTGCATATTAGACCAGGAAGTGGGGGGTTGAGGGGGGTTGAGGGGGGTTGAGGTATTTAGGCATACCGTGGAAATGAGACAACTGATGAGAAATTATATGGTTGCACATGAGGAAGTTAGATTTACCAGTAACCCAGAAAGTACTAGTACTAAAGTACTAGTAATGACAGCACTGGTTTGCAATTGTTCTGGCTTGTGCTAAGTTGTAGCTTGTCACTGGCTGGAAGTTGCGTGCCCAGTTCTACATACTGAGCCTACAAGTCTATACTGGTTTATCTGACTGTATGTAGACACCACATTTACAAGCATATTTCAGACACAAAACTACAAAAGCTAATTCAGCTGTGAGAAAGACATTTCAAGTTGCAAGTACAGATATAAGTAGACTCTTTGATACAACAAGGGCATTGTAGAGTGTAATGTCCTTGGATAAAACTTTGACAGGGCTGTACTTAGAGTTAAAATTTGAACAAGGTTGATTTTCCAAACTGAAAGTTACAGATGCTGTAGAAAGTTGTTGATTATCTGGCTTTGTAACAAGTATCTGGGTCATTCTCTATGTTACACTGAAAACCAGTACAGAAAAATATTTGAATCTGTTCAAAATATATTGACCAGTATTATGCTAATCAGTCCCTGCCTTTGTTTTTGGTGACTAGACAGTCTGGGATGTTTATGAGTTTATGTAGTTATGGGGGTCAATTCACTATTCAAGCTGCTGGGAAGGTCACAGTGGGAGCACTTCCTTATTGTTCTTGCCCAGGGCAAGAAACTCATGGCTTTAAAAAAAAAAGTTAATGTGGCCGGAAAGTCAGTGTAGTGGATCATTCATGATTAGTGCTGTGTACCGGTTCGCTGGACTCAGTTCTGGACTTGTAAAAACGTATTTATAATACATGTACTATATTAGGTTCAAGTCCAAAAAAAACCTGAATGGCAGGAACCAGTTCCGGACTTGGTTGGAAAAAAAACACAATTCATGTCACATATCCCTTTTCGTTCCAAACCACATAAAACCTTCCATAGGTCGCAAAATCTGTGCTACAATTGAAGAAAACATTGCCATTGGGCATTGTCAAGTGTCGGCCTCCATGTTATGTAGCCACAGTTTTGCCCAGATAACATTGGAAGGTTGCCAACATGCAATTTTGTATATACCGTGGGTTAACTTTTTTTTCAACCTTTATTTAACCTTGGAAAAAGTACACAATCGGCCGAAGCCGCTTTTCATGTGGCCAAGGGGGAGGTCCGGAACTGAACCTAAACCTCTGGACTTGAATCCGGACCTGAACCTAAACATGGGTTTAGGTACACATGTACAGCACTATTCATGATCATTTGATGAAGGCTGCCGAGTTTGAAAATTTTGAAAATTCATGAGTTTCTCTTTTTTTGTGTTTTTAACTCTACAACTACATGTATGGCTTCTACCAACACAGATAGGCTTTCAATTGAATGTACAGACCTCTTGTTGAGAGAGTTCGTCCTCGATCTCGCTGGACGATACAGAGCTGATCTCCTCGTCGAAGGACGACAGGTCACTGGTGTGGACCGAGCTGACCGACAGGTTGTCCAGGTCCTCATCCCCGGGCTGACGACTGGACACTGGCTTGTGGTCACTTTTCTGTTGTTAAAAGACAGTATACAACACTACAATGATCTGCACACAATGATTTGCAACATAATTTATTTATTTATTAAGATTTACGCCATTTGTGGAAGGATTGACATAACAGGTTACTATCACCTCTTCAAAGATGTCAAACCTGAGACCAGACTGTAAGGTTTGAACCACTCAGTCACACTGCTCTTTTCTGTAAGTGTGGTGGGATCTTTAAAGGGGGGCAAAACTAAATTTTTTTTAGTCCACTGCAGTATAATAAATATACCACAAAGTACAATTCTTACTTGTTTTACATTAGTCCATGACAGATTAGCGTTGTTACACCATTTCAAACTCGCACCTTTAATCTAATTTAATCACTGAGGTCTCACGTCCTTTGACCCTTGTGACGTCAGTGTGCAGCCACCACGCATCTCACAGCACTAGTATTCTGCACACTGACGTCACAAGGGTCAAAGGTCGTGAGACCTTGCTGATTAAATTAGATTAAAGGTGCGAGTTTGAAATGGTGTAACAACACTAATCTGTCATGGACTAATGTAAAACAAGTAAGAATTGTACTTTGTGGTATATTTATTATACTGCAGTGGACTAAAAAAAATTAGTTTTGCCCCCCTTTAACGTGCTCAAGGTGTGGTTCTCCTAAAACACTGGACCTATGGCTTAACGTCCTATCCGAGAGGACGTCCCTAACCATAGCTAGGTACTCATTTTTACCTGAGTCAAGTGAGGAAAGAGGTGTTCAGTGCCTTTCCTAAGGGTACAACACTGGGGTCTTCCAGGGATTCAAACCCAGAACCTTCAGATTCTGAGTCAACTCCAACCACAAGACCACCTTGCCACCATAACGTTACTGTCTGTTATGTACATTTTGTGTTTTGTAAAATCATTACTTTCCTATTTTCATACTTTAATTTGTAAAAGGGAGAAGTTAAGTCCATGTACTAGAGTAAAAAGAATTAATTTAAGTGTTCTAGCCAGCATCTATCCTTCCGTCAAAAATTTTGTCCAATCCATCATCTTTGATAGACAAAAATTGGTAAATAAACTAAGCTTAGTCTTAACCAGCAAAATTTGCACCTCAAATTGCAGGAAACAGCATTTCAGAGGATCAAGATTTTAAAATTTTTAAGGGGGAACAATTGCCCCAGACCACCCTAGGATTGGCACTCAACAAGATGCTTCATCAAACAAAACTGAGATGACTGAAAAAAAATTCAGATTGGCTAGAACACTGCTTAAGAGTCTTCAATCTTGTCAATCTTACGTGATTGAAAACTTTTTGAAACAATCCTATGCACACATCAATTTAAAACATCTGTATGGATATTTTCTACTATACATGTAAATAATACTTATACTGTGTTTTACCTTCTCATGAGTGCTGTACTTCTTGCTCTTGCTGCTAGGGGGCTCTGCTTCACCATCTTTCACCACTTTCTCAGTAGTCATCTTTGAATTTGATGTAGCTTCCTTATCATCTTTCTTTTCTTCTGCCATTTTAGGTGTAACATCCTTCTCTTTCAGCTTCTTTTCTTCCCTCCTTTTTTCGGATTCCTCCCTTTCTTTACTTCTTTTGTCATCTCTCGCTTTTGAGGCGTCTTCTTTTTCTTTTTCTTTGTGCTTTTTCTCTTCTAGACTTTTACTTGTCGCTGATACCACGTCTTTCTTGATCTTACTTTCCTCTGTAGAAGCAGACTTTGATGATGATTTATATCTAACCTCTCCCTGCACCTTAGAATCTCCAAGCTTGGTTGATTTTCCTTTGTAATCAACGGATTTCGACATCTCCATCCTGGAAACTTTTGATGATTTTGCGGGGTCGCTTTTGGCAACTTTGGCAGTTTTTAAAGTGTCTTCTTTTCTTGGCACCTTACTACTTGATCGGCTTGGATCATCACTTTTGTAAACTTTAGGAGACCTGCCGGAGTCTTCAGATTTGGTCAGCTTTGATACTTTCGAAGGGTCGTCATTTTTGGCCGTCTTGGAATGTTTCGGAGAGTCGTCTCGTCTGTGCATCTTGGCGGAGTCTTCGGTCTTTGGAATCTTGTAGGGTTTCGAAGCGTCGTCCTTTTTGGGAATCTTGTAAGGTTTCCCCAAATCTTCAGATTTGGAGGTTTTAGGAGGCCGTTGGGAGTCTTCTTTCTTCTTTTCTGGCTTTGGGGAATCGTCTTTTCTTGGAACCTTCGCTAGCTTAGCCGAGTCTTCAGATCTGGAAGCCTTCGGAGGCTTTGTCGGCTTGTTGTGTTTCTCTGGTTTCGACGACGAGTCAGACTTTTCCTTGGTTTGCGACTTCTCCCCACTTTCTACAACTCTTGAAGGTTCTGGTTTCGTCTTCGCGGTTTTGTCGCTCGATTTGTGTTCGGACGACGACGCTGCCTTTTTCATTTCGCCAGCTTGTCCCGGCACCGCTTGGCTTGGTGTTGACGGTTTGGGATCCTTCGATTCTGTTTCCATCCTCTGACCAGAGCTTACAGGAGACCTGGATTCTTGAACAGTCCTAGCAGACTCCAGTCTTGGATCGCTCTTCTTGTTTTCCCCGACAGAGGAACCCTTTTGATCAACTTTCTTTCTTTCTGGGCTGTGTATCTTCCCCTCCTTTCCCTCTCTAGTTTTGTTATCTAACTGGCTGCTTGTCTCGTTGGCGGATCTCTTCTTCGACAGTTCGCCTTTTCCTTGCCGCGACGAATCCAAGGGCCTTTTCCCGGACTTTTCACCGCTCCCCGAATCTCTCCCCGTTTTTGTGGCGGAAGGAAACTCGGTTTTTGGAGAAGATATGGGGATGGGCAGGTCTATCGGTAGACTCCCGAAGGGTTTAGCGTGGGGGGAGTCCTGTTTTGCGGAACGGGACGGTTCTGTTTTGATTGGCGGCGGTTCTGGGCGTGTCTTGATGAGCTCTTCTGCTCGTCGTCTTTCCTCCTCCCATTTTTTCTTCTCCTCCTCTCGAGCGACATGATCGTGGACAACCTGGGGAGGAATCAGGACAGATGTGTTTTAAGCAACACCAGGGCTGTGTACCGGTACATAGTACCGATACTGTACCAAAAAAATTGATTAGGTACAGGTAGTGCTGTGTACCTACATTGTAAACCCACGTTTAGGTTCAGGTCTGGATTCAAGTTCAGAGGTTTAGGTTCAGTTCCGGACTTGTAAGTCCGGACCTTAACCCGCGGTATATACAAAATTGCATGTTGGCAACCTTGCAATGTTTTCTGGGTAAAACTGTGGCCACATAACATGGAGGCCGACACTGGACAATGCCCAATGGCAATGTTTTCTTCATTCTGCAGCAAACATTTTGTGATCTATGGATGGTTTTATGTGGTTTGGAGCAAAAGGGGTATGTGAGATGGGTTTTTTTTTTCCAACCAAGTCCGGAAATGGTTTCCGCAATTCAGGTTTTTTTCGGACTTGAACCTGAATATTTTTACAAGTCCGGGACTGAGTCCAGCGAACCGGTACACAGCACTAGGTACAGGTCCAAAATATCTACATTGTAATCCCTCAGTACTGGGTACTGTACTGCATAGAGTTACACTATTATAGTCTCATTTGTGGCCTAAAATAGAGAAATAGCTGGTCCCACATGGGTCCCAGAGACAGGACAGTGTGTTTGTGTTACAGACTGACAGTGTTACATGTAATTGTAACTACCCGGAAAGATCTGTTACATGTATTAGATATGCTCCCTTTAGATGTCACTTTGGTCAGGTTTGAGTAGCACGTCGGTAGAACGTACTGCGCCTGCGCGAAACCCGTAATGTATAGTGCATAGCACTTCGGCAGAACGTCTCATACATGTATAAGGTCGAATTCGCGTATATAAGGGTGAAATCCTGTCTGTAGTTTTCAAATGTTGTGTAGAAAAAGATGTGGTCTGCAACAGGCAAAATTCTGATGCAACGTTGACCAAAAATCCAGCAAAAATCCAGGTTTTGCACAGGCACAGTACGTTCTGCTGACGTGCTGGTTTGAGTAGCATGTGGTCACTTAGGGTAGGAAATGAAAAACTAAAACATCTTAGTTTTGCCCATGTTTTGTCTGAGAATTCTCCATTAACAAAACTTGTTTATGTTGTACAGTCGGTTTTCCAACATTGACATTGAAAATATAAGTGTCCTCATGCAAGTTTTACTTTGTTAAAATACTATACTGTATAAGTTGGATCACTAGAGATTGCCAAAGTCTATAAAAAAAAGAAGATAATCACTACCTACCGACCCTAATTTTTTCAGGACTGAAACAGGAAAAAACATTTTTTTTTCCTAGGCCTGATCACTCACCTTCTCTATCTGTGGTCTGAACACGTGCTGTATCTTGGGTTCAACGACCTGGTGTATAACACGGTCTATTCCTGAGGACAGAATACCAGACCTGTACAAACAAACAAACAAACAATCATCAAACTCTAATAAATGCTAATACAAAGCTGATCATGATGTTGCAGCAAATAATTTGATAATGTACAGTACAGATCTTGACTAGCTTCCCGTCCAAAGTGTTTAATTTAAATTACACGCAGTTTTTTACCTTGTTTATTTCTCATGCAAAAATCCTGTAAATTGCGTTTACATCGCGATTGAAAGCCGTGTAAAAGCCGTGGCGATCCTGAGCTGACCAGTTGAAACTCGTGCAAAAGCCGTGTAAACCGCCTGCACTAATTAGCTGCAATCGCGTGCAGCTATCTATAAAGCATAACCACACGCGATTACACGAACATCTACATGCGTTTTACACGAAAAATGAACGCGATTTAAACGTGTGCACGGCTTTTTCATGCATTTTATTCGAGAAATGCATGGCTTTTAATTGTGTTTTGCACGACTTTTAATCGCGATTTGCATGCATGTAGGTGGGAAGTTATCTGTTACTGTATACAATCAAACTACGGGGTACATTACAGCGTGCGAAATACTAGGTTGCCCAGTTGCACCGTGCAACCATATTTTGCTTGGTGCAAACTATTTCTACACCCAGCGCTAGGTAGCCCAGTGCACTCCCTAAATTTTGTGGTAAGGATGTCCCTTTCTTCCATTGGAAACTGCTTATTAAGAAGTTCCCATGGAAGAGCTCATCACTTCAGGTAAAGGGAACCAACTCTGTGTCAGAAATGTATAAATTTGCATTGCATTCTAACAAAGATAATCATAATGTAGAAGAGTTTAAATTTGCTTCATCCTACTAGTACTATATTAGGTTGCCAACTTTGCCTGTTGCAGACGATATCTTTTCCTATACAACATCTGAAAACTACAGACAGGCTGTCAACCTTATATGCTCTAATACAACCTATATATGAGACGTTCTGCCAAAGTGCTACTAGTATGCACAATACATTACGGGTTTTGCGCAGGTGCAGTACGAAGCAAATATCAATATACTAACTGGTTGATCTGCTGCCGTAAGTTGTTTCTCAGCTGGTTCTTGTTCAGACTCGGGTCCCATTTCTGGTTACCGAGGAAGTTGGACACGTAGGTTTCCACACGAGATCGCAGGTTCTGGTACGCAGGCTGGATCGGAAAGGGGAAAACAGCGAGACTTATTAGTACTACATGCAGGCCTCGAAATTAACTTTTCTTCCTATTGTCCCAGCACTGTCCCAAAAATAAATTTGATTGTCCCGAAGTGAGGATGAACTGTCCCAACTTGTTTTTTGGGAAGTATACTATGACTTTGACTTAAACTTTCAACTTTTGCTTATGTTCACTCCCAGGCGCACTATATAATTGCAGAGTAGACAGGAAATTCGGGGGGATCCAAAAGCTGGGACGTGTGCCTCATCTGATAAACAAAAGAAGGGCTGACATTCTGATGTTGATTATTTTCTATTGCCCCCAAAATGTCCCAAAGTGTCTTTTTATATACAGTTGTCCCAGCCTAAATTTTAGTGGTCAGTGTCCATTGGACCAACTTTAATTTCGAGCCCTGACATGTATAAAAAGATGTTTGCAACTTGGAATTTGAAAGCTCATCTGTGTTGGTGAAATCCATAATGGTCAAGTTTGAACTCTGTTCCAACACAAAAGGGAACTTAGGCCTAGAAAAAAAAAGTTGTGTTTCCTGTTTCCCGACCGACCCTAGAAAAAACTCAGACCCTAGCCTTTTTTGTGTGTGGACCCCTGCAAGGGACATAAATTTTCCAAACTGATGGACCTTTTCTAGCTCCATGATCTGACACCTGAGAGAAGAACGTTGTATAATCAGTTTCCCAACATTGACATTGAAAATATAAGTGTCCTCATGCAATTTTTGTTTTGTTAAAATATCTGTATTGTGTAAGTCGGATCACTAGATATAGTCAAAGTCTAAAAAAAGAAAAAAAAGATAATCCCTACCTACTAGTACCGACCTATTTTTTTTTCAGGGCTGAAACAGGAAACACAACATAAATATTCTTTCCAAGGCCTCACCATGAATTTTCGGTCGAACTCGTCAACCTTCGTCAGATGAATGATCCACTCCGCCGACTTTCTGGAATTCGGAAGCGAAATGATATCCGGCCACTTTCGATTCACTCCTGATGTCATCATGTTTTCCGACTTCCAGAAAGTCAGCGCAGTGAATCATTCATCTGACGAAGGTTGACGAGTTTGACCGAAAATTCATAGCGAGTTCCCTTCTTGTGTTGGAACAAAGTTTAAACTTTACCATTATGTTTGCAATGTACATACAATGTACATAGTTCTACACATATGCATCGTTGTAATAAATCATGATACTTGATATAAAGCCAATGCTTTGGGCTCATTTGAATAATTCTTGTCTTGACATATATTCTTACACATGTTGGTCAGGATTTGAACCCAGGACCTATGGGTTCTGGGCTAAACACCTAACCATTATGCCACACGATCAAAGCTTCTAATGACTCTTGCAAACATATTTCTGCCTTCTATTTTTTTGTGGTTTACCTTATGTTGCGTTACGTTGCTTTGATATATGATATAAAACATCTTATGAAATGCCAGGTACTAGTAAGAAGAAGTTCTTCACTTCTTCTTTTTCTCTTCTTCCTTATTACGTGTTTAACCTCAATAGGCTGAGAGCTCCATGCACGGTACGTATGAAGACGCATGTACAAGACTGCAAGGTTTTGTTCCACTCACACCGGAAAGAACCCCTACTCTTTTCGATAAGTGTGGTGGGTTCTTTTACGTGCTCGAGGTGTGACTCTCCCCAAACACGGGACCTCCAATTAACGTCCTAACCGAAGCTAGGTACTCATTTTCACCTGAGTGAAGTGAGGAAAGTTGTGTAAAGTGCCTTTCCAAAGGGCACAACATCGGAGCAGGTGGGAATCGAACCCAGGACCCATGGGTTCCGGGGCGAACGCCCTAGCTACCATAATTTATTACGCCACATGACGCCACACAGTTCACATCTTTACCTTTGTATCCACGTCGCCCAAGCAGTCCCTTCTGAACTGGTCGAACAGTCCCTGCGACTTGAGGTGATCCACGATACTGTTGATCAAGGCGGGATCCCCGGGATTGCACGATCCAGACGAGGAAGACGCCATGTTGTGTTTTGTTTCTTCGATCAGAATATCTGGAGAAGAACACGGTCAAAATCCTTGCATTTACCCAAACCGCGAGACTTCTAACGGGTTAGAAATTTTCCAAGGTAATCCAAAATTAGTCCAGAATGTTTTCAAGGTTTTGGGTGGCGATTAGCGAGAACTATTTGGCCAAAAACGCATCACATTTTCGTATAATTTGCTAATTTCTGTCAGCACACGCCATCTTGAATGACCTGTGACTTTTGACCTGGTTGACTCCATTTTGGCGGGAAACGCAAATGAAGACTGTGAGCCACAAAACATTTGTGTTTGACAAGAAAGCAGGGGAAAACGTTAACGTTTGCTTCACATGCATAATGTAGTGCAGCCATACTCAATACTAGACACACCTTCATACGAATCCGTAGAGTTGTGTGACCATACATGACTGTGGGGAAATCTAGCGATTTTGGTTCCTACAGCACCATTGCACCAGACTGGAAAATAACGTTACACATCAGTTTTCAAGCTAGGAGGTAACAACGTAAACTTGATCGAAAGTTAAAGGGGAATCAAACCCGGGTCACAAATTTAGTGACTCATTTACAGGCGTAAACAATCACGTTCTGACATCATTGACAAAAAATATCATGTGGTTTCATTGTAAACTTTTGAGGGGTCATGCTATTTGCAGGATTTCTAATTTTCGGTCAGGGTAATTGATGACAAATAGATGTAGTCTAAGTACAAGACAATTCCATTTAACGCAATAGCAACTTGACACTCAAGGAATTCGAAGAATTAAGGAAACGAAAACAATAATCTACTTTCGGGAAGAACATACCAGTGATACGGACCAGGCCAAAGTAACGTTTACTATGTTTAGCAACAAAAGTATGAGGCAGAGTTTTTATTTTAATTCTTAATTTATATTTTAAGTGTCTTTCTTAACGTCTACTGATTTTCGTTACGTAGCTTTCCATGTTTTTTATCCTTTTATACCCCCCTGAGAGATTGCTGGGTTGACCATTTGGAGGGAACTACTAAAATTAATCGTAAAAGAATATCAGTAGGGACCGGGTATAGGGGGAGGGGTAGGACTATATTATGTGCATTGTACCTTATATCAAATCACCGAACTGTGCAACTTGGGGTTTGGAGAGCCAAGTAACAGGAAAGACTCCTATAGATATTATAATGTAGATATTATAATGTAGCCTCTGATCAAAGGTTTTGTCCATTTTGTCCAGAACAAATTGAAGATGAATTTCACTTTGTTATAGAACGCACTAGATATAATGTTTTACGTAATAAACTATTCACATTTCTAGAATCAAGTACAACAGATTTCAAAAGACTCGATGTTAGAGACAGATTTCAATATATCTTTACATGCAATATATAACTCCTACAATGTAAAAATAGGCAAATATATAAAAGATTGCTTTGTTATTAGAAAAAATACCGAAACTTATGATTATCCACAATCGATTGTTACACTATATTAGGTTTTATTCTATACTTTTCTGTACTTCTTCCATGCAGATACATGTAGTTCTTGCCATACTTTGTACCGTGTACAATTGTCGTGCAAGTTTTCTCATATATTTCTGTATAGAGCCAATTTTGCTATCCGTAACCCAATACTGATATTGTAAGCTGATGACTCATTTAAATCTCAGCACTACAAACACTTGTGTAAAAACATGGCGCCCACGCAAACTTGATCGTACGGCCACTAAAAAAAAGCACATACGTATCGCATCACATGTGGATTGTAGCTATATCCCTCTGTTGAACATTAAAATAATTCTGTGAATAATTTTATCAGGTTTTGTCTGACCCTTGCCTCTTCCATCGATCATGATCTCAATGAAAAGAGGCATGCGGGCTGATTTGAGCTTCTCATGAATATAAACATTGTTCAAAAACCTCCATCGTCTACATGTATATATTTTGCATTACAACAACATAGACTGAAAACGACTGGAAGACAAAACGTCTGTTGTTGTTGAACAAGATTTTCCTGGCCCAATTTTGTGTGAAATGATACAAGGAAACTCAAAATTCACTACCATTCGTCTGGTAGCAATGGCAAGGAAACAAGTAACAGAACTTGAAAACAACGCAACCTGGCGACTTTACGACAAACTGCAACTATATGTCAAAGGCATCCATGTAGAATATTTCTCATTGGCGGAATCCATTCTTGAAATTCCACTTTGAAACCAAATAAGATCCATGCTTATGTCTACATTCTGAAAAAAAACATGGTTCGACATTAGCGAATACTTCCTCAAAAACTTCACAGTCGTGAGTCCTCAAATTTATTTAATTTGGGGAAGTCCGTTAATTATTCAACCGAAATACAAGTAGAGCATTTTAAGTTTCGTTACAATTGTGTAGTCTGCATTATGTAACATAAGGTCGATACAAAAAGTCAATTTTCTGTTCATTCCTTTGCAAAGAAAGCTGAATCAACTCTACTCCATTGCCAATAAGTGCCATTCAAGAAGACTTAGTGAAGGTGTCAAAAATGTGACGCCTTAGATGTGCGTTAAAAAGCTGGAAACACAGCTGTTAGCCATGTTTGTTCACATTCTGGTAGTTTGTGGTGGTGCAACAAATTGAGTGCGCCTCCTGTGGGCTATTTTAGCGTCAACCATAAATGTCAGAAATGTGAGATAATTGCACAAATATGTAGAAAAGTGGAATTGAATTACAATCCCACAAAGATTCTTCAATTAAAATATTTCAATTTTTGGTGCGGAAATGTTGGATAACGCCCCTTTAAATTTAAAACACAAACGTTCTGCACTTTCGTTTTCATTTTCTTTCAAAATCACGTCCACGGTGCCCTGTGGATTATGCAGCTGAGTGAGATCACTTCCGGCACACCCGTACGACTTCCGGTCCAGAGGGGAATACGTAATGTCAACATTACAGCAAAAGGGGATTCCCGTACCACTTCAACGCCTACTTGCCTGGAGCAATATCGATTACAATTTGTAGTGGGGACGGACTTTACTTTTATTTTCTCACTTCGAAGTAGGTAAATTCAACTACACCGTCTTGGAAAAAAACTGTTTTTCTCAGAGAACAATTTTGCCCTACATTTTGTTTTCTCTACTTTGTTTCCCACAAAATTGTTTTCATTTTCAAACAAAAATAAGACTACTAAGAAATGAAAGCTAGATATACCACATGCACATGGACACCATAATTGAAATCGGCAATTAGTTGACAAAAATTGGTAATCGCTACAATGGGTATGCCCAGAATTGTCATGGAAAGTTTTCCTGTTACATACTTGTAACCCTATATTTAAGTTTTACTCATATACAACTGATCTCGAGCTCATTACTATAATAATCACCCTACGTCCTATTGTGGGCGTAAGGAAATAAACGCGTCTTCCTGTCCCTTTCCAGTTTTTTTAACGTTACCTACGTACCTGTATTCTAGTCGTTTACTTACACCTGATAGAACCATATATGGTAGCATCAGCTTTAAATTATAACGATCATTCTACTCTCTGGTGTGGGCGTCTAGAGGTAAACTTCCTGCCATCTGATATAGGAGTACAAAGTCTAAGTAACTCGTATACTGTACAAAGTCTGAGTACTGTAGCTCGTATACATGTACTGTTACATATTACAGTAAAGAGCTTAAACCCCCTGTCACACATATCCGAATATGGCCTCCCGAACACTGCCGAACTCCCCCCAACCATGGTTAGGAGTAGGTGTAGGTCGGGAGCAAGGTCGGCTACTGTTCGACTGCGCCAGCCAATGTTTCAAAATGTTTCAAACATCCAGGGTGGACGGGAGGTTCGGCCATGGTTGGCTGGTGGTTGGCTGTTATGAGGATTGAGGTCGGGGCGTGGTTGGCAGTCAAATTTGACTCAAATTTAACTCAAATTCAATTCGTTTTGTATAGAAAGGTAGGCATGGCCTAAATCTGGTCAAACTGCTACCCAACTTTAGCCAGCTTATTCGGCTGGTGTTCGGGGAAGGTTCTGAATGTGTGACAGGGGTTGAACGCAATTCGTAATATGGCAAAACACACGGAAATATACACTTACAACACTGTTGTACCGGGACTTTTATTGTAACAAGAGCTCGTATTGTGTTGGAATTCCAGGGATAGTTGTGAAATACCTCATACAATTGAACACCGCCCCAGTAGCTATGAACACGGTATGTGTAAGTCTTGTGAAAAATTTGGGAAAGCAAGACACTTAGAAATTACACTTAACAACAGTCTTGAACCGGGACTTTTATTGTAATAAGAGCTCGTATTGTGTTGGGATTCCGGGGATACTTTACAAATGCCTCATATCACGGAACACCGCCCCAGTAGCTATCAACACGGTATGTGTAAGTCTTGTGAAAAATTGGGGAAAACCCCTGGAGAACTTTTTTCTCCGGAGTTTCACTCTGTCAACCGACACTCAGTTGCTATCTTTTGTTAAGCATCCACATAAATACCGTGCGATTTGGCCAATTTCCATCAGGCAACAGCACGACCCAAGCGAGAGAAAACAGCGAAGAAGGCAGCAGAGAAGACTAGCAACTTCACCGCCGACAAACCTCCGAGAGACCATACAAGCGTTACGATTCAAGCGTTCAACGAAGCAAGTAAGCGATTTTTCAAATTGATAAAAGAGTGTATTTTCACTCATTGATTTATTTTCCGTTGTAATGTCTGAAATAGCTACTCTACAAGGAGGGGTTTTGGCCTTGGCGTATTTTTTACGTGTTTATTTTTTGTTGTTGTTGTTTTTTTGTTTCCTTCTTTCGGGTGGCGTATTGGATATTGTCTAGCAAATGGATACTGCCTGGCCAATTTGATACTGTCTCTGCAGCCACTGAAAGATCTGCTTGGAGATTATGATGATAGCCTATGCTTCCATTGCGCTTAAACATATCTTGTGTATATTTTTAAAAACATATAGAGATACAGTGTACCTTTAAAAGTTAACAGTACATTTTTCATAATATATTTTGTATTGTTATACTTTGTATTGTTTTAACAGTAGTACATGATGATGAAAATGCTTGGATTTGCCGTGGTGCTTTTCCTGATGCTACACGGGTGTAGTTCAGGGCCCGTCCCGACTACGGAAGCCCCCCAGCAGACCCCCTTTGAAGCCCTCATAAACGCCCGGACCATCGCCGCTAGAGTGTACCAAAAAGCATCGGACGCCTACGACACATTTGTAAGAGCTTTTTACTGTATTTCAAGCCCCTGTTACACATTCAGAACCTTTCCCCGACCACCAACTATCCAACCAACCAAGTTTGGCTGAAGTTCGGGAAAAGTCTGATCACGCTTACCTTTCTATACGAATCCAGTTGAATTTGAGTTAAATTTGAGGCAAATTTGATCCCCGAACACTGCTGACCTACTCCCGAACACCAGCCAACCACAGCTAGCCGACCTTGCTTGACTATATATGTTTGACAGGGGCTTTAAAAATCATAATTTGTTACGATTGAAAAAAAAAGGGTTTGTCACTTTTTTTTGTGACTTGACTACTATTAATGCTTAAACCTCAATGTATCGAAGACACGTCTACTCATATAAATGTTAAATTTGTCAGGTAGCGATACCTTTTTTTCGGTTAGCTTCCTCTTTAGCAACACTTCAAGTCACCTGTTAGTTCGTCAGTGAAACCTGCATCATTATATGTCCTCCTATTTTGGGAACATAGCTAACTTACTGCTAATAACACTGAGATTTTGTGAACGGTAAGTTAGCATGCGTCAGTTGCTAAACTTTGCTGATAGGCTGTGACGTGATTTTCACGATACCATACATTACATACATGCCAAACCAACCGTGCTGGCCTTTGATTACTCAACTATGACGCAAAGCAACCGCATGTTCTTTGTTATGCAAATGAGTTAGGTATGCCGCACAAAATCCTACCTTGCTTTCGCTGGCGGAGCTAATCTTTGTCTGTATACGTACTTTTTCTAGATACAGGACGAATTTGGCGGCGATTCTGGTTACTGTGTGGCAGAAATAACGTGGGACGAGCTCTTCAGTGTTCGAATCCCAACGTTGGAGTGGAGAAATTTGGGGGTAAGTAAATTTAGCAAAAGTGCAGATTCACTTCCGGGTTGTCGCCTAGGTGTGAGTATAGGTGCTATTTTTATCAAGGTACTGGTTATATAAACGGATGCGATTTCTGGACACCCTTTCTTCCATATATGGTAGTGTTGGAGTGTCTGTAGACTAGGATATGTTTTAATTCTTATCAACATGTACGTAATTGGAATAGCTTCTCAGAATATCGGACAAAGTAGTTTGTATCTCAGACTTTTACGTAACATTAGCATTGTGAATACATGGAAAAGGCAGTGGGTGGATTTAGACATTTAGGACTCCAATTTTACGAAAGCTTTTTTTCAGTTCTAAACGTTTTTTTGGTCATTTTAGCGAAATTCTATGCTTTCTTCAAATGTTTCCCAGATAAGGGTACGTGGCGTTGATGGTTAAATATATATCCAGTTTGGTCATAAATGAACAAATATAAATGTTCCGTGACATTAACAAGGTTAAAGGGTTGAACATGCATGTAAAAAGAACTCCTAAACAATATTTTAAACTGTCGTTGAAAAGGCGTTAGTGTAACATTACGGCCCTATTTTACCTATATTTGCGTTACGATGAACTTACGTTGAGCTAGGTTGTTCTACTGTTTGTTATGTATGTAGTATGTGTACACAGCACACAAAACAGCCTTGATAACAAAATGCCCATTCGTTTACAATGTTAAAGGGGCATTGTGTAACATTTCTCCACCAAAAATTGAAATATTCTAATTGACAAAAATATTCATGTGATTGTAATTTATTTCCACTTTTCAACATATTTATGCAGATGTCGCACATTTCTGACATTTATGGTTGGCGTTAAAACAGCCCACACGAGCCGTACTCATTTTGTGGTACCACCACAAAATACCAGAGTGTAAACATACATGGCTTACAGCTGTGTTTCCAGCTTTAAGACCAGTCGAATTTTGGCACCTCCACTTCCTGAATGACACTTATTCGCAATGCAGTAGGGTTGGTTCAACTTACTTTTTAAAGAAATGACTAGAAAATCGACTTTTAATTAATTTGTATCGTCCTAATGTTACATAATGCAGCTTTAAAGATGGCGGCCAGCTTTCTTCCCACATATCAACATCCCTTTCCTCCATTTTACATCAATGGCTGTTGGACTATAGTTCTAACACCGTATAATGTTTATCACCTAATGTCTTTTACATTAGGATGAAGAGCGCCTCCAGCGGCTTCGCCGTGACCTGCAGTTGTTCGAACTGTTCTTAGACGAGGTTCTGCTAGACGAACAAGACAAGGAGGGCCACACGGAGATCGCTAACAAGGTGGAGGAGACCATTCACCAACTCGACAGTCTCATGACAGCCATCGCTGTTGTGGTAAGACACATAACTGCATTTCTACAATTCGCTATCATATACATTTTATGTAACACTACAGCAATGCTACTTCAATGTTGTAACTGTGTAAGCGGTAAACATTTTTACATCCAAGGTAGTAAATTTGTGATTTTTGCTTGTCTGTCTGTCTGTGCACTGCAGTCCTTGTATGTTCTGCCAGAGGGAGCAGCGCATATCTTTAATGCCTAGTCTACGATTCAACGACAAATTCTAATCGTTTCTTTAGAAATTAAAAAGGGTCAACACAACAACACACCACCCACTCAGAGACTTTGTCCCACATGTAATGAAAATATTGAACATAAATTTAATTTCACGATGACTTGTCCTATATATAGTAAATAGAGAGATACATACACTGTTACAGACTAATTATAACTACGAAGGCTAACTTCACCCTATCTGGTACACAGAACATTTCCATGTATTGTTGTCATATCCAACTTCTATATCCGCATACGTAGGTCAACTTCTTTATACTTTATTCCTAAAGCGAGACCAAGTCATCATATACTGTTATCGATAATATTTTGTAGTTATGATTGTAGGATAGATTAGCCTAGTAGTCTTGTTGATTTACTGCCACACATTACCATCTACGATTGTCGAGCAAAAAAATTCATTCATGAATTTATTTTCTTTTTACCCTGCTTGCAGAACAACGTTCTGGGCTTCACCCAGCCTACTGACATCACCGAGATCATGTCGACCAGCCTGCGGGACCCAGGCACCGAGACCGCCCGCGCCATCCGCGACTGTGTGGTGCTGAGAGACTTCAAGATTCTGGTCGAGAGGGGCCACCGAGACTTCACCCTGCTGAGCCGCAAATACAGTTAAAACGTTTTAACTTTGTCCACGTGATCCTCACGTGATCCTCACGTGACTTGTAAGTATTTGTGCAAGTGAAATTAGGATAGAGGTCACGTGTCCAGCTAAACCTGCTTGAGTAGAAATCACGTGAAGGCCACGTGACGCTTGTATACATGTAACATGTTCCACTAAAAACTTCACGTGAACGTCACGTGATCGTACCGTATGCTTTAAAAGCATCGAAACAAATTGGCTGAAAAGAATCCTGATTTTTTAGGGTTGAAAGAAAAGTTGGCTCCCATTGCGAGCTCTAGGTTCAAGTCTGGTATGTACAAAGTGCAAATTTGTTGTCAAATTTTATGTTGTGTAAAATCTAAAACTAATACTCATTGATTGTAGCCTCGGTGCCATTCTTTTTAGTTTACCTCGGTCCCTATACTAGTTATCTTACAGGGATCAAGTATGGTATCCCCGGTAAACTAGATAGGATGGCACTCAGGCTAGTACATTGAACCCACATTTTAATTGGCATGATCGTTCTGGTCTATACTTCGATGTATTAACAATAGACTGAATGCGGAATAATTCAATATTTAGCTCTATTAGTTATAGTATGAATAATGAAACAGATTTGGGTAATCTTTTTAAAGTTGAATTAAACAGTTACCATTAATTGACAGATCGAGTTCATTATCAAAAATTGATATAACTAAGGATCAATACATATTACATTACAACGTAATCATTGTTTTATATAATTGTTTGCTACTAACATGTTTGTAAGCTCATTATATGGGCCTGTAGGTTAATTAAGTCGACATATCGTAACGTTTATAGACAAAGGCAGAAGCTGCTAGACTAGCAATTATATTTCTTCATATATAGTAGTGAGTCAGTGACGCCACCTACCTGTTCTGCATGGTATTGCAGATGACCATGCCGTAGCGGGTTTCCGTCTCGTAAACGGTCGTTGCCATTTGAAACGGTCGATGCCATATGCGAGTGTATCCTAACTTTTGAGAGGGGCAAAACATTTGAAACGTATAAAAAGCAACATTTCTATTGCAAATGCAGGACACCATCGTAAAAAATAGTAAATATATCATTGAAAAAAAAAAAAGAGCACAAGCTTGGATTCGAACCCGGGGCAAAAAGCCTAACCCTAACCCTAACCCTAACCTCTACGCCACGAAACATCACGGTGTTGACTGCGCGTCCTAATACATTTAAAGTGCGGTATTCTGCGATATGGCATCGACCGTTTCAAATGGCATCGACCGTTTACGAGACGGAAATTAGCCATGCCGTAGTGTGCAAACGCAAGTTACACTCATGTGATGCAATATTGTAGAAGTATAAGAATAAAATTGAAGTGATCATGACATAGTGGTATTTCTTTTGATATCATCTTGTGTATATGTCAGGGTAGAAACTCCAATTTGGTAGAATCGCTGATTCTACCAGTAGAGATCCCGATCAGAGTCTCTGCTGTGATTCTTGTTCAGTATCATACAAGTACAGCATTACAAGATATTTAGGTTTTATGACAAGCACAGGCTATTCAAATGATATCAGTAGCTACCAGTAATGTGATTGAATGTTTAAGTTTTAGGATATGTTGGGCAATGTTAGTGGTTATAGCAATGGATCTTAACCTCACTGACGATTAAATCGCCGATCAGAGTTTCTGTCGACAAAGACTTCATTCGGGATCTCTCTGCTACCCGGTAGAAACGGATACAACCAAATCGGAGTCCCTACCCTGACACATATATATTACAGTTCATCCTTTTCATAATCTAGAAATCTCTTTTTTTTTTAAAGCTATGACAATGTTTAAAGAATGCGGAAGGAGTGCAATTTCAACACGTAATGTAATAGTACGCACGTACTACGGTAGGCAGCCAAAAAAGGCCTACATCCGGTGGGGTGAGTGGTACTTCTCGGAAAAGCTCCATTCGTGCCAGGTATTCTGGGGAAAATGCTGTGCCACCAGACTAACAACGCGGATTCAAAACAGTAAAATTTAGCCAAATAGGGAGAATAATTGGCAACCGTAGAGTTCATTTTCCCGCGGACTGATTCTCCTGGCCATTAATTTTCCCTTTTTTGCCGAATTGTACGATCCATACCCCCGTAGGAAGGCCGAGTCCGAGGCTATGTCTTACAACTTGTTCACGAGGGTACGAATTTAAAGGATCGCCTATGGTGGTCACCTTAAGGTTCGTTAGAACACAAGATACCTATCTTAGCTTTGAATGATCTGCACTTATTATAAGCATTTGACCATACGGTATGTGTGTGCAAGGACCTCCTTGGTGTGTGTAAGAAATAAATGTATAAAGATTATGGTGGTGTTTTTGCTAAGCGATGTACTGTAACTTTACACATGAGAACAAATGTATGGGTGTCAGGAAATCCGAATTTGGACCTGTTTAGTACATACACTTCGCTCAGTTTTCCCAATTCATTCAGCCAAAACTGAGTGCTGCACTTCATTGCCAAACCGTTAAGTGGCGCTGTATACACATAGCTTGAGAATAGACTATTGGGGAAAGAGAGAGTGTGGTTGGGTTATCAGGGAAAGAGAGAGTGTGGGTGGGTTAGGTGGGTGGTTGACTGTGCGTACGTTCGTGTCTGTTTGTATGAGAGAGAAAGAATAGACGACAGAGGCATAGAGTCTTAAAAAGACATTTAAAAAGACAGAAATAAAAGGTAAGAGGTAATAAACCGGTTTTGTTCTACTGATCATATAATTATAATACCGTGGGTCCTCACATGGGCTACCGCCACAATATTAATAATCGCCATGCTATAATGTGAACATGTCAAAACTACAATTTTGTCCTGTGATCTAAGATACCTATTCGCTCTTCTTTGTGACAAAAATTATTACCGAGTTAAGAGAACCATACATGTCACTGATCGTGTGCCCTTGGGAAAGGCACTTTACACGACTTTCCTTACTTCACTCGGTTGAAAATGAGTACCTAGCTTCGGTTAGGGACGTCCCACGGATAGGACGTTGAATGGAGGTCCCGTGTTTGGGGAGAACCCACCATACTTATCGAAAAGAGTAGGGGTCCTTCCCGGTGTGAGTGGTTCAAACCTTACAGTCTTATGTCGGCACCCGGGGTCGTATTGAGGTCACCTGAGTTCGCGCCGAATGGCAGCCGCTCCAGACCCTTGCGATTGAGCCCCACCAATTGTAAGCTCCTCACAATTCAAGCCTTGGCTGCAAGGAGAGAGTAGCCGGCCCACACAATAATACATAGTACGATGTACCTACGATGTGCCGAGCCAGCACGTCGGCAGAACGTATACGTACTGCACGTGCGCGAAACCCGTAATGTATTGTGCATAGCACTTAGGCAGAACGCCTGTCTGTAGTTTTCAGATGTTGTATATTAAAAGGAAAAGATATCGTCTGCAACAGGCAAAATTTTGATGCAACGTTGACCAAACATCCAACGAAAAAGTGAAAATGCAGGGTTGTGCGCAGGCGCAGTACGTTCTGCCGACGTGCTTGCCAAACCGTACGTCAAAGGTTTAAACAGAAATGGGTGCAAGAGTTCAATTTTTAAACTATTGCATCCGTTTCTTCTCATATAGTAAGACTTTCGTCGCGGAAATTCCTCCATCGTATATGTGCATCGCGTGTATGTGACCTGGGCGTGTACCAAAAGGAGGGATACAAATCGCTGATGTTACGTTGACGTGATGTAAAAGACGTACTAAGTTAGTGGTGGAAAACCCCGTAACGTTTGTAACCTGATTTTCTCCATTACTTAATGATGCACTGGGCGTAACCCCTTAAGGATGTCCCCTGTTACGCGTTTCCTTTAACAGAGGAAGAAACGTCCCGAAAAATCTTGAGGCCAACCACAGCCTGTTATAAGATAGGGAGGGGATTCCCCTTTTCTTAACCTTAGACAGAGGTTTATATAAGGAGAAACATACCATGAAGGAGGGTCTGCATGTAATCTTCCGTAGGCGTAGGGAGCTATTTCCCTTATCGTTAATTGTAGCCGGCTAGTTATAATTCAATGTCAATGTAGCGGTGTCGGTAAACTATTTGTAAACTATATATTCGCTTTTCTACGTATATCACATTTTTTGTTATCCAAATTCAAAGTTTAGAATTATTAAATACAAATTGTTCATATATGAATGCAGTGGAAAATGAAACACATTTTATTAGCAAGTGTTCTCACTATGAGACAGACAGAAACAGATTATTTCAAACAGTTGCCACAATTTCCCCATCCTTTCCTCTTTTCAAAGATCACCAAAAGAATACAATGTACGTTTCTACTAAGATCACAAAACCCACTCATTATGCAAAACGTGGGACTATTCATTATCCACTGCCTTCATGAGAAGAAGTCAAACCTCATAATAACAAACGTAGTAGTACAATGTAGAAGTATAAGTTTTCCTAGACAGTAGTTGTCTTTTTCCTATTATTGTATTGTACCATATAGTACCTTTGACTTTGTGAAAAGCAATTAGCCTTCGGGCATGACTTTGCAAATAAACTAATTATACATCGTGATATTGAAAGCCAGGTAAAGGTACTGTCACACATAGCTGAGTATGGCCTCCCGAACACTGCCGAACTCCCCCAATCATGGTTAGGAGTCGGTCGATCGGGAGGAAGGTCGGCTGTGTTTGGCTGGTGTTCGGCGAGGTCGGCTACTGTTCGGCTGCGCCAGCCGAATGTTTCAAAATGTTTAAACCATTTGGGTGTGGACGGGAGTTTCGGCCATGGTTGGCTGGTGTTCGGGAGTAGGTCAGCAGTGTTCGGGGGTCACATTTGACTCATATTTAACTCAAATTCGATTCGATCCAAATAGACAGGTAGGCATAGCCTGAATCTGATCAGACTGCTCCCGAACTTCAGCCAACCTTGGTTGGTTGGTGGTCGGGAGAAGGTTCTGAATGGGTTAAAGGGGTAGCGAGCTATTTCAAATTTGCCGTTAGTCGATCTAATAATTTAAGTAGCGCGTGTCTTCAAACTATTCGTGCAGCGTAATTAGTCGCTTTAATTCTACGTATAGCACGTTCTTTCTTATCCTAAAATTCATCCTTAAGCGTTATTAAAAAACAAACTATTAATATCGTGATGTCGAACGCCACGTTGCCCAAAAGTCACAACAGAGCTTTCCTTCGTATCAGTGTCTGCAGACTTAGTTTAAATTTGCTACCAGTCACCCCACAATCGTTTTGTCGGCTCAAAACCTTTCGCAAGAACAGGTTAATGTACTAGCGATGTTGGCCCTCCTACCTCCTCCACCGGACTAAAAACGCTGGTTCAAAAACTGTAAAATGTAGCCAAATAATAGGTAAACAGATAAATAAATAGATAAATAGATAAATATAGAATGTATAGTTACATTTCTCGACCTCTATTAAATAAAAGAGTCCTAGGGCCTTCTTTTTACGAATTTTATGTATGCGCTTATAATACTTTTAATGTTTGAGGTGAAGAATAGAAATGTATAAAATTATTCGAGGTCAATGACCCTGGTTGTGTAGCTTTAATAAATAAATATGAGATAGATAAATAAATATAGAATGTATAGTAACATTTCTCGATCTGTTTTTATTTAATTGAATTAGTCCTTCTATTTGCGAATTTTACTGCATGCGCTATGCTTTAAATTTTGAAGTAAAGACTACAAATGTATCAATTAATTTGAGGTCACTGAACCCTGGTTGTCTAGCTTTAGTAGCCTGCCGGGTGTTAAAAAAACACGGATGTCCACAAATTGTGTAGAATGTGTCTTCCCGGGTTCCTACGTCAAAGAAATGACTATGCAGAATTCAAGCATAATTCAACTAAGGAAGAGAATCCCTTTGGAATTTGCCAAGTCATTCCCGTACAAGTAAGAGACAAGTGAAGCAAGATATGAGTAGGCCTTCCTGTAGTTGTGACGTGCAGACAAACTCGACTATTATCGTATGTAAACACCGAGAAATACTGTCAGAAATACACTCAGTATTAGTCTTTTTGTATCGTGAATATCCTGTATTAAAGTGTCATTCGGAAGCATTTTTCTTTGAAATGTCTTGAGCCGCATCTGTTGCTAGTACAACAACGCAGTGCAAAAAAGTTGGGGGAAATTGTCACAGGTGTTAAGATGTATATCATCTTAAAGCAATGGTTTGCGGAAAGTTTACAGACCTTTACACGCAATACACACGTGAAATTGTGGGGTTTTGTGTTGAAAATTCCAATATGACACATTTTATCTAAGCTTGTTATCTTAAATTACTTTCTAAGACCCAGCCTGGTGAATCATATATATCGTTAAACGACTGCAAAGTGACCCGGAGGCTTGCGGCTAGCAACCAGGCCACTTCCGCCCGGAAACAGCTCTTGTACTTCCGGTGCACAAAGGCGCTAGGGATGACGTATAGGTCAGGGAAACCCCCTCGCTTGGAACGGTTCCAACAATGTGCGCTGTCTTGTCTAGTAAGGGGGCCGTGACTTGGCCTTAGGAATTTCTCGTATTGTAGCTTCGTAAATTAAATTCTACGCGATTTCTTACTTTAGTAGAATGGAATATGACAAAAGGAAGACATTCTTTTCAAATACTAGTAAACGTGCCATTCCCATTTTAGCCTAGTTTCACTACTATAATAAACGAATAAACAAGAACAATAGTTTATTAACTATCTCGAATATGGTTTCATTTCTTTCTTTTCATACTTTCAGCATACCTTCATTTATTTTAATCCTCTGCATTTGTAAAACACCCAGTCCGAAAAAGAAGGAAACCTAAGATTTTTTTCATCACTTTCGCACCTGCGTCATTTTCTTACCATCGATGCAAAGAGGATATACAAAATACACTGTGCGCGTTGTTGCTATGGATATACTGTTCTGTTATTATTTGTTTCATTGAATGTGTGACACCTTTTTTTGGTTCACCTGTGTCTATATTTAAAACCCAAAACAATAGCGGCAGTCACATGCCGGATACACATCATTTATTTTAAATAGGCGCCCACTGGCACACTACTAGTGGGCGTATCGGTACGTATGTATACCTGTCTCACCTTCCTACACCTGGCTTTTGTGCAAACAAAGGTCTCTCAAAATAGCAAAGGTGACAATACTTAAGTTTCACATTCCTTTTCAGATTCCAGAGTAAAAAAAAAAAAACTATCCGGAAGAATTTAGGGCTTCCGTGCAATTACATAGCTCGAAGTGATGATTAAGAACACTAATGATTAACACATGTTAGGCCACACCAAGTAATTTGTATGGATGACGTCCTCTGGAGACCCTAAATCTAATGTGAGAGCGTGGAAAAACACAAGAAAGGCCGAAAAAAACAAGATGCCTAGATTTGAAATATAGTAATGAACGACAAATGTTAGGACACAAATTGAATGAGAGAACACAGTGTAACAACCAACAATTCTTTTATTCGTCGTGAAAACAGCAATAAATCAGTGGAACAGCAGTTGTCGTCCTGTCCTGTTTCTTTCCTTTCATTACATCTTCCCTTTATCTTACGATTTGCGGCACTGCCGTGGCTCTTTGATCATAGTTACAGGAAGCAGAAACAGGCCAAAATCAATGCGCGCGCGGACGCTATCTATAAAAAGTACTTGGTGTGGCCGTACTAGTAACACCCCCCCCCCCCGCCCCCCCCCCCCCCGCATCCCTACGGATACGAAATTACGTGTTGGGGCCGTGATATGATCACGAAAAGATATCAAAGTCCACCGGAAAACCCCATCCGGTTAGTTGACGTACGTAGTTGCTCTTGGATACTCTGACAAGTCGTACTAAATTTAGCTCAACTTCTCTGCATAAAAAGGCCGCGAAAAATGTTCAAAGTCCAAAAACTTCCAAGTGACGATCTGAAAGAAGACTACAACTACTACGACTCCCCACCATCGTATCCAGCCGACGCTATTCGAAGCCCTTCTATCTGAGACCAACTTCGTACAACTTCCATGATGGGTGCAACGTTCAACAACTTTCTTTCTACTCTTTCAACAAGTAAGTAAATTATTTTAACTATATTGAAACGTTCTGTCATGTCAATTCTTTTTGCAGTGTAGTCTTCTATCTTTCTTTTTTTTTTTGTTCTTAGACGAACCGTACACTTGTTAGCCCTGATGCCTAAACTAATGGTTTGATATTATTTTAACAGAAGTGAATGTGATGAAGATGGTAGTCGTACTTCTCCTGATGCTACACGGGACCAGTGCTGGACCAGTCCCGTCAACAATTTCTGACTTCCCGGACCAGACCCCGTTAGAAGTCATCACGAACGCCCGAACGCTAACCCTGATACTACACGGAAAGGCATCGGCCGCCTACGACGCATTTGTAAGTATTACCTCCCTACTTGTCTTGTGCTATCTCAAATTTAAACTGTTTTCTAACACCTAACCTTATAGTTATACACTAGCCTCTACCAGGCTTCGGGAAGCTGCTGGACTGAGGGTAGAAATTGACCAAATTGCCAGGGGAGTTGGTCCGCTAAAGAGAACAGTTTGCCGCTCCACTGGCCTGTTATCTGACTCTATTTGGCCAATTAGAGTCTACTCTTTCCAACCGCTTCCCGAAGCCTGGTAGAGGCTACTTATATACACCACAGTCTTTCTGTCTGTCTCTCCTTCTCTTTAACTCTCTCTCACTCTCTTTTGTTTTTAAATTTGTAGGGTAGCGATACTGACTTACCTCTAACGTTTTGGTCACATGTTGTAAGAAGCGCCTCAAACATACATGTGTAACTGTGCTAAGTAGGTAGTAACACACGTTAAAAGTCCCTAAACAGGTTTCGAAAGGCATGAGAGAAGTTAAAAATTTTAAATTTCGACTAACCTTGGTCACGTGGTTGAAGCGATACCACGAGAGTCGTTTGGTGGCTTCTGATTGGTCAGTGATGACGTCGTGTAACTGGTCAAGGGTCGTGGGTGGTCTGGTTCGCCTACGCGAAACATGGACTAAGTTTGCTCAAATTTCCTTTCTCTATAGATCCAGGACGAATTCAACGGTGATTCTGGCTACTGTGCGGAGCAAATTGTGTGGGAAGAACTCATCGACATCAGAATGACTACGATGCAGTGGAGACAACTGGGGGTATGTACACGTAACATCTAGCTTGGACACACCTACACACACACACACACACACACACACTCACTTCCGGGACGTTGTGTCCATGAGAAAACCGAAAGTACTGTAGGACGTTGACCTGGATGTGACGTCATGGAAAGTTTTTTTCCTTCCATATATGGTCATGCTGCCCACCTTACTACAAATAATAGCGTGGTTGTGTCTGATTTCTTGGAACACCATGGGTGAAGGAGAGTTTACCTAATAGCTAGAGTACGTAGGACGTTGTGACAGCCCCCCAAATGAGGTAAGCATTAGTCAAAACACGCGCGCCAAGGTCGCTACAAGGTCACAAGGGTTCAAACGTTTAGGGTTATGAAAACCAGATGTCTGAAGCGTGAAGTTCAGAGTCTTAGATACTGGATGCTAGTCTCAGTGGTAACGCGGTGCTTTCACAGCCGAATATGGCCTCCCGAACACTGCCGAACTTTCCCCAACCATGGTTAGGAGTAGGTCTGCTGTGGTTGGCTGTGTCAGCTACTATTCAGCTGCCTTCCGAAAGGTAGGCGTGGACTAAAACTGGTCAGACTGCTCCCAAATTTCCGCCAACCTTCAAGGTTGGTTGGTCGGGGTAAGGTTCTGAATGTTGTTCATTTCTGACTGTTTTAATTGTTTGTCATCAGGATAGGGTAGTGCCTGGTACAACTTTGAACGGAAGGGAAATGCAATATCCTGCATTTGCTTCCTTGAATGAGAATGACGCAATTCAGGAATTTTTTTCCTCCTTTTTTTTCCTTTTTGCCTGGGGATAAAAATTCTGAGGAAAATACAATGCATCGATCTGTAAATTGCACTATTACTACGTGATGGACCTATAATGTACACGCAGATGCCTTTGGTACAAGCAGATATTAAATATATACACAAAACAATGTCATATTTAGCAGTCCTCTCGTCCCATGATATTCTTTTTTAATGCTTAAATGCACGTGATAATTTGCTATCAGTATTCCAATGACGCTCTCTCTTTTTTATCTGTTTGTATCGTGTTGGAAAAGAGCGAATACATTATCCTTTATGTCCATGTCCATGTGATGTCAGGAAACCAATGGATTCTCTTTCCTCCATCCAGGATGAAGAGCGCCTCCAGCGACTTCGCCGCGATCTGCAGGCGTACGGTCTGTACCTAGGGGAGGTGAAGTTGGACGAACTTGACAAAGACGGTCACACAGACACCGCTGACAAGGTGCAGCAGGCCATTCACCAACTTGACGGGCTCATGACAGCTATAGCCGTCACGGTAAGACTCTTTAAAGCTGCATTATGTAACATTAGGACGATACAAAAATTATTACACCACGCGAGTGTGTTTAAAAGCTGGAAACACAGCTGTCAGCCATGTTTGTTTACATTTTGATATTTTGTGGTGGTGCCACAAAATGGGTGCGCCTTGTGTGGGCTTTTTAGCGTCAACCATACATGTCAGAAATGTGAGATAAATGCACAAATATTTTGAGAACTGGAAGCAAATGATAATCGATACAAAACGATACAAAAAAGTAAATTTTCTGGTCATGTCTTTACAAAGTAAGTTGAATTAATTCCATTGCACCTGTTAACGCATTTGGATAACCATTGTAACTGTTCTTATTGTATATTGTCTAGCTACCGGTACCAGGAATTGTCCTTTAAAATAGCCTCCGGTTAGCCGGGCAGTGCTGACTGTATATCATTTTACACAGCATAATAAATAATTAAATCAAATATTTTTGGTCGCCTTGATCTCCAAAACGCTTTTAACTTTACGCCATT
Organism: Branchiostoma floridae x Branchiostoma japonicum; assembly: GCA_013266295.2. Lineage (NCBI taxonomy): Eukaryota > Metazoa > Chordata > Leptocardii > Amphioxiformes > Branchiostomatidae > Branchiostoma > Branchiostoma floridae x Branchiostoma japonicum. The sequence continues at coordinate 25,200,232 of CM023824.1, read as the reverse complement.
GATGAATATGCCAAACATTCCTATTCTTAATCTTATTTTTTTCTTTAATTTCAGAACAATGTTTTGGGTTTTGCGTCTCCCACCGACGTTCCTGAGATCACGTCAACCACACTACGAGACCCTCCCAGCGAGTACGCACGCTCCATTCGGGACTGCTTGATACTGAGGGAATTCAAGAGCCTTGTCTACAGAGTCCATAGGGACTTCACTATCCTGAGTACCAAGTACCGCAACTAAGTTCCCACTTCTCGCGAGAATCCACGTGATGTCACGTGACTACATGACGTATGCTTCACAAGCATTAGAACATATCTCTCTCTCTTATTGACATGAATTCTGTTTTATAGAGTTCAGAAAATATAACGTTGGCTCTTATTGCGAGCTCTTCTAACTTGATAAGTATTGTGGGTACTGTGACATGTACGGTGCCAAAATCTTTAACTTTGTGAAAAATCTGTAACTTTCCAACTATTGACTGAATCCTCAAGTTTTCATTTTACATGTGTATGTACTGTCAAGGTTGCAACTCAACATCCAAATAGATGCTAGGGTGTTTGACAATTATGATTTAAAATAGTTGTTTAGTTAATTAAGATAGTAATTTAGACACTATAGTATCCTAAAAGTGTACAATATAGATGTATAGAACAATGTGGAATCTAATTTATTGTTGCTGTTAAGCAACCCAGATAGAATTAATGAATTAATGTAGGAAATGTTATGAAGATGCTGCTCTTTTTATCTATTTATTATCATAGTTTTAATGTTTATACACTCATGTGTATTATTCAAAGATGCTGAAGATATGTTTTGTTAGTCTGTAGCTACGGAAAACTTATGTTTTTGAAAATGCTGCTAAAATGTTACCATGTTATTTATTGTAAGAAGGATGTTATTTATTTAACTGTTAGCGACGTCGCCTACCTCCTCATCTCGGTACTGCACATGGAATGTGGCCGCATTGTTTATTTATGTAGGTACCGCGTTGCAATACGTAAATGGTTACTGAATTATGTTTGTATATATCATTGTTAGTAATTTATTGACAAGATGTGGGTTATTTATTTATGTATTTATCGCACTGGAGTGCCATGTTAAAGTAAATATTTATGTGATAATTTATCTATTTATTTATTGATACAGAGTTATATCGTATCTACTGATGGCTAACAACCACAAGAATTGTGGTAGATTTCAGAGATTAAAAATAAAGACATTCAAAAAAGAATCTGTATCTTTTCATTAAATTTCAGTCTGATAGCTATAAAAATCAATGATAAACTGGTAGATGTATTGCTAGTAATTATTTAAAAAGTTTTAAAAAGCCCCTGTCACACATTCACAACCTTTCCCCGAATCTGCTCCCGAACACCAGCCGACCAGGTTCGGCTGACGTTCGGGAGCACTCTGACCAGATTTAGGCCACGCCTACCTTGCTATACGCACCGAAACGAATTTGAGGTAAATTGGCGTCAAATTTGATCCCTGAACACGCCCCGAACACTGCTGACTTACTCCCGGATGGCTGGCTGGTGTTCTGCTTACTTACAGTCATAAACCAGCCCACTATTTTCGAACCTCCAGAACGACGTCGACTCACGAATGTTTCAAACATTTTGAAACATTCGGCTGGCGCAGCCGAATAGTAGCCGAATTCGCCGAACACCAGTCGACTTTGCGCCGACTTACTCCTAACCATGGTTGGGGGGTGTTCGGCTAGTGTTCGGGAGGCCATATGCATGAATGTGTGACAGGGGCTTGAGACACTGTTTTAATAAACATGGCGAAGGTAAAAGATAGCTACATGCTATTAAATTCATTCCGATGACCGTGTGTAAACCGTATCACTTGCCACTAGTTAACATGAACTGTATCTTGTATGATAGAAGTGCGGTACATGGTATATGTACGTGAACATATATATATTGCTGGATAATGCAATGAAATATCTTTACAAATGCAATGAAAATCTAGCACAAATGTTACCTTAGTTTGTTTGTTTGTTTGTTTTATTTTGTACATAAAAAACGAAATACAAAAAGTAAAGAGTATAGAAACTAAATAACCTATTAAAGAAAAAAAAAAAGTATACAAAATAAAAAAATAAAATGTGCTGGAGGCCCGAAAAAAAGCCATAGGGTTTGTGCGCCTTTCGCACTCCTAATTCAATTTTACAGCTCAAATCTAACGTTGAACCTGCAATTATATGAGACAGTAAACATAAGCAAGAAACCGTCAAATAGATTTTATTACGGGTGCTATTATACTCTTCTGATAAAGGTCAGTCCAATTCGTCTTGGTTTTACCTTGCGGTATGCAGCCTTTGCAGAAGCGTGACTAAATCAATTATATAAGACCTAAATGTCAAACTGAGTGATCGTCCTTGTAACTAGTATGGCCAGATTAACAACAGACGTAGACCGTTCAAGTTGACACTCTTGGAATGGATAAAAAGGGTGACATCTGAGAGTGGGGTATTCAGTTTACCTTCGAATCGAGACCGTTACAAAAGTGAAACAGTACTAGAAAGGTACCATTTGCAAAACAAATGCATAAAGTCTACTTTCACATGGTCTAGGCCAACAAACTACTGCTCTGCGTGTTTATTACCTCCAGGAGGTTATATTTTCAGTTGCGTTTGTCCGTCTGTCATTCTGTCATTCAATAACTAAATACGCCTATACTGTGACTGCTTTGTACATATACATGTCTGTAACATTATTTGTATATTGTTGTGTTCCATTTGTAATTGTTATGAATGTATACTTTTAATGTGTGTGCCCAGGGATACCTGAAAATCAGATCAACGGATCTGAGGTATGCCCTGGTAAAATAAATAAACTTGAAACTTGAAAACTTGAAACATCCTGTCAACAAGATAACTAAAAAAAGGCTGGATAGATTGGTTTCATACTTGGTGCGTTGGTAGGGTCTGACGAAAACTGGAAATGATGAGATTTTGGGCCCCCTAATGGCTTCACTTTTTACTGCAGCAGAACTTCCGGTTTTGATATCTCGCGATCTGGACATGCTAGGGTCATGAATTTTTGATCTGTATCTCTTTCTGTATCTGTATAGCCGGTATAACCGCCCTTCGGCGTAACACACCAGCTGGATGGTAGGTAGCTCTTGTGCTCGGGAAGAAGTGCTGTGTTCGATAATGAAACACTTGTGACATATGTAATTGAGAACGACAGGAACATTGGCAGATATGCATTATGTAAATGAAGACCTTATTTGCATAATTAATGGGAAAGTGCTACAATTTTCTAGTGGTAACTGCTAGGAATTTAATACTTGTCGTATTTGGAAGTTCAGTGAAGGTGAACATCACTAAGCACAGTTTATTAAAATCAGGACCTTATTTGCATAATTTATGAGGAAATGCTAGAATAGCTTTATTTCTTAAGATAACACTGTTATTGGGTGAAGGATATGATCAACTGATATAATTCATTTGGTTCAGGGCTCCTTACTATCGCGATCTTCTTTTCTTTGGGTGGTGTGTAGTGATAGCCTAATAAGTACTTCGCACATTTCTGTAGCGCTTGTTATAATTGCTCGCTCCTAGCTTGGACAACATCACCCAGGTTGTGTTTTTACCCGCGTAAGAATCCAGTCTTTCACACACTTGAATAGCGTTTTGCTACTTAATGGGCCATTCAATGCGAAATAGTGAAGAGTTTGATGTCGGACGCGTTTGATTCGGAATGTGTGAACTCTGGTTTATCATTCAAGGTCAAAGTCCGACGTATTTTTCATTTAAGTTTAAAGCGACGAAGAAAAAACGCAACCCCATGCCGTTTTCCCAGGGGAACTGATGACGTCACTATAATAAGATTTTCCGAGACCGGAGTTTCTTTTACGATTTTTGTGTCCGGCGACCCCCTGGCCGAAGGGCTACAATTCCGCCAAGAAAAGGAGTTAGCTTAGCGCGACAACCACCCAGATCCGGCGATTTACTGACGCACTTAGTTAGACCCCGGTTAGATTTGAACTCCGACCCGCGACCACAAGTGTTTCATAGCCCTATTATCGAACACAGCAGATTTATGGAAATTCATAATTAATTATGCAACTTAGATGCTGATTTGCATAATTGTCCTTTTAATATGTCAAGCATCACTAACGCTACCTACATACCAAAAATGACGACGATCCGTCAACTGGCTCTTGAGTTATTTTCTCTCGAAGATTTTTTTAACAAACCGCCCTGCAGTTCCAGAACAAGCTGCTAGAGGGCCCAAACTCACGTGACTGATTCCTTAGCACAAGGGCTACCTACCATCCAAAATTCATGCCCCTAGCATGTCCAGATCGCAAGATATCAAAACCGGAAGTTCCACTGCAGTATCATAACAATGTTAGAGGTTAAAGGTGAAAGTGCATCCTGCCCTAGATGTTGTCGTGTTTTTCTTATGTATAATCGCTTGCAACCGGCTCAGAGGAGTACGAAGGAGACGCAGGCTACGGGTGGCCCTTGCAAGAATTCGTTGCCGACGCCGCCGCTTGTTATTTGCGGACCCCGAGGTCAATGACCGGTTTAATATGCAAAGTAAACTTGATGAAAGCGCATTGGCGCGTTCAGACGCAAATCACGATCCAGCTGCAGTCAAGGCGGTTTGAAACCACCTCCAGATGTGGTTTGGGATCGAGGCGCTTTCAATGCGATTCGGAGCGTTCAGATGGAGCCACATGAATCCAGAATCCGGCCAAACCACATCAAAACCGCTTTGAGCGATTTCGTTTGAACGGGGTCTAAAACGGTAAAACCGCGATCCAGATAAGTCGCATACTTCACACCTGGTCTGAGCGTCGCAAGTTCCTTTGAAATCATGCCCAAGTTCCAATCAGTCAAGCCATAACCCTCGGTAGTTTGATCAAAAGACGCAAGCTGGTGTCATGGCAATGTCAGAAGTCAACGACCTGCTTCCCTCGGTGCCCCCCTCTCAGCGTCAATACATGTAGCTAGGTACCTCGGCGTGATCTCGTCAGACGCTGTGGATCTCGTCCTAGTATGGACACGTTGGTCATTACCGCTGTTGGAGTTGTGGTCGCGTACCTTTTTATATTACAAATAGCAAGTAAATTTTATGGATGAATTTAGCGCGCGCATTAATTTTCGCCTGATTTCGGATCATGACGATGGTCAACATGCCGAAAATGGGCAAATCTGTCGTAAACGTCTATTGGATCAGAAACCATCATGGATCCAGCAAACTGGACAAGTGCTGACAGTCTAAGGTGTTCCATCGCATATCCAACCCAGTGTATTAGCTGCCCCTGATGGTGCGACAAGCTCTTTTCTACAATTGTTCTAGTTAATTGAGATGTATACACATGTACAAGGCCAACTAATACTGTTGAATACAGAAATCGCCTCAATTTTTGCTTAACAAGGTTTATTATCCTAAATTTGAAAATGAAGGAACCTTGTTTTTTTTCCCGCTTGTTTTTTTCGCCCTTTCGCATTAAATTTGGAGTCAGCAGAGGATGTCATCCATAAAATTTACTTGCTGTGGCCTAAATAAAGAAATATCTCTCCGTGACCCATGACCGGGTCCATATGCAAAGTAAACCGGTGAAATTGCGATGCGTTCAGACTCAATTTGCAATCCAGTTAAGCCGGTTCAAAACTACCTTCCGAGGTGGTTTGGGCCATGGGATAAATCCGGTTTAACCCTCAAACCACCGTAATGGGTCAGAATTGACCCCAGGCGTATATAAATATGTGCCATTTCGACATTTCTTGTCGAAAACAAAATTCCTCCTATGAGTTTGTTTATATATATATGTCTTATAACTTCTCATACGTTTTTACTGAGATTGGCTCATTATTAAATGAGTTATCCTAGAAAGTTTATGCGTGGTCCAGTGGGGTCAAAACTGACCCCAGGGAAATGTTATGCATTTTGAAACACATTTCAGTCTTTTGGTGCCCCCAATATTTCTCCCAGATGATATTTTTGTTTGAATTTTATGCTATCCTTTGAATGACCTTAATGTTTAATCAGGAACCTCAATAGTTGTGACCTTCGACCTAGTTGCCTATGGATTTGGGGTCAAAGGTCACCAACATGGCTGGCTGTATGCCTCTTCTTTAAAAAAATTAAATTATGATAATGAGCAGAAATTATTCACACCTAATAATGTCAAACTGTCCCTCATAGATCACTGAAACTATACATGTATATAATAAAAAAAAGATTTACACAAAAACCTAGTATATTCATGCAAAACATTATGGGGTCAGTTTTGACCCCATACGGTAAGATTCGTCGCAAAAAACCTACGGTGGTTTGAGGGTTAAATGTGACTTGGGGCGTTCAGGTAGAGCCACATGAATCCTGCATCAATGGATTCCGACTTCAATGCGGTTTCAAAGCTTAATGTGAAGACAGCCATAGTTTTGCGAATTGGATTCACCAGCAGGATTGATGTGGCTCCGTCTGAACGCTCCAAGTCACATTGAAACCGGCTCGATCCCAAACTACCTCCAGGAGGTATTATCAAGCAGCACGTCGGCAGAACGTACTGCGCCTGCGCAAAACCCTGATTTTTCACATTTTTCGTTGGATGTTTGGTCAACGTTGCATCAAAATTTGGGTCAAAAATAGCAAAAAATGATAATTTTAGGAAAAAATTATCATTTTTTGCTATTTTTGACCCAAATAAATTATGATGCCTTCATAGACTGCAAAATAGCGACGGATAAATTGAATCTATATTAGTTTGGCTGTAATACGGTGAAATATGAAGGTCCAGAATGAAAACTCCACCGAGGACGGGGCTCTTAAAATAAAGATATATTTTATTAACCAAAATGTGGGTTTTTAACCCAAAAAAATACAGCATACCAACAGAGATGCACAATCATTTTATTAAACATAAGTAGTGATAGTACTGTATGAAATTTCTTTAAAATACGGCTAACCAAACAAAAGTTACAAGCGTATACGTATTTTACCGCCACCACCTTGGAATCACAGGCCGTAATGAGCCTTTCCGGATCGAACACTATAAGCCCCGCCCCCTGTTCTATTTCGAACACCTCGGTCAAAATCAGCGCGGGAAGGACCGCGCAGGCCGCCGCCGCCAGAATGTCGGTTTTGCCGCTCAACTTTAGGGTCGAGTTTTCGGCAGTGAAAAACTCTCTCAGCAGCCCCAAAAAAGGGTTACGCTATCTTCGTTGAAGTACACATCCACAGAGTAAAACCTATTTGAGGAGGGGACAGGGTTAGTTTAATGAGAGCAAATTGTTGTCGCTCAATGCGGACGCGGGATGCGCCGCATAACATCACACGGTAGGCTGACAAGAGTGCCCAGTTGCTGACAAACAGTCAATGCAGGTGTTACGCAGAGTATGTTTATCTGTGACAGGTTTTCCAAGGCATTTGCTGCATGTATCGCAGCTACACACAAGCCAGGAAAAAAAAAGAAATGAGAAAAAAACCCAGCTCGGGTGGTCACGTCGTGACGAGGAAGGGCGCAACTTATAAAGGGCTTTGTGATACAAGTAGAAACATAAGCACGCAAACATGGATATAAACAATAATGAGGGCTTCACAAACAAATATAAGAATGACAAAACGTCTTTGGTTAACTTGAAATTGCCCCCGATGTCACACATTCAATTTCACTGGTAAAACAATGAGTATTTATCAAGTACACATCAACTAATTTTGCTGCTCTAAGGTTTCCCGCGCTGATTTTGACCGAGGTGTTCGAAATAGAACAGGTGGGTTCGACGTGTTCGATCCGGAAAGGCTCATTGACCTGAGTAGTTTACCCTAATATTCTATCATAAACACTTTTTGTTAAAGTTATGTTGTGTGCCATCGATCTTTAAGAGAATAACCTACCTGGACAGTTTGGGCCAATAAATCCACATTAATGACGTCATAATGACGTCATATTACGCCGTAACAACATGAAAATTGTTGTTATTATCTATTGTTAATAGCACACCATGCATCTTCTGAAAATTTGGTGGGCATACGATCTACCGTTCACGAGTTCTGAGGGGGGGGGGGGGCAAATCCCCAAAAAGCCCGGTCTAGATAGGGTTCAATGTCTTAACTATTCGTTGTTGTAAATGTCATTCAGGGTCTATTATATGTAGGAAACACTGCAAATCGGTTCACGTTTAAGTATTGAATAAACCCTGTCTCTTATTATTAAAGTAAGTTGTTACTAAGAACAACGCTTCACGTAAAATGACCACGACCTTTACATTACATACCTAATTAACTAAATAACACTCGACTATGATCTTCTATTTACTAAGTAACACAGTGACTACTAGGTGATTAATTATACACCTAGTAGTCACTGTGTTACTTAGGAAATAGAAGATCACAGTCGAGTGATCCTCCTAGCGAATGGCATTTTAACTGCAACGTACTCCTTTTAAACAGGTTTGACGACAGTTAATGCAGAACAAAGAGTAAAACGACAGAAATCATCTTCTACTGCAGATATTCAGTAGTATTTAATTGGCTAAAGCTGTCACAAGTTGACAGCATGATCCGTGTAAAACATTAGTCTAATTTATTCTTATGTTCAGGTAGAAGATCATTCAGGTTGCTTCTTTCATTCTTCAGTCGTGTCTTGGAATGTGAAGCAATCCTGTACATCTGTCGGTCTAAAGGAAAATAAAAATGTATAACTTTATAACCAAATTAATGTCATTTCACATAAAACATTGATTCATTAACTTTACCCACATTTTACACTGCAAAAATTCATTAAAGCCTTGAAGCCTACGTAAAGGTTCAGTTCCTTTCCTTGTGTATATCTTTACGCATGCTTTAAGGTGTGCTTAAAGACAGGGTTTCATGCAGTGTTATTAGAGTTATGTTCACCTCTTCCCTGATGATGTACATGTTCGTCTATCGTCCATCTTCCCTGATATTTGTACATTAATCTTACCTACTTTCCCCTCTGAATATCTTCCTTCAGAATCTCCAGCTCTCCCTGCAGTTCTTTCAACTCCTCCATCACTAGACCTCCACCGGTCTCCTCCTTCTCCGTCTCCAGGTCTCCGTCGTTTTCTTCAAGTTGAAGCTCAGGTTCTTCCTTCTTCTTGAATGAACCTTTAGTAAGAAGAGAAAACATGAGAAGAGAAGATGGCTATTATTAGCAACAGCAGACGTACATCCTTAAGTTGTGTCTGAAGTATCCTACTAATTTGCATCAGATGACTAGACGTTACGTAGTTAAAAAAAACTATATTTGTTTTTACATTGAAAGCAATAACAACAGTTAACAACAGTTATCAATAAAAAATTTAAGACATGAATCATAGTCATGCGTCATGGACTTTTAAAATACGATAATAGCATGTGCGAAAAAGTCAACAATAAGTCCGAAATATAGATAAAGTAATATAGAAACAATCGCTTGAACTGGGAACTGTAAAAAAACTTTGTTTTCATTATGAAATTTATTTTTATCATCAATATTCAATGTTGCACTAGCATTAACTTGAAGTTCACCTTCAGCTTCGTCCTTTAGTTTCTCTGCCAGACTCTCCAACTCCTCCATCGCCACGTCCCAGGCTGCCTCCTCGATTTTCTTGTCGAATTCTTCTGAAGCCTGTATCTTCCCGCCTCCTTGATAAGCAGCACAATTGCAATACTAGTAAAAATGATATCAGTCCTTCCAGGGGAAAGAATAATTTGCGATGAGTAAGTATACTCGAATACATTGCAGTTGAGCCTCAAACACTCCCCCTCTCTCTCCACGAAACATTTAAGAAAATAGCTCTGGCATATGTTTCACCAACTAGCAGACAGATTGTTAAAAACAACAGTCGGGATGTTAATTCGTACAACGCAACAGAACCTGTCATGATGAGAATTGATAAAATATGAAGCTCCTGTCACGCATAGCCGAATAGCCCCCTGAACACTACTAGTATCTAAACTCCGCATAACAATGGTAAGGTGTAGATCGGGAGCAAGGTTGGCTGGGTCAGCTAGTGTTCGGCTGCGCAAGGCGAAAGTTTCAAAATTTTAAAACAATTTGGTGTGGACGGGGGGGGGGTGCGGTGTTCGGAAAAACATCACGTGCGTGTTCGTGAGTCTTTGACTCAAATTCAACTCAAATTCGATTCGTATAGAAAGGTAGGCGGGTCCTATCGACTCTGGTGGGACTGCTCCCGTGCCTTAGCAAACCTTGGTGGGCAGTGTTTAGGGATAAGCTCTGAATGTGTGACAGCTATAGGTGCTTAAATGAAAGCAACAGAGAATGGCAATGATTAATGCTTTGCTCTGACGTCACCATTATGAACCCGCTTATTTGCATATTGGCAGTGCTACTGGGAGATCACTGGACTGTGATATGCAAATAAGCGGGCTCGGAATGGTGACGTCAGAGCAAAGCATTAATCATTGCCATCGCGGCGGGCGAGATAGAAGAGCGCAAAGTTCAAACGTGTGCACAGGGTAATTATTTGGCGTACTAATGTAAAAATTAAAACATATCAACTTTTTAATGTGTAGACTACTGGAAAATAATGAATTTAATATTCTCTGTTGCTTTCCTTTAACACCGCACTACAAAAGAAATACATACTGCGTCGTCGTCGCCATCCGTGCACAACTTCGGCCAGCAGGACTACAGTAAGAACCATCAGTAAGACTGCAAGACTCTTCATGCTGAAATAGATTACGTCGTGATATTTTTTTCAAACTACGTAGATCGTAAGTGAGGAAATTTTCTTCAATTTGTCCTGGATACTCCTGACTCGTACCCAGGACTGTACCTAGAGCAAATCTACATTCTTGGATAAACACAGGGTTTATACAAAATCGTGCCTCATGCAGGTCGCGCACAGTTCTGGACACAAAAGGGCCTTGTCCCGTTCCGTCCTTGGGGACTGAGCACAGTTCTGGACAAACAAATTGTTAAATTGGCTTTATCCTGTTCCGTGCTTGGGGACTGGTGCGCACAGTTCTGGACAAATAATATATGGCCTTATCCCGTTCCGTGCTTGGAGACTGAGCGTCAGTCAGTGTAAGTGCTGTTTGGTGTAGAAATATGTCGGCTTTGAGACTGTGTGGTTTGGATTTTATCTATTTTCCAGTTCGGGTATCAATGCGCAAAATTACGCCTCTGACTGCAGTTCAGTTGACCTCCGCAGGGCACCCTTTCAATGTGGGCGTCAAAAGCCGATTCTCCAATTTTGTTTGTTTTTCACTATTTTGTAGTTTGTAACTCCAACTCAAACATATTCGTATTTCTCAAGTGCACCCTACTATAATCTTTAACACGTCGAAGTGAGCCACCTTAGTTTCCCTAAGCATAGATTCTGAAGTAACTCACCTTGGTGTACTTAACTACTGAAATCCCCCTAGGGCAAAAACCTTGTTCTGCTACTTTAAAATGCCCAATTATCTACTCAAGGCCGGCGATCAGTTGTGCAAAAATTGGGGGCGTTGTCAAGATAATTTCTAGAAGAGACATTCCACTGTCCGAGTCTCTTTATATAGCACATCTGTCGTGATTTAGTTCAAATTCGTAAGAATATGTTATGTGCACGACACAAGTTAAAGGAAAACGTTTTGCAACGTTTTTCAATGTACTTATGTCACAGTCCATAGGAAATGGTATGACAAGGGACTGCAACGTACTTCCACGTTTCCTCAAGGTTTTTCAACGTACTTGTGTCACAATTCATAGGGAAATGGTTTGAAATCCTACCTTAAGAAGCTACGGACGTGGCTTGTTAGCTTGGACCTGAGCACGGAACAAACGGCAGGACATTTTGCTAACATATAATTAGTAATGGTACACCCCACCCATTCTCAACCACATTTATGCACGACCAATAAGATCTAAAACTTAACGTAAAAGTTCGGAAACTTGATTTGACCTCACCACCTATCTCTTTGTATATTCTAGATCAATTGTACACAAATGACTACAGAAATGTCCTACCTTAATATTAATGAGGGAGGACAAGCTTTCAGTGTCGCCGGGTGAAAAACAGTCTTGAAGATACAACCCCGTAAAAAGTTACCCAACCAGTCGAACCACAGAGCTCTATGCGCATCTGTTCTGCGCAGCTTTCTGTGAGATCTCGTTCAAATGTCGTTCTTCTTTCCCAAGGTTATTTGATCCGCGAGAATCCACGAGAGTTCGATAATGTTTACTGTTTATAGCTTGTACCATGTTTTGCGTAAGTTTGACAAGGTCATATGTTAATGTCAGATTGAAGGACCGGCGTCGCGCACAAGGTTGTAAATGTACATTAGTCAATGTACGGTTGTGTTTGTTGGAGAAACGTATGCAGGAGATGATACCACTCGAGAGTAAAATGTTAAGAAACTAGTCGAGGTCGCAGGACACAGTATTCACGGCGACCCCCATGGTCCATGACGCGGGTATACAAAATAGTACGGAAAATATTCTTGAAGCTTAAGCCTGGGTAGAAAGCCTAGTGTGAGCGCCAGTCAGATGTAAATTGTGCTGTGTGGTATAGGAATGTATCGGGTTTGAGACTGTGTGATTTGAATTGTGAAGGTTTTGCAGTACGTGTATAAATGCGCCGTATTACGCAACTGGCTTTCCGGGTGAGTCGGCTGCAGTTCAATTGACCTCCGTAGAGGACGATTTCAAAGTATACGTCACAAGCAGATACGCCGACAAAATTTTTTTCGTTTCTAGATTATTTGTAGTTTGTACCTTCTTCTCAAACATATTCGATTTTCGTATGGGTGAAGTGCACTTTGCTATAATTTTTACTGCATCGAAGTGAGTCATCTTGGCCTCCTTAACTATAGGAATCCCCATAGGGCGATATCTGTGGTCTGCTACCTCAAGCAGGCAGACCATTGACCTTTGTCATTGGCACGACATCTACTTACGTATTACGAGTAAACTGCAAGGCTTTATTATGTATAAAGCCTGGTATAACCATTCACGCGCGCGCGTGCATGTGTGTGTGTGTGCTTCCTTTGTGTCTTGTGTGTGTGTGTGAGATAGTGAGGGTAAACTTGTGTTTGTGTGTGTGTGTGTGTGTGTGTGTGTGTGTGTGTGTGTGTGTTTTCATTTGCAAACTTTTTTGCCAGTACTTTTGATTTAAGAAAGATAACGATATTTGTTATATAAATATCTTCGTTAGGGTGATAGTTCTTCTGTGTTGGTAGATGTTATTCTAAAACAGGTTTCAATTATTAGTTCCAACAAAACAAAAATGGACTTACGCATAGAAATGAAAGATATTTGAAAACAAGGTTAAGTGACCACAAACACCCTACCTAAACTACTTTGGAAGTTTCAAAACGCATTTGGTCTCATCGGATAGAAGATATCTCAAGTTTTACAGCCATCCCTGAACAAGGTCGCAGGACACAGTATTCATCGGCGACCCCTGGGTCTATGACGCGTGTATAGAAAATAGTACGGAGGATATTCTTCAAGACTGGGTAGAAACCCTTATGTGAGCGCCAGTCAGATGTAAATTGTGCTGTGCGGTATAATGAATGTATCGGGTTTGAGACTGTGTGATTTGGATTATGAAGGTTCTGCAGTTTGTGTATAAATGCGCCGTATTACGCAACTGGCTTTCCGGGTTAGTCGGCTGCAGTTCAATTGACCTCCGTAGAGGGCGATTTCAAAGTGTACGTCACAAGCAGACAATTTTTTGTTTTGTTTCTAGATATTTTATAGTTTGTACCACCTTCTCAAACATATTCGAATTTTGTAGAGGTGAAGTGCACCTTACTATAATTTTTACCGCGTCGAAGTGAGTTATCTTGGGCTTCTTAACTACAGGAATCCCCATAGGGCGATAACTGTGGTCACAAAGACGAGGGAGGGGGGGGGGGTCATCCATTCAAGACATCTAACATAGGAAAACCCTTTTTTTCTGTTGGAAACTGCAGTTCAAAGCTGTATCATAATCTTGTTGTTTCTCAACATAGCACTAACGTGACCAGACCACCAATGGTACGTGAAATCCCGACATATATACAGAGACAGGCCACTTTCAGAGGTTTGCAGCCCGGAACCTGGTATTGCAGGTAGTTCCAACTGCCACGTCCTTACGTTTGTTTATTTGTTTGTTTGTTTGTTTGTTTGTTTGTTTGTTACCTTGCCAAGATTGTTATGTTTTCGGATGTTTTGTATCTGACTGTGTGTCTGTTTTTCGACACGATAATAAGAAGGCTTATTTGAATTGTCTTGATATTTTGTTGGTGGATACTTGGTCTTGATGGGAGCTCAATTGATTAGATTTGGACCCCTGGCGCCTTGTTATAGTACTGCAGCGGAATTTTAACAAGGTTTGAAAGGTTAACATCATTTTACAAAGATACGAGGTCGTGGAACTCTAGTTTTGTTTTCTATTCGTATTTCAAGTAAACTACCTCAAGGCGTGATGCAGCAGTTTTGTACAGTATAAATAATTTATAATCTTTGCAAAACCGAAAGATAAGGTTTGATCCACTCCCACTCTAATGTACCTTATTTTATCGATAAGTGTGCTGAATTCCTGAACGTGCTCGAGGTGTGGTTATTTTTGAACACTCAAGAAGACATATCTAATCCGATCAAATTATTATTTTTTCACGAAAGAAGTGAAAGTCTGATAAAGATTGTTGACGTAATATTCTTTGAATTTACAACAACGCCGACAATATAGCCTGTATTGATTATCAGAAAAGGGCTTCGACTACAGGAGAATGTTGAACGACTTTATTTACATCTACATGGTCTCGATCAGTGCATGTCATAAGAAATATTATGGAAAAATTATTTTGACTTTAATTCAAAAGAAATGCTTACCATCAAAAGCTATCTTACACAAATGTTTAGTCGTAGAGAATTATCAACATGTTTCTTCGTTTCAGAAACTGCACAATTGTGACAACGAATGGCAACAGAAGTTGTGGAAGATTAGGTCTAATAATGACTAAAGAAAGTAATTGTAAGTACCTAGTTTCTTCCAAGTCAGCCAAACTATCTTTTTAGGTTACCTTCCTGGTTCAATCTATATCATATATAACTAGAAAGGTAACATTTTCAATGTATTTGCAATGCAATTGCAATATATAGTGATCATCCCCTCCAACTATATATGGCCCGCAACATAATGTAACCCAACATCACAGTGTGTCTGTTAGAGCACCAGTTAAGATGGTGACATACATCTGGTCCAGGTCATTGACGTTATTTCATTTCCATTTCATTAGTTTACCCAGTGGTTTACATGTCGCCATGTCGGCGATTTTCAATGCTATCTGCACATATACATTGTAGCTCACAACAACCCTGTCTGACCCATATCTTTCTACAGCTACAGATCGAACCGATAGGTCCTTTAGCTCTGTGTCAGTCACCAACACCAGCATCACAGTCACGTGGCCGTCCTTCACAGAACAGAGCGAAAGTGGGCAGCTGAATATAACAGTATTCTACTATTACACGGTGAGGTACTAGGTATAAAATACTTCTTAGAGACGAAACAATCATCCTCCTGCTCAGAGCTGCCTCTTTTCTTGTACGTTGTGTCTTGATTCAGCTCTGAAAAATGTGTTTTGGGTGGTGCTAAGCAGCACGTCGGCAGAACGTACTGCGCCTGCGCAAAACTATGATTTTTCACGTTTTTCGTGGGATGTTTGGTCAACGTTGCATCACAATTTTGTCTGTTGCAGACGATATCTTTTCCTATACAACATCTGAAAACTACAGACAGGCTGCCAACCTTATATGCTCTAATACAACCTTATATGAGACGTTCTGCCAAAGTGCTATGCACAATACATTATGGGTTTCGCGCAGGTGCACTACGTTCTGCCGACGTGCTGTGCTACGCAGCTTATGCAGGATTTGTATTTTTGGATTCACAGTGTAATCACTATTTCGATTTCTTTTCACATCAAACGTCCATTGTATTTTAAGGCTCTATCTTGAAAAAAACTATTTTCGAAAATCAAATATTGACGATTTTAGATGGCGGATAGCTGAAATATGCATGGCGTTATTTAAAGGACGTAACTGGTGTTGTCACGGGCAACTTAAGTCTTAATAGATCTTAATATTCTATCATACATCTTTAAGTTTTGTTGTATACCATTAGGTTTTACGAAAATAACCTAATAGGTATCTACACAATTTTAACCAATAAAATCACATTAATGACGTCAAAATGACGTCATATTACGTTCTAACGACATTAAAATTGTTGTTATGATTTATTTTTACTAGTACACAATCCTCTAAAAATTTCATGGTCATACGATATACCTTTCATGATTTATGTCCCACAAACCCCCCCCCCTCAAAAACAGTTGATAGGGTTAAACAACTAGACGTAGCTTATCTATACAATCATGGTAAGATCAACTGATTATATCGATATAGATCAATCTGAATTCAACAATTTGTTTCATGTTTCCTTCAGGACGGAGGAAAGCAAAGAAAGAAAAGGAATAACTAACAGATTGCCAAAGTCATATAGAAAAATATAGGACAAACCGTTCTTTTTTATATTTCAGTTGGACATTACACCACCTGAGATTGGAACAGACAGTCCCCAGTTCCTCTACAACGAGACCAACTTAAAGACAACTTTTACTGCACTCACTCCGGGGAAGAAATACGAGGTTGGTATAATCAAGATTGGTTAACCCTATTCAGGCTTTTAAGTCTCGCACCGACTTTCATCTCAGATAACGTCTGAACGGCTTGCGTTAGAACCACCAAACTTGACCACTTTTCCTAAAATATATATCTGGAAACAATTCCATATTAGTGAGATATGTTTTCTGACAGGGATTATTTTACAAAATTCAATAATTTTGTTTTGAAAATTAAAAGTTTTAGGGTTTATATTAAATAACACATAGTCATCTAACAAAAATATCATCTTATGTAATTATATTTTCTTCATTAAAAAATCTTAATTTATAGTGGACCATACTGTTGGCTCAAGTGTAACCTGGTTTTATTAACTAAAATTTAATTACAACTTATGATGTGTTTTTACATGAAATGCTCATAGGGACACCTTTAGTCTATTTGCATTGTTTTTTTATGCTGTATCTTAAAAAAGGTATTTTTGAAATTAAAGATTAAAGGGAAAGCTCCAAATTAACATGAATGACGTCATAATGACGTCATATTACGTCATAACAACACAAAATGTGCAAAAAAGAGCAATGTATGTGTGTGTGTCTGTGTCAGCAAGATAACTCAAGAACGACATGAATTAATTAGATTAAAGTAGTATGCAATATATCTATCACTCCATAACATCTTAATGTTAGACGCAATCATTACGTTAGAATTCTATCCTAAACGCTGCACCGTACATGCTCAGTTCTAATCTAAAATCCTTAGATTTTTTTCAGGAAATGTCCTACTCATTTACAATCGGCTATTCACTAGAAATGTAACATTTGCAAAACAAATGCATAATGTTTACCTTCGCATATGGTCTGCTCTGTTAATCATTACTCAAACCAAGGAGGTTAACCTCCTTTCTCAAACACATTCATATACTGTAAGTCTACAAATAGTATGTCGTCAGACAGGAGTCTAAATCCCTCCTACTATTAAATTGCAACATGATGTAACCAACACCAGTTACCATGGTAACAGACAGTCTGGTTCAGGTCATTGACCAGGTCAGAGGTCACTGTTTGGAGAAAAGGAGGAAGAGGAGGAAGAGGAAGAAGAAACGTAGCAAAAACAATATGTTTTCCTTCGGTAAAAATAATTAATTGGCAATTGTAAATGAGCGGGACATTAACATTTCCGGTGTGTTTTCAGATTCAGCTGATAACAACTGGAAACGACGCCAAGCAGAAGAGCTTCCTATACTATTGGGGGTTGTTAACGATTGCAATCATTAGTACTGGTAAGTAGCATAAGCACTTCGTTAGCAAAAGTACTGCGCCTGCACGAAACCCGTAATGTATTGTGCATAGCATTTTGGCAGAACATCTCATTTAACCCTCAAACCATCGTATGGGGTCAAAACTGACCCCAGACGTATATAAATATGCGCCATTTTGACATTTCTTGTCGGAAACGAAATTCCTCCTATGAGTTTGTTTGTATATATGTCTTATAACTTCTTATACGGTTTTACTGATATTGGCTCATTGTTGATTGAGTTATCCTAGAAAGTTTATGCATTGTCTAGTGGGGTCAAAATTGACCGAAGAAAAATGTTAAGCATTTTTAACACATCTGCGTCTTTTGTTGTCCCCGAAATTTCTTCCAAATGATATATTTGCTTGAGCTTTATGCTGTCATGACCTCATGCTTTGAATGAACGAAATATTGAATCAGGAAACTTAATTGTTGTGACTCTTGACTAAGTTGCCTATGGAATTAGGGTCAAAAAGGTCATCAACATGTCTGTCTGTGGACCTCTAGTGAAATCAAATTAAATTATAATAATGAGCAGAAATTATTCACACCTAAGCATGTCAAACTATCCCTCATAGATTAATGAAACTATACATACATAAAAATCGCAAAAAAAGTCACACTAAAAACCGTATTCGTGCAAAACATTATGGGGTCAGTTTTGACCCCATGCGGTAAGATTCGTCGCAAAAAACCTACGGTGGTTTGAGAGTTAAGGTCGTATTCGCGCGTGTAAGTATAACAAAGGAGCTTGAAATAGATTCCGTTTATAATTATATAAATATTATAGATATATTCTAATTCCAATATTTCATGACAAGACATGGTAAGGGCAAATTCGAGTTTTTCAACTTATTTTATGCCGCCACCAACGCAGAGGACAAACATAGTGAGAAACTGAGTAAGGAAAGTCGTATAAATGTCTTTCCCAAGGGCACAAAATCGGTGGCATGGCAGGACTCGAACCGGGACCTCTTGGTTTTGAGTCGAGCACTCTGTAGTTGCGTTGCCGTCTATAGTTTTCAAATGCTGTGTCGAAAAATATATCATCTGCAACTGGTACAATTCTGAAGCGAAATTTGGACCAAACATCTAACGAAAACCGTGTTCCGTGCAAACGTAGTGTGTTCTTCCAAGTTGCTTGTAGCGTATTGGTCATTTGCAATCTCGTGACTATGATTCCATGATGGGTGTTTAAACCTAGATATTACCAGTTTGATTCGGCATAACTACCGTTCACTTCCTCTAATACACTTTTATAGTAGAGAGTGAATGTCCCATTGCAAGCGGGAAGTTAGGGATTGGGGCTATACGACATCCTCACTCCCTATATGGGTCATCTCCCTTTGACAGTAACACCTAGCACACTGTCCACCATGTCGGTGGTATATCTACACATGCAAAATACGCTTCATAAATATGTAAATTAACATATGCTTAGAAAAATTTAACATCATTGTATAACGGTGTGAAATTTTCTATTATTTAATAACATATTATTCAATATAATGATAGCAGTCCTCAAAGATGAAGAACTTTGTCGCACGACAATTGTACAATTGGTACAAAGTATGGCAACAACTATTGAACATAGTACAAAAAGGTATACAATAAAACTCAACATCCTAATTACTAAAACTACAATGGTTAGTATAATATATACTAGTAATCGAGTATGTTCCTGCATTTTCAGATCCTTCTCCTTTAGAAAAAGTGTCTGTAATCACCAAGGGTCCAACATTCGTGACTTTGAACCTAATACCACCGAAGGACGGGTTTGTGGACCTGTTCCAAATACAGGCTACATCACAACATCACAGCAGGTAAAGGAAAATATGCAACCTTAAAAACATGTCATCGTTTTGTTGTTCCTAAATAATGATGTGGCCCTTATTTTACGAACTTAAAGGCATTTTCAGGGCGGCGAAAACAAACACCAAAAATATTTTGGAAGAGGAAACAAGTCTTATATTGACATAATGACATTTGCTGACTTCTTTAACCCTCAAACCACCGTAGGTTTTTTGCGACGAATCTTACCATTTTGACCCCATAATGTTTTGCACGAATACAGTTTTTAGTGTGATATGTATGTATGTATAGTTTCCTCAATCTATGAGGTATAGTTTGACATGATTATGTGTGAATAATTTCTGCTCATTATCATAATTTAATACAATTTCACTAGAGGTCCACAGGCAGCCAAGTTGATGACCTTTGACCCGAATTCCATAGGCAACTTAGACAACTACTGAGTTTCCTGATTCAATATTGCGTTCATTCAAAGCATGAGGTCATGACAGCATAAAACTCAAGCAAACATATCATCTGAAAGAAATTTCGGGGACAACAAAAGACGCAAATGCATAACATTTTTTTGGGGTCAATTTTGACCCCACTGGACAACGCATAAACTTTCTAGGATAACTTAATCAACAATGAGCCAATCTCAGTAAAACCGCATATGAAGTTATAAGACATATATGCAAACAAACTCATAGGAGGAATTTCGTTTTCGACAAGAAATGTCAAAATGGCGCATATTTATATACGTCTGGGGTCAGTTTTGACCCCATGCGGTGGTTTGAGGATTAAGCACGCCTCGTCGTCATTTCATACTTAAAGCGTTTAAAATAGCCTCAAAACAAGCTACTTGAGGAGTTTCTTTAGCTTCTGGTACCAACTATATATACAGCTAGAACCATCCTACGATACAAAACAAGCAACCGTTTTCCATCCAGTCAGTGACATCGAATTTTTGCTTCACAGGACCTCACAGGTATCAGTATGGGGATAGGGTTGATTCAACTTACTACATTAAAAAAATGACCAGCAAATTGACCTTCAAAATCCAGTTTCACTGTCCTGAAGTCACTTCGGGTGCCTTCAAAGGCAAAGTGAATGAAACATTGAACTTGAGGGGTTTATTTGGTTATGATAGTCCTCACATTACCAGGTTTATGTCAGAAACTGGCAATATGCAGCACTGACATTGCTATCTATTATCAAGATATTATCAATTCTTATCAACTTCAAACATAAGAAAAGTTTTATCATTACAGTATATTAGGTAGGTTACATTTTATATATTATTTTAGGCTACACCTTAGCAGTACAGACAAATTTATATTTCTAATGAGCTTAGACAAACCTTCAATTATGAAGCATATCTGTTCTTACCTTTTTACCATTACTAAGAAACGAGAAGAAACCGAATGTACTTACATGTCGCTGTAGTTACTTGGCAATATATATATGTAACGTTATCTGTATTCTTTCTTTTTTGTGACCTGTACTAAACCCAGTGGGTACAATAAAGGTGTTCATTCATTCATTCATTCATTCATTCATTCATCCATCCATCCATCCATTCATTCATTCATTAATAGAGTTTTCTAGTATCTTCTTACTAACTATTTATTTGTTTTCAATGTTTCAGCCCATTGGTAGACGTACCATTGCCAGAGGAGACCAAAACAAGTGTCAGGACTACTCTGTCCAACCTGCAGCCTAAGACGATTTACAATCTTTCAGCCACGACAGTCGCCAAAGGAAGACGGGGCCAAGCTAATGTTATTACCTTCACAACAGGTAAGCTATTTATTGGCCAAAATGAAGAAAAAAAAGTTAGATTTCAGACTTTCAGGAATTCTTTTGGGTTTTCGTGAATATATTTAAACCGTGGAGGGGATTGTATGATGCAATCTAACAATTTCTGAATTCCTAAACATACTCACATCATGTCACCTGACACGTGCAAGATGATCTTCAACTGTAACCTATCTATCAATCAACAGTCAAAGCTACCTCAGGCTCTCAAGCAATCGTTACAGCTGTATCATACAACCATGCTTTATTTAAACCATGTTGAGTCACTTTTATGGACAGTTTACTTGTATCCACAACCATGTCTGTGGCAAAATACGCGGAGACTATCTAGAGCTGTGCTTGATCCTAACCCTCTACTAACCCTAACCCATTTAGGAATGGAACTAGATAGGCTCAGTTCTGGATACAAAAGTTATCATGGGACAGGATACATAAAGACTTCACAGTAAGCCACTCCAACGAATACATCTGTACCCTGAAGTAAAAAGAAGAACGATTCAATTTTGTGTAGGGTCATGTCTGTAACACAATGATTTTTTCTTCCTTTCAGAGCCTGTCACTGTTGATCCAAAGCTGGTGGGCTCGGTGACAGCTGTTCTGGTGGTGACTCTGGTGGCAGCAGCCTTCTGTACCGTGTGGATAGTCAAGCGGCTTAGGTACAAGTTAGACCCGGCACAGCTATTCAAAGACGTCCTTGAGGTAACAAAGTTTATGTCAAATATTATCATTTGCTATATTTAAAAAGTAAAAACTCATAGATTTGTTTCTTTCTAAAGAGCTAGGGAGGACTAACGAGCCAGTTTCTTACCTTAGCATTCAGACAGCAGACAGGCCAAATCTCGACCACTGCTTTCAGTTAAGAATAGTGCCATGTTTAAGGTTTTTTTCAGCATTCCCGTAGGAATGAATGAATTTCAATCTGGATGGTTTATTTCTTAAACAGAATAACTGAATTGTGAAGAGATTACAATATATGGTGCAAACAAATGAAATCATTTTATTCCTTGTTGTACTTGTAGTGGAAAATTCCAATAAATAGATAGTAGATAGCCTTCCCGGTCACCGTGTATATATGTAAATACTTTGCGTTTTGGAACGCAATGTAAACGCAATGTAAACCAGTCAGAATTACCCCGAGGAAGGCAACAGACGGTCATCGAAACGTCGACTAAATAAAACGCTCGAGTAAAAAGAGTCTTTTTATTCGCCAATTACTAGATTAACGTTTCAACGCGACCAGTATAAGAAAGGCAGAATTTGACCCGAACAACGCAATAGTTTGTTCCTGACTACACCGTGTAAGCAGATTCTATGTTCTTTAAAAGGATATCGTCGGGTCTGAGAAGATGGAGCCATGGTTGAAGAACAGAAAGGACCTGTACCTTGAGGAGTTGATCGGAGAAGGAGAATTCGGCCATGTCAGGAAGGGCGTTCTGATGGAAGATGGACAACAGGCTGTCGTTGTAGCTGCCAAGACGTTAAGGTCAGTTCAACAAAGACAGGTGTACAGACATGATTTAATAATGAAAAAGACAAACCTAATAGTATGTTTCCTTGTAATTCTTTTTAAAAATTTATTAAACCAAGATTGGGTCCAGACACTCCATAATGAAATAGTACAATAGTTCTGCACGGGGGTGTACAATTATCTTATTTCAACACCTGAAAACACAGATGCAATGAAAAAATATCCGCAAAATCTGAACTCCAATAACTGATCATATACTTAAAATCAAAGGAATCCGTCTAACCAGCTGTGAGCTACATCTGCGAACACACAAGCATTACTAAAAACAGTACCCTTCCGCGGAAGAATATCTCCTTCCCAGAGGTAAAATTACAGTGTAGAACAGTGAAGGAAAATGATGCCCACATACCAAGTTTGTCGACATTTCCTGAACTAAATGACAGGTGTAAAAAAGGATTCACAAACATGATGTAATGAAAATGACAAACCTACGTCTCCTTGTTATTCTAGTCATTATTAATCAGAAAAAAACTATCTTATTCCTTGACCTTTTTCTGCACTTGGGGGGGGGGGGAGATGAAAATTGGGAACTCCAGACATACCACACATTTAACAGACTTTGAAAATATTTTTTCAACTGCAGAGTTGATCGAGCTAACGAGATGACCTATCGAGACTTTGCAAAGGAAGCGAGCCTGCTGGTCGAAGTCAACATTGATGGAGGTCACGAGAACATCATCGGTCTGGTTGGACTGGTGATCGATGGAGTAAAAAAGAAAGGTACACCGATTTATGCACGACCAATACCTCCATTTTGACCAGATTAAAATTGCATATTGCGATTGCAAAAACTAATCTGTTTCAGCAGTGAACGGAGACGAACTAACAACTTTTATATCAGTTTATTTATATGTATACGAATAGGACATTAAAGGATATAAAATGTATCTGAAAAGCGGTTTAAATGACGGTTTGAGCTTCCCGTGAATATAGAATGATTCAAACAAAAAACAACAACAACAAAACAAAGCAGTTTGAAAATCTTGTGACGGATGGCATTTATGTTATCTATAAAATACATGATGATGGTGATGATGATGATGACTGCATGCAGTGTTTCATAAAAAAATTCTTTTCAGATCCTAGGTATATTCTTGTCGAGTATGCTGAGCCAGGAGAGTTGCTCTGGTACCTGCTGAGCGTTCAGAACAACCGACACCAGGCTGGCTTCCCGCCGGGCTTAGGACGACAACTCACTGAGGTGGCCATCGACATCGCTCGGGGAATGATGGAGCTCAAACGCCGTCGGGTACCGCAAGTTTTTAAATCAAATTTCATACAATTCCATACAATTCTGTACGTTGCTTTATTGCACGGGACCTTCTTTATTGGTCAGGGCTACTGTAAAAAATTTAGTGCCATCGTAGTAAAATAACACGAAAGGGGTGCCAGTGTCACGGACATGAAAAGAAACCTACATTGGGCGTCACTGGATGACAGGCGAAAAATGTCCAGACTATGCATGATGTACAAAATAACTAATAAACTGGTGGATGTGCCAACTACCAAGTACCTAATACCAGCTCAGAAAAGAACAAGAAATAGTCATGCCTTCAAGTACCAGAGGCTATCAACCAAGGATTGAGCTTTTCAAAAACTCATTTTTCACTAGAACAATCGTAGAGTACAGTAGGGGCATCGTCACTAGATAGTTTTAAACAATGTTTAGAGTTAGACGTTCAAAGGTTAGGTGTAACAGGTCGTTCTGTGTAATGTAGCCAGCTGCCGCCGCGCCGCGTGCCTGCGAAGCTGGTGTGTTACGCCGAAGGGCGGTAATACCGGCTATACAGATACAGATACAGAACACAGAAGTGAACAAATAAATATATTAAGGACCTTGCGGTTTGAACTGAAGCATCAATGGAACATCATGATCAATCTAACACAACAGTCGTCAATGCCCGTAATCAGGTATCTTAAAAAATGGTATTTGTTTGGAAACTTGATATGCATGAATGAATCTATAGCGTACACGGTACCAGCGTCCATATCTCAACTTACATTGGACGCCAGTCTTTTTAGATACTAGGCTTCTTTCTAGCAGGAAAGCAACCGAGAGAGAGAGAGAGAGAGAGAGAGAGAGAGAGAGAGAGAGAGAGAGAGTAAGAGAGTAAGAGAGTAAGAGAGAGAGCTTAAACTTTAAAAGGCTGGCGTCTAGGCTGATGCCAACTACTTTGCGTCCAGACTGTTGTTGTTGTTTTTGTTAGGCATCCTCATCAGAGGTGAAGCATGATATCATGCTTTTTCTAGTAGCTATGCTTCTGCCATGCGGCTTCGCTTCGGCTCGCGCATATAGGGGGTGATGATGTTAAGGTAGCAGAACACAGTATTATTCCGCGACCCCCGTCTGTGACGTAGGGGTAAAAACATAGTGCGGACAAAATCTTGAAGCGTTTGTAAAGACGTTAACGTGAAAGCCCGCGAGGCATAAACTTTACTGTATGGTAGCATAATAAGTCGGCTTTTAGATCGTATGAGTAGGATTGTCAAGTTTGCCGGTTCGATGTATAAATGTGCCTGACTGATGCAACGGGCGGGCCGGGTGAATCGGCTGCAGTTCCGTTGACCCCCGCACGAGGCGATATAAAAGAGGGCGTCAAAATGTTAAAAAAACATAACTTTTTTTTAGGTTCTGTTATTTTGTAGATAATACCCTAAATTTAAACATATTACTTGGTCGTAGCTCTGTAGTGCACCCTAGTATAATTTTTACCGGGTCGAACTGAGCCACCTTCGGGCCCTTAACTATTGAATCGCCATAGGGGAAAAATCTGTGTTCTGCTACCTTAATCACCGCGTGGCTAATACAAGACGGGGGTTCGCCAGGCCTCCGTCCGGGTGATTTGTAGTGAATCACCAGCTGCCAGACAGTAGAATTTGTACCATCGCATGCGTCCAGACTAATGACAGCTATTAGCTAAGTTTTTAATTGCTTTTTTAACAGATCACCCACCGTGACTTGGCGTGTAGGAACATCGTCCTGTCCTCGCCTGATGGCCAGGCCGGCCGGCTGGTCGACAAAATCTCCGACTTCGGACTGGCCCGTGACGTGTACGTGACGACACAGTACATGAGGCATCCTCTGGTAAGTACATTACTGCAGTACAGAAGGGTCATCCCTTATTCTGTAAAGTAAACTCCATGGTCGGCGCTGGTTTGCGGTGGGTGTAATAATGGTGTGTACGTGTTCTTCTGGGTAGCAAGGATTTGGAGATTTGGTTTCATTTGATTGACAGGGTTGTGACCAGGCATACTCTGAGTGTATTGAATATGTACTGTTCATTTGGTTGACAGGGTTTTGACCAGATATACTCTGAGTGTATTCAATGTGTACTGTGTAATCATGGTATGTGACATAACCATGTGTGTAATGGCGGGGTCACGTCATAGAATGATAGTATCGCTACATAACATAAGCCATATAATACACTTTCTGGAAGTTTGAAGTCTCTGATTCCTTGTTATTTTTGAAAACAATTAGATCATTGATCGTTGTCGCTTTTCATAGGCCTGATCCTCTTTGCCAAACTTGGCTATCATCAATGACAAACATTTTATATCATCCTTACAATATTGCTTTTCTCCATAGACCAACATGCTGCTCCCTATCAAGTGGATGGCGATAGAGTCTTTGATCGAGGGTGTTTACAGCTGCAAGAGTGACATGTGGGGGTTTGGAGTCGTGCTATGGGAGATAGCGACTTTGGGTAAGTGCTCACTGTGTTTATACCAATGACAACGATCTTTACTATACATGTACCCCTTCCAAGAGGGATGGTGTTACTGTTTGGGACGACTGGGTTAAATACTGTAATTCCTTCTTTTTCACTGTACTGTTATGTTCACTGTTTTCACTGACAGTTCTGTACCGTGAACTTATCATAACCGTTATCAAATCATTTGTGTTTTGCCCCTTCCCTGCACTTGCCACCACCGTGAAGATAAAGTTCCGTGAACATGTCCATTTTCTTCAGACCGTGAAATTTTGCTACCATGAACACAAAGTGAATTACAATATTAGTATTGCCCTGTATTGACAACTAAAATTTTTACAGTTGGCAGGGTCCTTAGTCCTCTTTAATACAACAGATAATATAAACATGCTGGGTTCAAGTACAGCATGTAGTCATGGTCCTAGATTCGCTTCTTGAAAGAAGTGCAAGCAGCAATAAAGATGAACAGACTGTATGGTGTTTATTTTAACTGTCATCCTCATACATGTACGTGTCACATACATAACAGACATTATATTTCCCCACTGTATGAAAAGCTGGGATTTACCAATGATGGTGAATGCCAAGCAAGTCTGGTAATGACTGATTTAGGCATCGGTTTCGGTATAAGTCGCCTGTCTGTATCAATAATCTCACTTTTTGTGGTGTTAGCCATGCATATCTAATTCCAGTTAATTTAGCTATTACGTTATTATGTTCGAGATACCACTGACAATTACATTACGTCTGGGAATGGCTCTCTAAATAACAGAGATACATGCCAGACAAGTCTGATAATGATTGTCTAGATTATCAGATAATCAGATAGCCTTTATTGTACATTCTTGCCCTATCGTGCTAAGTACATGTGAACAGGTGCAGAGGTATACAGTATAGACAGGACTACTAATGCTAATCTAACAAAATTAGCTCTAATACTAATCAAGAAGAAAACTAGCTCTAAAACTACACTAATACTGAACAACATTAGCTCTAAAACAGTACAGCTCCAATACAGAGGTTCGGTTTCTTATCGTTTCTTTGTGATGTTAAAAATAAAATTTGAAATTGGTTTGTATAATTATACAAGGTGATCAAAGCGCATAGGAAAAATGATTTTTTTAAATATTAGTAAAGGATGGGAAGTATGGAAACGTTCTTGTAACATATTTAAAAAGATCATTTCTATCATTGCTATATAAGCTACAATTATCATCAAATGCCAATAGAAACCATTACCAGACTTACATGGCATTTATTGCCATAGGTAAATCCCACTTTTTCCTGATGTTCTTGAAAATTCCAGGAGGCACGCCTTATCCCGAGGTGTGTGGGTACGAGACTCTGGTGACGAGGCTCCACCGAGGTTACCGCCTGCAGAAACCAAACGGCTGTTCGGACGAGCTGTAAGTAAAGCCCAGGTCACAGTCACCAGTTTCACACTTCCCAGAATGCACCGTCAGCGCACTTCCGTTTCAAGTTGAAAGCGGAATAACGCAAACGTGCCTGCGATTTTACGTGCCTGCAGTTCTCTCGGGAAAGTAAAAGCAAGATGGCCTGTTGCCGCATCAAGCCGGTATGTTAATTATTCATGAAAGCTAGTCGAAAAATACACTGCAACATTAATTCTGACAATTCAAAATTGGTATGTTTGAAGGTGATGCATCCGAATATGAACTGATAGATTTGAATCAGTTGATGTAAAGTTTGTTTTTCTGTCTTTTCTGCCCCGTTAGTTTCACATCTGTTTGGAGTTTCAAACTTACTTTCTTGCGTTTTTTCTCTTTCGATCGTGGTAAAAAGAGAACCATCGTAGTAATAACTACCGTCCTCCTACTAATGGTTGCTTCCCCTTTCCCGCGCTGAGAGAACTGTCGTAAAATTGCAGGCACTAGAAACGGAAGTGCGCTGACGGTGCATTCTGGGAAGTGTGAAACTGGTGAATACAGTGTACAATGCACATACGATGGAGGTTTCTTCGCGAAGATCGGGCCGTACGTCGTAAATTTAAGACGAACTATTGCACCTTTTTCTTCTAACGTCTACGACATACGGCGATATCGTGGTGGAAAACCCTCCATCGATATAATATTATATTCTCTGAACATAGATTCTTTAGTGCCCTGCCTCTTAGACAGTAGTCTTTTGAACTAATTTAAGTAACAGATAATTGATTACTTTACCCCCAAGGAAGTGAAGTATTGTTTGGTATTGCCTGTATTTCTGCGTTTTTGTGTGCTGTTTTAGTTCGTGTTTCCGGGAGGATCGCCATGCAGTATGGGCAAAACGATAATGTCTGCTATTTCTGATTGCCTTGTTTACCATGCATCTTTGTGGTGTGGAGCGTATAACCCTCAAACCATCGAATAAAGATACTCTTTCTACACAACCAAGTGTTTTATTTAGCCGACGTTTCGGTGACCGTCTGTCACCTTCCTCAGGGCAATTCTGACTGGTTCACATTGCACTGCAGCATAGGTGTCGCTGCTATAGATGCGTTCCCAAACGTATTTACATATCTACAAGCACTGTTTAGAGAACTGTATTTACAATGCGGTCCCAAACCATCGTATTTTTCGTGCTTAGTAACACAGTAAGAACAGTGCAATACCCATAGAGCTTCCAAACTTTGAGAAAGTCGCTGACATTGCGCATGACGTAGGTACGAACTGATGAACCTCTGCTGGCTGGATGACCCGGATGTAAGGCCAACGCCTGACGTGATGGAGGACAGCTTGGATCAGCTGTTGCAACAGAAGAAGGTTTGGAATTTACATTGTGTTTTCATGAGTGCATCCATACCTCTGTAATATTCCATTTTATATTATCCAAAAGAAGTACATGGAATATTTGTATCTTGCAGTTCCTTAGGGTAAAAAAATGATATCAGCATTGGAGTTTTTTTCAACCTTTGCGTACTCATATAATAACTGTCCATGAAAAACAAATCATGCACCACTTTTAATTAAACCTTTCGTGCTCGTATATGTGCATATTGCAGTAACGTGTTTTGAAAAAGAATATATCAGCCCATCTGTATTTTTGTCTCTTTTTCCTCAGTACTGTTCCCTAAAGCACATGAATAACTATTGTATGAGAATATATTTTTTTGTCGTTACAGGCTTTCTTACCAGACACCTAAGAAACTGCTATTGACACTACCGACGCAAAAGCCTCAAGGGGATAAAGACCTAGCCAATGTGTGGTTAAATGCTGACCAAACCAAATACTTTACACGTAGTAACTTTGACTTTATTGAAATTGCGACAGGTCATTACGATGCGGTCACTATAGGCAGCTAACAAACTTGTATTGTGACCACATACTTATTACATACATACATACAATACCAACAGTACACATAACAAATACAATCAAGAATATTGATAAATATAACAAATATTACAAATAACAAAGAGCTTTAAAATTTAAAAGAAACTACCACGATAAGTAACTAGAGTTCCACGACCTCATACCTTCGCCAAATTAGGCTACCCTTTATGACTGACGAATTGTAGATTTTTCCCCAACTTATGCAAATAAGATCCTCTTTTTTAATGAATTACATCACTTGATCATATTGTCATCCCAATGGCAGTGTTATTTTAACAAAGAAGGCCATTCTAGCAATCTCTCATAAATTATGCAAATGAGGTTCTGATTTGAATAAGTTATGTAGAATGATGTTCACCTCAGGTCAACTTCGAAATGCCTTCTCAAGTTATGCCGAGAGTACGGTACGGTTAACGTTGATGGTGCCTTGTGGTCAGTAAATGCTTTTTGCTCGCTCTCTTGAAAGCAGTCAGGCTATGGGCTTCTCTGACAGTCTGGGGTGTCACGTATTTATGGTATCCTTCTACTAAAAAGCTATTAGGTATTATTATGTTATTGTGAGTGTGTATGTGTATGTGTCTCTGTATTTGTGTTTCAACATACATTGATCAGCATTATTCAAGAAGTTATTCATGGATTGTAAGAGCTCATATTCGTAGATATCGTCATACATATGAATTTGTTGGTTTTAAGATAATTGTAGTTTAAGTCACACAAATAATGTTCTTATTGATTGTTTTGATTATTGTATTTTTAACTGGATAAAATCAATTGTAGAGTTGTCCTGTACCTGACCTCTCCACACAACTCAAGTTTCACATCAGTGTGTGAAATAATAATATAGATGGTGAAAGTACATTAAGTTCTAAGCATTTGAAAATTCACAGTGGTTAGACATGTGATTTATCCAGTTTTTTTCTCTGACACGTCTACTTGATTGCTTACCTTTATTGATTCTGGGTAGTATTGTGCGGTACAAACCAAACCAACCATGTTACGTATCACGTTTTTGTTGTACAACGCCTTTTCCAGAATGTTAGCATTATCGATTCTTGTTGGATTTACAATTATTTTTAATGTTTATCTGATCTGATAATTGTACCATGTACGTTATTAGGTTCTTAGAGTGTTGCCGTTGTATTTAGTAATGCTTGATTTACTATTATTTACTATTTACTACATTTGCCTGTTTTGATTATTAGGCCACAGCAAGTAAATTTTATGGATGACATTCTCCACAGACTCCAAATCTAATGCGATAGGGCGAAAAAAAACAAGGCGGGCCAAAAAAACAAGATTCCGACATTTTTAAATTTTGACGTCATAAACCTTGTCAAACAAGACCTGCGGTGACAAAACATGATATCACAACCAACAGGTCTTTTATTCCTTTAGTCAACAGTATTACCTACCCATGTAGACTATACATTTCCAAACTAGAAAAATTGGAGAAAAGAGTTTGTCGTACCATCATGGCAGCTACTACAGTGGGTGCTCATATGCAACACCTTAGACTATCAATACTTGTCATCAAACGCAAGCAATTGTGCTTCAAGTTTGCTTCATCCCTGATGATCTCTGAACCGATAGACATTTACAACATACTTGCCCATTTTCGGCATGTTGACCACCGTCAGAAGGCAACAACACATTCTTGTTTTTTATTTCGAAATCAGGCGAAAATCAATGCGCGCGCGGATGTCATCCATAAAAATTACTTGCTGTGGCCTTATGATTTTTGACACATCTTAGTTATGAAATCTTTGTTATCTTTTGATTAATATGGTGTCTTATAAGCCCATATAAAATGGATGACTTTATCAAAAAACACAATAATAAATTTTCATTTAAAGTTAATTGAATTTCATTCATTGTAAAATTTCACTCTTGAGTGTGCTCTAATATACATGTCTCCGACCTAATCGGTGCGCTTGGTAAGATGATAATACAAGGTTGTATTCGTGTGCTGCAAAGGTTGCATTTGCAAGATTTGTCAACAGTGTGAATTCTCATATATCTAGCTAACTTATCCGTCATTTCAGTACGGTACTAGCACTCCCCACTCTTTTACGCTTTTACTCGTATGGGTGTACCGTATCCTCGTGTGTCAGGATAAGGTAGATATTTTACATATTTGGTCACAACATTTATTTTGGACACATTTAATATGTAGGAAAATATTAGTAATATTATTAGGCTGAAAGAAAAAAAGGCATATTTTTATAATCTCCTCGAGCATTCGTCACCCAGAAAACTTGAAAAGAGCATTTCTCCATAACAAAATTTCCCATATTTTACTTTTAACACCTAATTGAATATACACTTATCTATATCATTCTATCACATATTAAGTGTTTACCATTATAGGTTACCATCGTCATCATTGTGAAACATAATCTTCACAATGTTGGAAAAAGTTAAGAAAAGGCAAATCCAAGCGTATGGTTTAGAAGCATGTCTGTTTTTTCAGATGAGTCAGCTGCAGTTCAGTTGACCTCCACATAGGGCGATACAGTCGTCACGAGCCGATACGCCGACAAAAAATTTTCTTTTTAGATATTTTGTAGTTTGAGTATCTTAAACTCAAACATATTCGTTTTCGTATTTGTGAAGTTCACCCTACTATTTTCACCGCGACGAAGTGAGTCAACTTGGGGTCCTTAACTATAGAAATCCCCATAGGGCGGAAACGGTGTTCTGTTACCTTATACCGTGTTTACATTCTAATGCGAGTATAAAAAATCCATATATCTAATCTCTTTAAAGACAAAACACTAAAACACGTCTTTGATATAATGGATATATGTAGCACGTCCGGAGAAGGCACTGCGCCTGCGCGAAACCCGGATTTTTCACGGTTTTCGCTGGATTTTTGGTCAACGTTGCATCAGAAATTTTGCCTGTTGCAGACGATATCTTTTCCTACACAACATTTTTAACTACAGACAGGCTGTCAACCTTGGGGACGGGGACATCAAGGATGTCAACACGGGAGACAAATCTTCTTCTCCACTCATCTCTGTCCTCCATCAGTGATCAGAGTTCTGCTGTGGAGATGTTTCTAAGCCCCACATCCTGCTTCAGGTTGTCGATGAATGTCAACTTTATAGTGTTTAAGAAAAAGGAGACGATTACATTTAGCAGGCGGACTATAAACGGTAAGGCACTGTTTTGACAAGGTCATGTACATTTAATTATATGGATGACATCCTCTGGGAATTCGACTGATGCGAGCGTTTGAATAAACAAATTCGCAAGAAAAACGTTGTCTTCTTTATGAAATCTAAGTGGCCAGAGTATGGTGTACCGAACAACAGATCTGTCATTTTTGTTCTTTCACATCTTCTTCTTAGACTTTGCAATTGACTTTGGCATTCTACGATATTAGTATCCGTTTTCTGATTTTTTGGGCAATTTACGGCACATACTTGCTCATTTTACAGCTGCTTTGTATGATTTACAGTATGGTTGAAAACTTCTTTTTTTTGGAAACAAACGAAACTTGATGCACGCGCGGATGTCATACATATAATCAAATCAACTCGGCCTAACCATGGCGAAGGTAAAAACAAGCTACATGCTATAAAATTCATCCCGATGATCGAGTGTAAGCTATATCACTTGCCACTAGTTAACATTCACTGTATCCTTATCCTTTATGATAGAAGTGCGGTACATGGTATATGTACATGAACATCTATATCTGCATCTGTATAGACGGTATTACCGCCCTTAATTCGGCGTAACACACCAGCTTCGCAGGCACGCGGCAAGGTGGCAGCTGGCTACATTACACCGAACGACCTGTTACACCTAACCTTTGAACGTCTAACTGTAAGCAATGTTTAAAACTATCTAGTGACGATGCCCCTACTGTACTTGGTGGCAGCGAGATCCGCTCTACGATATATAGCTCTATGAAAAAATGAGTTGTTAAACACTTCAATCCTTGGTTGATAGCTCTGGTACTTGAGTGCCTTACTATTTCTTGTTTTTTTCTGAGCTGGTACTAGGTACTTGGTACATCCACCAGTTTATTAGTCATATGTTGCTGGAAAATGCAATGAAAATCTAGCACAACTATTACCTTTCACACTCCTAATTCCATTTTTATAGCTCGAATCTAACTATGAACCTGCAATTATATGAGACAGGAAACATCAGCAAGAAACCGTCAAATAGATTTTATTACGGGTGCTATTGCACTCTTCTGATAAAGGTCAGTCCAATTCGTCTTGGTTTTATCTTGCGCTATGCAGACTTTGCAGGAACGTGACTCAATCAATTATAAGACCTAAATGTCAAATTGAGTGATCGTCCTTGTAACTAGTATGGACAGATTAGCAAAAGACGTAGACCGTTCAAGTTGACACTCTTGGAATGGGTAAAGATGGTGTTATCTGAGAGTGGGGTATCAGTGGGGATTTTGGTTTATCTTTGAATTGAGACTGTTACAAAAGTAAAACAGTACTAGAAAGGAACCATTTGCAAAACAAATGCATAAAGTCTACCTTTATATGGTCTAGGCCAACAAACTACTGCTCTGCGTGTTTATTGTTACTCAAACACATTTATATATAATATATGGTGAGCAGCCTCTCCAGCTCTGTCCTGCTACATAATGTAACCCAACACCACGGGGTGCCTGCTACAGCACCAGTTACCATGGTGACAGACGTCTGGTCCGGGTCATTGTCTCTATTTGTTTAGAGAAGAAGGAAGAAGAAGAAACAGAGTAAAAACAACACGTTTTCCTTCTGCGAAGGTAATTTTAAAAAAAAAAACATAATTACAGGGATAATATGATAGAGATAGTTTGTGACCACACCGTATCGAAGCATGTTCACATCTTTAATAACCAAATCATTATTTTTCGTTCATCATCTATTTCGGAATATGAAATCCCACGGAGAGTTACATTTATAAAAGATTTTTAAAAGACTTTCTATTCACCCGTATGGTCTTTTCCTAATCGCAAATTCACCGACACATTATTGGTGATGTAACGCATGGGAACCGTAGATAACACGCTTAGGCCATGTTGATCTGATTATATGGATCACATCCACTGGGAAGCCCAAAACTGAAGCGAGTGTGCGAATGAAAAAAGAGCTTGGCAAAAAAAATTATGAAAACTATGTGGTCACGAAAATGAACACACGACTAACCATACATTGTATTATATGGTAAAGAACATACTCTTCATTTGCTTTTTTGCCTTTGGAATTGGAATATTGGCATTCTATGACATTAGTATAGTTTCTACATTAAATATTTTGTTTGCAATTTACGGCACATATTTGTTCTTTTTGCAGCTGCTTTGTATGATTTACAGTATGGTTGAAGGGCTTTTTTAAACGAACGAAAATTGATGCGCGCGCGGATGTCATATATATAATCCAATCAGCATAATTTTAGGAGACAAGACGAACAGATAGAATTGGCAACGGGACCAATAGCGGAACGCGTGAACATGAACATCATTTAAAAGTGGTCGTTCCTTGGTGGTGACGTTTGGGAATTGGCTAAAGCGACGTACGCGTTTTGTTGATATGAAAAACTCAAGCCACATTCGTATAAGACTCCAGGGTCCATGGTGACAGTATTGAAAGCAGTGCTAATTAGCTTTAGGCTGTTGAAATGACCTATCCAATTAGCCCATGTGCTTTACCCGGCCCCTTGGTACATTTATGCCTGTTTAGTGTTTGGAGGACGTCAAATTGAATCTGGCTGGTTTCTGTATTGGATGATCTTGTAGGTAAGTGGTTTTCTATCGCATGTTGTGCATGTGTTAGCTCTTACTCGCCTAGGGCATCCTTGTTGGGAATACAGTAAGACAGTCGCCACGCTTTTGCTCCTGGCTACCTACGACTCGAGGTGAATAGCACGGTTGGCAGCTGAGGAACTACCCTGGGTGCCAGCCTCGTACCGGGCCGTTATCCGCAGCTGGCGCCAAAGAGCACTACGCCCGGGAAAGATGAGCCCGAGGGAACCAATTGTAACGTTACAAGGGCCGACCAATTCCCCTCAGGCTTATCTCTCCCGGGCGTAGTGCTCTTTGGCTGCCGAAGGAAAGCGGCTAACCGCCCGGTACGAGGCTGGCACCCAGGGTACTGAGAAACTTACTCCAGTACTCCCAGCCAGACCAGAGGTACCAAAAGAGGCACCACAAGTGCAAAACCTACGTTGTCAGAACTCCTGGTAGGACTACAAAACTGAACTGTTATTCATGCTGGAGAGTAACCTTTCCTCTAATGATTCTGTACAAAAAAAAAAAAAAACAACTGTTTTTATTTCTGCTGATCGACAACCATCACGTTATTGTACTGTTAACCATGTTGACAATATTGAACGTTATTTGTATATACATGTACTATTATGATAACTTACTGTGTTGGTTTTACCGAACAAGTTAATTCTGGCAATTTCGGCGCCATTCAGTTTTTACTGCAAGGCCGATTATCTGTGTGTTTTCATCAATAAACTAATTACTAACTACTGCTAACACATACGGGATCTAAATTCAAGACTAGAACTTAAAATAAGCTCCCAATCCAACCATACTGTTTGAATATGTAATCTGGCTTCTAAACAATTGAATCAGTTTGCTAATTTGTGCACCAGTGCAGCAGCAGATTGACCTAAAAACATTTCTCTCCAGCGCCGCATGCAAGCGTATTCATCATCTACCTGTATCCGTTCAGGTACATCAACTTCATGGTCTTACGATATCATGACGACATCGACAATATCACAGAATATCGCAAGAATTTGTGCAGGTTTTATATGTAGGGCTGGGATTTTTCTCATCTAAGTCTTCAATTACGATTTGAGTAGCTGCAACAACGTAGATTGCCCGCTTCCAAAATGCCCAGACCTTGTGACAGAGACCAGATCTTCCTTCTTCTTCCCAATTTCTGCTAGATGTGGACGTTCTAAAGGAAGCCATTTGAAACCGAAATACTCAGCGCTCTCTCAGCGAAAAGACTGCGATGTCAGCAAGCATTTTGACTGACCATCTTCACTAAGCCTCACAATGAATGAAGAAGCAGATACATGGATATGGTAAGTATCTTTTTAATTGTTTATTAGAAAGAGTGTCATGATCGCTGTATTTCTTATGGATGGGTGGATGCTCACTGAATCGCACGACATAAATTGGTTTAGGAAGTTCATTCTATGTGTTTTTAACTTGTTTTTTTACCCATTCTATGTATTTTATTAGCACAACTAATTAATAATTATCAATAGTTTGTGCTTATAAACCTGCGATTCTCCTCCAGTCCTTAGTGTCACTGACGAAAGGTAGTGGATGCTACCTGAAATGTCTGACCGTTTCCAGAATCATATCCAGTTGCTCGAGTTACTGTTTTTTTGGCGTAGCATAATCATGACGTTGTGTTGTTGTTCCTTAAAATATGTGCGTTCTCATGCATTATGATATGATTCATACGTTAAAATACGTCCTCCCTATATGAAAATGATGAAACGCATAAACTGTTGTCTCATGTTCTAAAGGAAGATTAAGCTGATATCTGAATAGGAAGACTTTGATTGAGATAAATTGTGTCATCAGAAACGTGGATTCATTCGGTACTATAATGGCTGTCATTAACTGACGGTACTGAAACTGAACACGTCGCGTTCCTATATCGGTCAGTCAAGTCGTCACAGTTGGCAGCTTGGAGAAGAATACTTACAATAAGCAAAAAGCGGGTCGCCTGGCGTAAAATTGAACCATAAATTTCTTGACAGCCTGGCCACTTTTCGAAGAGATATTGGACACTTTAGGTAGGCCATCTTCATTTGTAATCATCAAGGACGGTATTGCACCCTTTGCTGTGGGCATCATTAATTGACAGCATTAACTGACAACATTAAATTATCTTTTCTGTTTTTATTTAGTTATTAATTATCATATATAATTATTAATATGTGCTGGACGCCGCTGTTAGTATTTGATGTATGACTTGGGTGTAGCGCCACATTTTGTTTCCTCTTATATGTCTAAAAAAATAAAATGTTTGTCAAAAAATGACAATACCATACACATTTACCTTACAAATATTGATATCTCTAAATCTTTAAAAAAACGGTTTCTACTCCATATCCAGACTCTTGCAATGGTTAATGCTGCACTATGTAACATTAGGACGATACAAAATGTAAATTTTCTGATCATTTCTATTTGCAAAGTCATTCCTGTTCATTGTAAATAAGGGTCGTTCAGGAAGTGAAGGTGCCAAAATATCACGCCTTACGAGTGTGTTTAAAAGTTGGAAACAAACAAACAGATGTCAGCCATGTTTGTTTACATTCTGATAGTTTGTGGTGGTGCCACAAAATGCGTGCGGATCCTGCGGGCTGTTTTAGCGCCAACCCCAAATGTCAGAAATGTGAGATAATTACACAAATATGTTGAAAAAGTGGAAGAAATGACAATCACTTGAATTTTTTAAATTGAAATATTCAAATTTCTGCTGCAAAAATGTTACATAATGGCCCTTTATTAAAAGGTTAGCATTCGTAGCGATAGAGGTCAGACTGTTGCTCATAGGAATGCCAAGTGATCTCCTGATAAGATTCTGGTTTCCGGCGAAGCTGACACTATCTTATCTAAGGTCACATTTTACCCAACCTTGAGGGCAGAGGACGTTGTATTTCAGCTTCTCAAATGGCATGACCTTGAATCAAGGGTCATGACCTTGTCATTTCAAAATGGCCGATGTAAGACGTCCTATAAGCACATTTTGACCCTGATGAAGTTTTACATTGGAAAACGTGGGCAAACATAACAAAGTGGACAATCCTTTACCATTTATCAACTCTGTCCTTACAAATGAGCCCACAATTGAAAGTTATAAATGTGGTGTGGAATAAGTTTGTCGCTGTAGTTTATCATTCAGCATGCAGAGATAGTAAGACGATACGTGCCTTATTTACTAAGTACATCTCACTGTACTGCATAAATGATGCCGACTGCATACTAATAGCTTTTAGTTTTCCCGAAGGAAGACGTATTGGCATTGTGAACTTGCGTTAGACTTAGCTTTGTTCAAAATACGTTTATCTTATCAAAATACGTCTTTATCATAAAAATGTAACTATACAAAGTGCTTTCATATTGATGTGCGAATTCTATCTTTATTTGCGTTTGGTATTCCGAAAAAATGCCTTTGATTCTAAACAGTTTTCGAAGCAAATATGTCAATGCATATGTTTGGGTAGAGACTCCGATCTGGTAGAATTGGCTATTCTACCGACAGAGAGGATGAGGTCTATTGCTTTGTTTGTTTGTTTGTTTGTTTATTTATTTGTATCTCCATTAGTGTTACAATTAATCTGACACCATTCTTTCTGGAGCCCCTACAACACAATACAGCAAATAAAATAAAAGTAAAAAACCTTTACAATTGATCAGTAGTAGACAGAAGATAAAGAGAATGACATAAACTGTTGCTATAACTTAACATTGCCCAACATATCCGAAAGGTTAAACATTCAATCACATCATTGGTTGCTTTTGATATGAATTAAATAGCCTGTGCTTGCCATAAAACCTAAATATTTTTTAATGCTGTACGTGTATGATACTGAACATGAATCGCAGATTGTACCAGCAGAGACTCCGACCGAGATATCTGTAGGCAGAGAATATGATCGAAGTTTCTGTCGACAAAGACTCCGCTCGGGATCTCTACCGGTAGAATCGCCGATTCTACCATATCGGAGTCCCTACCCTGACATATATAATTATATTATTTCACGTCTTGTCGTTTAATCGTAACTATAACATTATGATATAATTACAATGTAGCCCATGAGCTATAGATCGATCTCTAACCCTCTAACTTTTTCTGTGTTTTGTACTGTAGGGTCCTCATCACCCTGTTCTTCCTTCTCATCCTGAGTTTACTGACCCTGCTAAGATACCTCAACATCATCTGAGCCGAACGTGGCGATTGGTTGAGGCAGGGGACATAACGCGATTTCCCATTGGTGGAACCTATAATACTTTAAAGATTTAAATAATTCTATCTTGGCATATGTATACCTACAATATAAATGATGATCTTGAGTATTGTTTACACACCTGGTGGTCTGTAGAACAATATAATGAGGAAAGCAAAATGAACTCTAAAGACGAATCCCTTGACTGCAAAAACTCTTTGGTTGAAGGATTACTCTTCATATTCTAAAAAAAAGACATATTCTAAAAAAAGGACAATAGAATTCTAAATTCGTTCTATATTGTTCTGATAACATGCTGGGCTATAACAAATAATACATAATGATGATTGATAGTGACATTTCTGTTTCATAAACCGTGCGTGCTACATGGCATATTTTTGTATGATAGGTATAAATGTATTTGTATGTATAAACTGTGATTGTCTATCTAGTCATTAGGCCATGTCAATTTGATTATATGGATGACATTCGCGCGCACATGAATTTTCGTCCGTTTCCAAGATAAAAAGTTTTCGACTATACTGTAAATCATACAAAGCAGCTGCAAAATAGGCAAATATACGGCGTAAATTGCAAACAAATATTAGAAAACGATAGTTATGTCGTAAAATGCTAAAATCAATTCCATAGGAAAACAAGAAAAAGTAAAGAAATGAAGAGTCTATTATTAACCATACCATACTCTGTGTGATTAGCCATTTGTTCAACCTTCACGACCAGGTAGATTTCATAATGAAGGTAACTTTTTTTGCGGTTTTTGACAAACTTTTTTATTCGCATGCCACCGTGCGCATGCATGTACAAGTATATATTATGCCAAAATACAGCAACTTGGGGTATTATCTCATCAAAGCAGGGTGTATTTATTTATTTTATTTATTTATTTAAGTTTACCACAAGTACATTGATACTATACAAGTGGAAGGGAGGACAAAACAGGTGCATAAACACCTTTGCAAAGTTGTCCTCCCAACACTACAATATGAATACAGATTACAATATTAAACATCATAACATCTACATCATAACATACATTAAACACATTAAAATACTATACTATACAATACAATGTCGTGAAGTATTCCGGTAGATTTCAGCCTCCTATATGTGCTTTCCGGTGTTTGCCGGTAAATAGGCAGACCGCACTACATGTGACAAAACTGATTTTTCTACACATCGATATCATCGTCTTATTTTGCAACTATTTGGTTTAATGGGCGCGGAAAGTGAGCAAATTTAGCAAAAATTGTGTAACAGACTACAGTGGTAAGATTCATGGCGTCGCATCCTTGTTGTTTGTAGAACTCATTAATAAGTGGTCGCCAAACCAGATCATCCTTTAAACTGAACACTCCTCGCAGCAGAACAGATCGTTACCAGAATAGTGCTCTACCCTTTATGATCCGTCTGCTTAATATGTAACACCGTCACATCTTTTGGTCTTGGGACATATTTTTTTGTGTTACCATTGATCTGTATGGTTACCTGTTATAATGTTAATTAATCTGCTCTTGAAACGTTTTATACGTATTTTATGTAATGGTTTTGTAACTTTTTTAAATTGCATAAATGACGTTTTATACTGTTTGTAATGTCCCGATATCATTTCAGCTTTTGGGCTGCCATCTTTGGCACACTGTTGTTGCAATTGCAAATAAACCATAATACGTCATTGCGAAAACAAGAACGTTGGTATTGCAAACGAGAGGACCCGGTTCAATCCCCGGGTACGTCATTTTTTAACATAAAAACATTATACGTTAATCATCCTTGCCATCCTTGTCCAATAATGTCAATACCTTGAATTTTGTATCGTTACTGCGGACCTAAGAAAAACACGATTTTGTTCGTATACTTCTGATGGGTCTGCCTATTTATCGGAATTAGCGTATCTGTGTTGCAAATGGATACTGTCATATTACATAAATTCTGTATCTGTATCGGTATATACAGGTAGGAATGTATCTGTAGTATGATCAAGATGGCCACGTACC
The DNA here is from genome assembly GCA_013266295.2 of Branchiostoma floridae x Branchiostoma japonicum. Classification (NCBI taxonomy): domain Eukaryota; kingdom Metazoa; phylum Chordata; class Leptocardii; order Amphioxiformes; family Branchiostomatidae; genus Branchiostoma; species Branchiostoma floridae x Branchiostoma japonicum. The sequence continues at coordinate 25,158,197 of CM023824.1, read as the reverse complement.
TTAATAGCACTAGTCTTCGTGTAATTCTAAGCCTGATTTTTAGCGGTGGAACTAATCTCCAGGTGATGTAGGCAAGACGGTATCCGATGTAAAGAAGCTCAATTTGACCAAAAAATTTGATGAGAAAACGATTGGGTGTGCGTTTGCAACAGCCAAGAACAGTATGTAACATCTTTGCAACAGGCCCTACATGCTCGAATTGGCAAAAATACGAGCCTGAAAATACCACCTACCTGACGGTTTGCAATAGAGTCTTGAAATTCACGCCAGCATTTTGTTGTTGAATGTGTGATAAATCACGGTGTAAAGAGGAATGTTGTGTTTTATTTTCTTGATAACGACGCCATATCATTTTAGCGCTTTTTTCCGATAACGTCAAGCCAAATGGTAGATAGAATCAACAAGGACTTTATAAGAATGTAATGTACAAGGAAATTGTTGTTGTTGTTGTTGTTCGTCCGTCGTTCTCGACGATGACCATTGACATCACATCAGGTAATTATATAGAATGTAATGTCCTTGGAATCAGCAAAAATTTCAGGGCTTCCATTTTTACCTTCGCCAAGAAGGTTAATGTTTTCGTGCGCACGTGTGTGCGTGTTTGTGTGTGTGTGTGTGTGTGTGTGTGTGTGTGTGTGTGTGTGCGTGTGTGTGTGTGTGTGTGTTTTAACAGCATAGCTTCAGAAGGCTTACATGGGTTATCTTGATATTTGGTAGGTGGGTAGGTCTTGATGAGACCTCGAAATGATTAGATTTTGGGTCCCCTGGCAGCTTGTTGTGGTACTACAGCGGAACTTCCGGTTTTAATATCTCATGATCTGGACATGCTAGGGTAATGATTTTTGGATGGTAGGTAGCTCTTGTGCTCGGGAAGAAGTGACGTAAGTTTGGGTAAGTTTGTATGAAAATGTTTAAAGTAGGATAACTCAATAACCGTTCGACGGATCGTCTTGATATTGGGTATGTAGGTAGCTTAAGTGATGCTTGACATAATTAAATGACAATTATGCAAATAAGGATCTAAATTGCATAATTAATAAGGAAATTCTATAATTCAGCTACCTTCCATGATAGGACTATTATACCTTGTGACATGTGTAATTAAGAATGAGAAGAACATTGCCATATATTAATTATGTAAATGAAGACCTAATTTGCATAATTAATGAGAAAATACTGTGATTCCATAGTGGTTGATGTTGGCAATTTCATACTTGTGCATTTCGAAGTTGACTGGAGGTGAACATCAATAAACATAACTTATTCAAATCAGCACCTCATTTGCATAATTTATGAGGAAATGCTACAATTACCTTCTTTGTTAAGATAACACTGTCATTGGGAGGAGAATATGATCAACTGATGTAATTCATGCAAATGAGGATCTTATTTGCATAATTAGGGGGAAAATCTATAATTTGCCAGTCATAAAGGGTAATCTCATTTGGCGAAGGTATGAGGTCGCGGAACTCTAGTTATATAGAATGTAATGTCCTTGGAATCAGCAAAAATTTCAGGGCTTCCATTTTTACCTTCGCCAAGAAGGTTAATGTTTTCGTGCGCACGTGTGCGTGTTTGTGTGTGTGTGTGTGTGTGTGTGTGTGTGTGTGTGTGTGTGTGCGTGTGTGTGTGTGTGTGTGTTTTAACAGCATAGCTTCAGAAGGCTTACATGGGTTATCTTGATATTTGGTAGGTGGGTAGGTCTTGATGAGACCTCGAAATGATTAGATTTTGGGTCCCCTGGCAGCTTGTTGTGGTACTACAGCGGAACTTCCGGTTTTAATATCTCGTTATCTGGACAAGCTAGGGCCATAATTTTTAGATGGTAGGTAGCTCTTGTGCTCAGAAAGAAGTGACATAAGTTTAGTCCCCCTAGCAGCTTGTTTGGGAACTGCAGAGGCGTTTGCTTGAAACTGTTTGCAGTAGGATAACTCAAGAACCGGTTGACGGATTGTTGTTGCTTGGGTATGTATGTAGCTTACGTGATGCTTGACATAATTAGATGACAATTATGCAAATCATGATCTAATTTACATGATTAATGACGAAAGTTTATAAATCTGCTGCGTTCCATGATAGGACAATTAAAAAAATTATGACATATGTAATTAAGAGAAAGAGGAACATTGGCAGATATTAATTATGTAAATTATTATCCTATTTTCATAATCAATGAGAAAATTCTATAATTCGATACTGGCAAATGGCAGAAATTTCATACATGGGGCATTTCGATGTCAAGTGAACATGAATATTATCAAACATAACTTATTCCAATCAGGACCTCATTTGCACAATTTATGAGGACATGCTAGAATAGTTTTTTTTTTGTTTTGTTTAAGATATGACTGTGATTGGGTGTAGAATATGACAACTGATGTAATTCATGCAAATTATGATCTTATTTGCATAATCAATGCGACAAAGAAACATTTATAATTCGTCAGTCATAAAGGTTAAAATTATTTGGCGAAGGTATGAGGTCGTGGAACTCTAGTTCCTTATGGGATTGTGGTACTAGGCCAGGAAAAGGGCCAAAACACCTGTCACCAAATGTATTCCCAGGGGACCATTCCTGATCAGAAATCTTTGACACTTTGGCTGATAGTGTACAACCCTTTACCGGTTTATGATAAATTATTGAAATCTATCAGTTATGAACTTGAACCCCCTGACATTGACTTGGGGGGGGGGGGCAAATTAACAGTGAGAGCTTATATTTGCCTGAAATCAGTTATTTGGGTAGGAAGCAGGCTCCAGCTGACTCGCCAGGCTCAGATTTGTTAGGAAATTCTTTGATTTCAGTGTTTTTGACCATTTTTGTTAGATTTTGTATCCTTTATTGACAGTGCAGTATGTACTGTCATCAAACAGTTTAATAGGTAAATCTAACAGCTTTAAGATGGAACTTGAGGTGCCTTAGTAGAGGAAAGGTACTCCCCTAATGCCAGGACCAGCAAATTTTCCCTTTTTTTTCTGCTTTTCTTACTTTTTTCTTAGTAATATGGACCCCACCAATAGCCTCAGACCAGTTCCCTAGCCCAGGAAAAGGGCCAAAACACCTGTCACCAAATGTATTCCCAGGGGACCATTCCTGATCAGAAATCTTTGACACTTTGGCTGATAGTGTACAACCCTTTACCGGTTTATGATAAATTATTGAAATCTATCAGTTATGAACTTGAACCCCCTAACAGGGCAAAGGTTACTATTCACGCAGGCGCATAGATGGCCTTTTGAGTACCCATCCAAGGTGACAGCATCCAAACCAACCGAAAACAGCCTTTTTCTTGGTATGTGTGGATAAATGCTGGCATTTTCCAGCTGGAGAGTTATTGCTGTTTCTGTTTTGTTGAAAAAACTGGCTTTAAGGCTTGTTTTGCCTGCCTGGTAGAGCTCTAAAAGTCATGCAATGTTGTTGTGTTTTGGTGCTGTGGAGGGGGTCAAAGGTCATCAGACGTCAATCAGACGTTATTTCGCTGAATAAAATTTTGGATTTTTTTACTAAATGGTCAATTTGGAGGCCAAGCTATCCTGTCAATGTGAGTTTTCAATAGTTGAACACTCAAAAAGGTGATTTTCGACAGCTCATTTCTTAGATGTTTACTATGCTTTTCAATGGGACCTGGAAATAGTGGGCTGTGCCCGTCAGCGTGAACTGTTGCAGTATTTATGCTTGATTATATCAAAGTGTTTAAAAGTTTCATACCACAGAACACCATGGATGATTGAGATAGGAAAGCAAGGTTTGATGTAAGCTGTTGTTGCAATTTCCCAGCATTCTAGTGATTTAAAAGAAGGGACGAAATGTGGAGTATTGTATTACGTGATAAACACGACATACGTCCGTGTCCATGTTACCTTGGTGTCTCGTCATTTAGGAAGATATTCCGTTGTGTCGCTGAATGCAAACTTATTCCCGTGCATTGAATAAATAAAAGACACGGATAAGGATTATATTCATGTTATTCCTTATTGCTCATGAGGCTTTATTTTTGCAAGGTACACCTCGAAGTGCGGCTGTGTCGCTAACTGACCGTAAACTGGTCCTGCACGTAAACTGGTAACCTTGCGTTACGTGCATCGAATAGTTAATATTATAATATTTGGGCATTGCTGTCTGCTAGACTTGGTTTTGTACTAAACATGGCTGGTAAAGCCTTCGTTGGTAGAGTTTACACTGCTGTGTTCCAATTACAGCCAGTTATACGTCACCCCACCGTATTTTCCGTAGCCAGATATATTTTAATGAAATGAACCTTCTTCTGCCCAGGCAGAGCTAGAATAATTTATAGTGGTATTGCGTACAAAGAGCACTCTAACCATACACGGCGCGCAATCTCAGCCACTTTGCTATCCTGAGATATCGAACTATGCCATTGAGGTTGGAAAATGATTTAATCCATACTCAATCCAGTCAGAGTGGCCTAAACTCCTAAGCAAACAATAAGCTACATGTAGGCAACACAGTAATAAGTATCAAAAGACGCCCAATTTTTGCGTTATGTTTTATTCAAAACTCACGCTTTTTTTTCAAACATAAACAAGCAAAGTTTTAAAGCATTGAGAAATAAGCAAACTCAGACAAACCTGTACCCCCACATGCACATAATTCATGTTCTTAGTTCGTTGTTAACCACAGTTTTTATCATCATACTGTATGTATAATGTCGCATATGGGATCCAGGCTGCCTTTGACTCACAATGTCGCTACAACAGTTATGAAATGATATTTACATCTCACCTAGTCGGTTGGGTTAAGGCGGCCCAGGCTTATAGGTAAGTTGTGTTCCATACACAAGCATATAACTTTCGATAGCTTGGTTGCACCACAACGAAACTTAACACAGTTTTAGTAGTACTTGAAATACATTGAATAAAGCTTACTTCAGTTTTTCTACGGCTGGAATTGGGGTTAAAATACACATTTTGCTTAAAAACTAGCCGTTTATTTCATGGGTCCACGCGCAGGTGGGAACAACACCTTTCATTATGATATTTTACAAGATCAGAGTCAACCCCATACAGGTTATTTTGGTCGAGGACATTTTGTTTAAAATGAGAATTACATTGTTGTTGTTTTTTTGTTAAAAACATCCGAAACAGTTATTTTTAGGTCAATCTATGGTAAAAATTTGCCCCATCAAAATCTATGCAAAATAGACTAGGACAAGTTTGATTAGAAAGGGATAATAAATAAAAAATTGATTACTCTAAAGATCAGTTCTGTTGTTTTGAGCTGCGGCTTAAGCCGTAAAAATCATAATCCGCAAAAAAGTGCTTGACAACAGGGGTTTACAAGGAAAATATACAAATGACCGATGGTGACCCCTAATCGAGCAAGTGTTCTGTTCGAATGACGTCAGATCGAACATGGTGGAATATAATTCTGGTTCGAAAAAAAGTCTGGTGCCATCGTGCTGATACACAACCGAACTCGAACAGGAATACCAGCCTGGGTTGCCTTAATCTAACAGAGTATGAGAATATAACAGTCACACACATTTTCCTCTTATAGTGGTAATGATTACACAAAATCTAATGTCTTGACATCCTAACGCATTATTCTACACAGGTTAAGAAAACGTAGTTTACATGTAACAGCTACACACATTCTTTTTCATGTTTTCCAACTTGGTCTCAAGACTAACACTTTCCTACAACAACCTGTTTGTTGGGCTGCTCCGGCAGTCTATGTTTCCCTTCTTCTAAGCTGAATAGATTGATAAAAGTATAGATAAAATAAAGTAAAAGAAGTTGTTACAGTTAAGTTGTATGGTTGTGTTTGGATGTATTTACACAACGACTCGATACTTCCAATTTACTAGTATCACATAATTCATGTCATTTCTATAAAGATATGAATGTAACAAGAGTTTACAGAAAAGATACGCAATATTCTAGCTCCCCCATATAAAATATGAGGTGCAAGATACCTACAATAAGGTCACTCACAAACTATGTTTGGGATCGTCTCCAAGGGCACCTTAAAAACGCCTCCTGTCTTAAATGCATGTTGGTTTTATTATATGGATGACATTCGCGCGTGCATTGATTTTCGTTGGTTTCCAAAAAAATCATTTTCAACCATACTGTAGATCTTACAAAGCAGCTGCAAAATGAGCAAATATGTGCAGGAAATAGCCCTGAAAAACAGAAAAACAGATACTAACGTCATAAGAATTAACCAAAGTAAAAAATCTATTGTTCGGTATCTGACCATACTCTGTGTGTTTAGTAATTTAATTCACCTTCTTGACCACTTAGATTTCATAATGAAGCATTTTTTTTGGCCAAACGTTTTTCTATTCGCACGCTCGCATCACTTTTTGGTTCGTAGGGAATGTCATCCATATAATCAAATAAATATAGTCTTAGATATATAATTAATGAAATTAAATAATATTATTGAATGAAATACAGGTTGTTTGTTCCATATGCGCCATAGGCTTTGCACACATCCACATTCTTATTTTATTGGTCATACTTAGCCTTGTCAGATGGTCTGCAGCATCTCATCTGTTGGTCATACTAAAGACACAAATTAAAGATGTATGTTTCACCTATGGGGTTACTACCTTACTAAAGTTCTTAATGGACTAGCCATTTCTAAGGTCAGCCTTGGCTGTACATGCATGTTATTTGAAAGCTGAATCAATACATAGCAATAAGCCGCATTTTGTGATTGTGTTTAGGCATGCTTACACAACTCTCATCAATATCTTTACTTGCCCAGATACATGGTCATGGGCACGGCCAGGGCAATGCTGATGACGTACATGACAACGCACAGCCTGTCCAGGACCTTAGCCAGCAGGGTGTAGTCAGACACCTCCTTCTCGCTCTTCATGGCCTTGGACAGCTCCTCCATGCTGCGGGAGACGGAGGACACAGCGACCTCCAGGCGTGAGGTCGCGACCTCCTGGCGCGTGGACGGCGCGGACGGCTGGCGGGCAGTCTCACGGACATTAGCCCGGGAGACGCGATTAGTCCCCTCAGGCCAGGCCAGCTTCTTGCTGCCCGAGCCAGTCTCTCCATCGTCGCTTGCAGCCTCCTTCTTTGTGAGGTCTCCAAGCAGAAGGCACCTTAACAAACATCACCAAGAAGGAAAGAAGATTATTAGAATGTGACTGTCTTATGTCTACGTTTACTCATCACATTCGCTATATACATCGTTTAACCTTCAGATTAAAGAGGATGCCCAACCCAAAATGTTACCAAGCGGATTTTAACAGCTGATCTGCCAAGACAAGAATATTACTAACTGACATGCGTGAAATTTGCAAGTTAGAATGGTTGCAGACAAACGATGTTAATGAAACTGCAAATAGAACTACACCATATCTTAAAAAAATGAAGAAACTTTCCAGAAAAGTTGATTAATTTCTTCTCAGCCCAAAAGTGGGAAGAGCCATTTATGACTTCTTTACTCAAATTCTAAGAAAAAAAAGAGTCTACGCAACCAACAGTATAAAAACAAGAATCAATGTATTTGTATTTGGCTATTCCTGTACATAGCTATCCAGTCTAACTTGAGGTATTGTAATGAGTAGTACGTATGTACGTACTTTGCCATATAGCGGAGAAAGATGGTCTTCGCCATCGGAGACAGAGTCCCCTTCTTGTCATGAATGACGATGACGGCCAGGGTGAAGAAGAGGAAAACTCCCATCAGCGCCATGCACACGACGATCAGCGTGGCTGTAACGTCAACAGTGGCAAACAGTTAGCGAAATGTTCCAGGAATATTATTGATAATTGTAAACAGTTACCGGAATGGTCATGACCAAGTTGTTGATTGATGAAAGTCTCTTAGTTTTCAGATCTTGAGTGTTAACATACCGGATTTTATACTAGACGATCACATTTAACTGTACCGTTGGTTAATTGTACTATATATATGGTATTTTAAGTCGATAGTCTGAACTTATAATATTCATAAAGTTCTTAAGTTGTAACAATTCAGCCGTAAGCCTGCCAAGACTTTTAACCTGTGTATGTATGTGCATATGCGAATGTATAAATAAACCAGTCTACTACTATCACTACTACTATTACTACTACTACTACTACTGCTGCTGGTACAACTAGGAATATAAACATTGACTGAAATGTTTAAAAAATACCATTTGAATATCTACAGGAATGTTTCAGGAATTCCAGATTAATTTTTTTTACCTTTGTTTCTAACAGGCCATCCAGGTCATGGTAATGGTATCTAAGGGCTAGGTAAATTCTACTTGGGTTGTGAAGCTTACCCCCAGAGTACGAAATGAACTGTATCGATAGCAATCATTGTCTCCAAGTAGCTTTAAAAAAAAAAGTAAAAACTAGAAAGGCCGACATTTGCTCCGAAGCAAATACAGCATATTTTAGCCAATTCCTTCACATCTTAAAGTCCCTTTTTACACTTGTCAATTTGAAAGCGATGTATAACGTTCTGGTTGCATGTGTCCAAGGACCTCCTGTACCAAATATCAGGTCATTTGGTTTTAATATCAGGTCATAGGAGCCAAAAATGTACATTTTTTTGTCTGAAAATAGCAAAAAAAGTCCCATTTTATAACGCTGTATGCCAAACTTTGAACAATGTTCTATGGGCAAATAACCCCAGGTTTTAATATCAGGGCACGGGAGCAAAAATGTACATTTTTGGCCGAAAATAACAAAAACGCCCTATTTTACACAATTTTAAAGTGGTGTATGTCAAAAGCGTAAGTTGCGATCTGTGAGCATGTGTTTAAGGTATTCCCATACCAAATTTCATGTCATTTGGTTTTAATATTAGGGCACATGAGCCAAAAATGTACATTTTTATCTGAAAATAGCAAAAAAGCCCTATTTTACACAATTTTAAAGTGGTGTATGTCAAAAGCGTGATTTACTTTGTGTTAGAATGTGTCAAAGGTATCCTCATACCAAATTTTGGGTCATTCGGATTTAATACCATAGTATTAAATACAGGTCCCAAAATGTACATTTTTGCCTGAAAATGACCCCAAAAAAACCACAAAGTAAAACAATTTTAAAACCCTGTATCAAAAAAATGACAAAAAAAAAAAAAACGTCTAGGGGTATTCGGTCCCTCTGCCTCCGTGCCAAATTTCAGGTCATTTGGCCCTAAAATGAAGAAATTGAATTCATGTTAACGAAATGTCAGGAAGAGGAGAAGAAGAAGAAGAAGAAGGAGAAACATGAGAGAAAGCAATATATTTCATATCTATCTTTACTCACCAAAAAATGGCAGCGCCCCCTTGACAGGAAGCACGTCCGTCACGAACACGAGAGACACGACCATGGAGAGTTGAATGGTCACTCCGTACGAGATCCGGTCCCCCCTGTCCAGTGGTATGACGAAGGTGATGACCATCAACACCGCCAGGATGACGCAGGGCCCAACAGTAGTGGCGATGTGGAACAGCGGGATCCTCCCCAGCTGAACAGTGAGGCAAGCCTCCATGTTGTCTTTTGCGAAGGCGATGTCCTTCCGGTACCATTCGCCCTCCAGTTGTGCGGTAGACAGGACGTCACAGAGACTGCCCTCTCGGCATTCTGTGTTCAACACATCATTCCAACAAATTATCGCTAAAAGTAGATGGATACTTTTGACGTATGAAGTTTCAGCTGCTTCACTAAGGACTGTAATCTGACCCCATAGTATTTTGCACGAATAGTTTTTTTTGTGACTTTTGTTTGTGATTTTTTTTGTATGTATAGTTTCATCAATCTATGAGGGACATTTTGACATGATTAGGTGTGAATAATTTCTGCTCATTATTATAATTTATGCACCTCACACAAGATGCCTACAGGCAGCCATGTGGATGAACTTTGACCACAAGTCCATTGGAAACTTGGTCTACGGTTACAATCTTTGAGTTTCCTGATTCAAATGTTGAGGTATTGATATCAACATCTTTAAAAAGATACTTGCAAAGCCTTACTGATGGTCAGGTCAATTGCAGAGTATGCAGAAAAACAGATGTTGCACTCCATGGTGTCTACAGGAAAGAAGAAGGGTTCTGCATCACACACGGTGGTGGTCAGGGTTTGCACCCTCCAGGTTACCAGACCATTGCTGCTGATCTGGACCGGTACGTCCTTTGGTAGACCTCGGTAGAAAGAATCAGCGCTGTGGAGTAATCAACAGAGTTTCGTCATTCCTCTTTGACAAGTCAATATAGTGGTCGTTTTCCGACAACTACTGTTACTCGTACCGTTACATGAACTGTTCATTTTGGCGACGCCTCAAGAGCGAGCCTAATGGTATAGTATTGTGTGCAGTCTGCAATAATTCTAACAATGTGTTTCCTCAGTTATGCATTGAGTATTAGCAAGATAACTCCAGAAGCTATGAATGAATTGTCTTCAAACTTGATAGGTGAGTAAGTCTTGATGATGCCTCAAAATGATTAGATTTCGGTCTCCCTAGTGGCCTGTTGTGGTACGGTAGCAGAACTCCCGGGTTTGATATCTCGTTATCTGGACATACCAGGGTCATACATTCTAGATGGTAAATTGCTTTAGTGCTAAAAAAAACAGCTTTTTCTGGAACTGCACCGGCGTTTGCTTTAAATATTTCAGGGAGGATAACTCAAGAACCGGTCGTAGTGATTTTTTGGTATGTAGGTAACTTAAGTGATGCTTGACATGATTAGATGATAATTATGCAACTCAGGATAGTATTTGCATAATTAGGGAGGAACTTCTATGTCGGCTGAGTTCAAAGATAGGACTGTTCAAACTTGTGACATGTAATTAAGGACGAGAAGAACATGGGCAAACATTGATTATGTAAATGAAAGACATAATTTGCATAATTAAGGAGAGATTGTTATAGTGTAAAAATGGTAAATGCCTAGATTTCATACTGCATTTGTAATTCAAGGAAAGGTTGAGATTTCATACTGCATTTGAAATTTAAGGAAAGGTGAACATTATTAAACATAAATTATTTAAAACAGGACCTCATATGCATACTTTATTGCGAAATGCTAGAATAGCTTTAAAATTCTTACTCTATGAATAGTAAAAAGCGAAAACATTAACAGAGACCACCGTCGCCATGGCAATGTCTTTTTACGTTGCCAGTTTTGTTGTTTTCGATAAAATGTTGAACCTTGTTACTTCTGGCCTGGGGAACATTACTGTTTTCACCAGTGCAAACTACCCATTGTATGTCTGTGAAAAGAACTTGGATGAATACATTCATTAACCAGGCAATCTTAATTTGGTCCCCAGTGCGTGCTCTCTGTTAAGAGTTACCTTCGCCATGGGCTTTGTGGTTTACACAAATGACCATTATTTCTAACTGTCTAGTACCGGGCTGATGGAAGTATTCACAGAAAGGCCTGCTAGCATCGTCACCAATTTTGCTCAGTTAGTTAGATTGGACTTAAGGCAGAATGTTTGGCAAGACAAGATTAATATTGTTTCAACCTGTAAAAGAATATATTTTAATATCCGTTATATTTTTAAAACAGCAAATCTAGCATGATTCACTCTTGATTCAATGATACTAGATTAGGAAGAAGCTACATACTTCCTCTTCAGAGTAAATGTGGGGGTCCAAATGATGCTGGCCGGGACGCTAAAAGTCTCGATGTTGCCATAGTACTTTGGATCCCATTTCAGCCGGCTGTCCTGCCATGTCTGGATGAAAAAAAACCCCAATGCATTGCTGTGTAGATTATAACAAAGAAATAGCTCTTAAACGTCCTAAAGACAAAACGACATGTGTTTTTTAAATGGCTAAATATTTTATAAACAGGTCAACTTACGAAGTCAATGACTACAGAGGCAACCAACAGCTCCTTCTTTTCCTCCTGAAAGAAAGTTGACAGCATCGGTCAGTTATGTTTTGTTCCCTCCATGAGCTGTCTTTTTGCCATTAACCAATAAGGATTTGAAATCAGTTGAAGATACTGGAACTTACCAAGTCCACGATCTGTTCTACAGAACCATTAAAGCTGATTACGGGCGGGGTGTGGTGCTCAGCCTCGGTACGGTTGTCAGTCTCGGTACGGTTGTCAGTCTTGGTACGGTTGTCAGTCTCGTTACGGTTGCCGTTGTCAATCTCGGTACGGTTGTCAGTCTCGGTACGGATGTCAGTCTCGGTACGGATGTCAGTCTCGGTACGGATGTCAGTCTCGGTACGGATGTCAGTCACGGGTGCTAGGTTCGAATTATACACATCGAGCATCTCCTTTTCCAGCCTCCCTCCAATATTCACTGGAGAGGAAAAAAGCACATCGTTAGGAAGACATCTATATCAGCGGATGAGACAATGAACTTTCAAATTGATCATCATGTCATGTTTTGCTCTTACAAACTTTGTAATGCTCAGAGCATTGTTATTAAAACAAATCTTTAACATGAAACAATTACTTTAAAAAGTAACTCTGGTATTATTTAAATTAGCTAGACGAAATTGCTCTTCTGAACGGCATTAACTTATAATGTTGCAGGCTTACTCAGATCTAAGGCTCTATCACAGTTACCTGAACATCTGGGCTTGTCAAAATCCCACATGCCTCCTTCGACGCACCTCACGTCGCTGGGATACCCCGACTTAAGGGAGTACCCCTCGTTGCAGGTGAAGGCGACCCTTTCTCCCACGTAGTAGAACCTCTTGACAGGGCTTCTCATGCCGTAGTTTGGAGGACCCAAGTCCCAGCAGCCTTTGGTATCTGGGTGTAACGAGTTAAGGCACTGGTAAGGTAGAGCAGTCATCCTTTCAGATCAAGAAGTCATGCAATTATTAGATTCGTACAAGGAAAACATTTACCACAAGGAACCTATTAAAGATATGTTAGGAACTATGCTATATGCATGTACCATTACTATATCATGTATATTCAGTAGTAGTGTGGCACAACATAATTTAGACCACTCTTACTTTATTTCTTCACCTCGCATAAAATACTAAAATAAAAACATAGACATAGAGTCTGGGAGCAAATTCTGTGTCTTTGGTAACTGAGTTTATATAGGCGAAAATTGATTAGGGGTTTTCTGAGATCTTAAATATATGACAACCACTGCACGGAAATGTACTGGGTTGGCCACAGGAACATAGTATGGCACAGGGGATTTCCGCCATCTTAACAAGACGACTTACTGCACGGAATGACGTCACATTCCTGCTGGCTGCCGTCTTCCACCAGACAAAATGGCCTCTCCAAACCGGTCGGGTTGCGACAAAAGTTGTGATTCATGTTAGCCCAGGGGTACGCGGTTGTGTAGAACCCTTCCTGCACAGCGGACCACTTCATACACTCTGTCTCGGATTTGGTTGTACTCCTTGTCCCGCGGTAGTTTATGCCGCTACCGTGGAAGCAAACTGAGGAAGAGAAATGACCATATATCATCAATTCATGCTATAAATGTACAAAATTATGCATCTCTGAATTCCTGTGCTGAAAATTAAACATCCGTCATTACTATAAGATACGCTAGAAAAAAGGCTTCCCTAGCTTCTACCTAGCATTTTACATTACAAAAACGTTATGATCAGGGAAGTAAATATGCAGGGACTGGCAAAATTTGACTGAGATATCAATCACAAATATTATGTCCAGTGAAAGTCTTGAATCTAGTTTTTCACTTTACCGTCATTGTTCCTTGTCGCTGGTTCAGGGTTCCAACAGCTGCGTTCCGGTGGCGGAAACAAGTCGCAGGTAGGGAACCGCTTCTTCATCTGGGTATCGGCCATGGTGAGGACTTCTTCACACCATGAACGGCACGGTAGCAGCGGTGTCTCCCTAAATACACAGATAAATGTAGGTCTATCGTTACGACATGATGCGTCTTATCACGGGCAACAACAGCTTGTCTTTCATAACAAAAGAAACCAAAAACAAATGTAACTTACGTGCGAACGTTTACGTTCCATTCTAAGGTATAAATGAAGCGATGGCTGTCGCTAACCATTATATCTTTAAATCAATTGTAGATTTTTAAAAATTACCAAAAATCATTGCCATAATGACCAGCGTAACGAAGCGTATTTTACTCACCTGCACGAAGTTGCGCTGTCTGCATGCCGAGGCAAAGGGCAGGTAGTGTCGTTCTCATCGGAGACAACGCTACATCGCGGGAAAATCACCGTAGATGCAAATTCCCGGAACTCGGGGTGTCGGTCCTTTCCGCTGTGGGACGAACTGTCGAGCAGCTCCAAGACAGAGGAATTCTGTATCTCCTGAAACGTCGTTTGACCCAGCTGATTTGGCAGCATTGCAAGTCTACCACCGAGGTTGAAATCCGCAGGGATCGGCACGCACTCTGAAAATTACAACAACATACCCATTGCAGAATTCATATGATTTTAACATCGACAGAAGGTACATACAAAATGTGAAATAAATTTGATTGAGAACCCTGATGACTTTGTAAAACAAACTTACCGCAGCCGTCCTCATCACTCCCGTCCGAACAGTCCGTCTTCCCGTCACATCGCCTCCAGGCCAGGGTGCAGGCATGTCCATGTCCGCACCGGAAGTAGCCGAGGGGACAGCGGGTTGCTGTGTAATAAAATTAAAAAAAACATTCGTTTAATTAGAATGGTAATATTTGCATAGCAAACGTATAATGTTTGCATTTCAACGGTCAAGCCCAGCTACTGCTTTTCTTATACTGACTCGAATCAATAAGGTTTATATGGGTCGTGACCAGCCCCTCCACCTTGTCCTGCCAGATTGCTACATAATTACAATACTTTATACGGTGACCTGCCCCCATGAATGTTTCTCCTGCCGCTTTGCTACATCAATGCAATTAAACACCAGTAACCATGGTGACAACCGTCTGGTCCTGGTCGCTAACATTGTTTGTTTATAAAGAAGAAAATCGGACCAAAAGAAGTTTTTTTCCACTTGCTAACTAAAAAGGTAAACATAATTATAATACGTGACATACCATCATTAAGCTGGCAGATGAAGTTGTGCGCGGACGAGCAAGGCGCGTCGTTCCATCCGGTCCCGTAGAGGTTGGTGCAGCCTTCTACCTCTCCGTTATTGTTAGGTTCTCCCGGCTGCCACCCGGTCCAGTCTGCGGTTGCCCCATCTTCCCACGCCCATCCTCCTTCGCCGTTCTGATTGTTCAGGCCGAACCAGAAAGGGGAGTTGGGATCCACGGCGTTCTTCAGCTCCTTCAAGAAGTCGTCCACGTCTCTGTCCTTCGGCATGGCCAGGAGCCCGCCGTCCGCTACACACACCTGTCTAGCCTGACTGTAGGTTTTGTCTTGGTTGTACGCCTTGAAGCACGAACCTCCGTGTGCAGTGTAGCCAGATGGACAACCTACAAAAACATGATATCCTTTACCGCCTTGGATAATTACATCAGGTTGAATCACTGATTGAATCACCATGTTCTTTATTCACTACCACTTGTTTAACAAGGGCCGACGTTTTGATGAGCGTCTGTCATAATTGTCCTGATGAAGATGACGGACGTTCATCAAAACGTCGTCTCTTCTTCTAGTTCTGAATAAAAAAACTTTGAGATTTTGTCACCCTTTCGGTTTTTTTAACATGAATTTCATTATATTTTTATCAAATCAGTTTACAAGCGCTAAAAGTACAAATACACTACAAACACATTAACTCTGGAGCAAAGAGATTTAGAAATTTGACTCATTTTCTGTGGTCTGAAAGAAGTAGAAATTGACAGTTTTTAATCCTTTAACAAACGGAAACTTTACCAAGTCTTTACCAAGTACTTACTGTTAGAGAAAGGTGTGCTAGTCGGAGTTGTGGCCCGCTCTACAGTTGTAGGCGTTGTGGCCGGAGGCGTAGGCGTGGTGAGCGTAGGCGTGGTGACCGTAGGCGTGGTGACCGTAGGCGTAGGCGTGGTGACCGTAGGCGTGGTGAGCGTAGGCGTAGTGACCGTAGGCATGGTGACCGTAGGCGTGGTGACCGTAGGCGTGGTGACTGTAGGCGTGGTGACTTTAGGCGTAGTGACCGTAGGCGTGGTGACCGTAGGCGTGGTGACGGTAGGCGTAGTGACCGTAGGCGTGGTGACCGTAGGCGTAGTGACCGTAGGCGTGGTGACCGCAGGCGTGGTGACCGCAGGCGTGGTGACCGTAGGCGTCGTGACCGTAGGCGTGGTGACCGTAGGCGTGGTGACCGGAGGCGTGGTGACCGTAGGCGTGGTGGCCGTAGGCGTGGTGACCGCAGGCGTGGTGACCGGAGGCGTGGTGACCTTAGGCGTAGTGACCGTAGGCGTGGTGAACGTAGGCGTGGTGACCGTAGGCGTGGTGACCGTAGGCGTGGTGACCGTAGGCGTAGTGACCGTAGGCGTGGTGACCGTAGGCGTGGTGACCGTAGGCGTGGTGACGGTAGGCGTAGTGACCGTAGGCGTGGTGACCGTAGGCGTAGTGACCGTAGGCGTGGTGACCGCAGGCGTAGTGACCGTAGGCGTGGTGACGGTAGGTGTAGTGACAGTAGGAGTGGTGACCGTAGGCGTAGTGACCGTAGGCGTCGTGACTGGAAATATTGTAACATATCTTCAAATTGTACATGTCTTCAGACACTAGCCATCTATCAAAAGGTGTAATTTCTACCGCAAATATTAACTAAGACCTTCATGCCGCCACACCCTAGCAATTATATATGCATGACGTGATAGCCATTACGTACTGTAAACCTTTCAATATTCGAGGTGTTTTTAATTTGACGGGTTTTGTGTCGAACTTTCCCTTTGAACTCATCACGTTGAGATTCTATTCTGACTTCTGTCACTGTCAACTCAGGGTTATCAATAGCTAATGAACGTTGAATTGTCGTGAATTGCAAATGCCTTAAACTTAAATGGTTTTACTGAATACAGGTTAGAGATTCTGAAGTTTTATCATTTAGCACCCGTCACAGCATTTTGTTTTGCCCCGTTAGATCCCGTTAGGTTTTGTTGCCCGGCTGCACCGATGTTGGCCGGGCATGTTCGCACCAAAATGCATGAAAATGAGCCAAAAATGACGTCGCCGCTGGCAACAATGCCCGGGTCCACCCAGAGCAGAGACTGATATTCAAATTATCAAACTTAACATAATTGTAACAGGTTAAATCTATTGCAAGTTCTAGAGCAGTACTAAATATCAAGACTAATTATCTATTCATTCACCTATAACAATGCTTAGGAGTTCTATATAAAAACGTAAGACTAAATACTACGGTACTTACTTAAGATATTAAGTAATTCAATATATCAAACAAGCAAAACTACGAAAACCATACCCTCCTTTTTCAGCACTCGGTTTCAGTGCAGAAAGTGGCTTCAGCTCTGGAAAAGCTGGTGTTAGCACTGGAAACCGAGTGCTGACAAATTTTATGCACAGAAAATGGACTCCAACTCACTCCCAAAGGGCAACATCTATCACAATGACTCAAAAGTTGTTCACGATCCCTTATTACCTTCACCAAGAAGGTTATGTTTTCAGTAGCGTTTGTCTGTCTGTCTGTTTGTTTGTTTGTTTGTTTGTTTGTGAACAGCATAACTCCAGAATCTTTATATACATTGTCATGAAACTTGGTAGGTGGGTAGGTCTTGATGAAACCTAAAAATGATTAGATTTTGGGCCCCCTGGCAGCTTTAATTGGTACTGTAGCGCAACTTCCTGTTTTAATATCTCATGATCTGGACATGCTAGGGTCACGAATTTTGGATCGTAGATAGCTCCTGGGCTAGGGAAGAGTTTTGCTCCCCTAGCGGCTTGTCCTGAAACTGCATGATCGCTTGTTGAAAAATCTTCTAAGAAGGATAATTAAAGAACCAGTCGACGGATTGTCGTGATTTTTGTATATAGTGAAGGTGATGCTTGACATGACGTATCAACAATTATTCAAATCAGGATCTAATTTGCATAGTTATTGAGAAAATTCTATAAATCTGCTTCGTTCGATAATAGGGCTATGAAACACATGTGACATATGTACATGTAATTAAGAACGAGGGGATCATTAGCAGATATTGATTATGTAAATGAGCACCTAATTTGCAAAATTAGTGGGGAATTGCTATAAAGAGTAAATGTCATATTAGTATTTGCTGGGAAATTAATACTTGACGCATTTGAAAGTTAAGTGAAGGTGAACACATTTAACATAATTTATTCAAGTCATGACCTTATTTGAATAATCTATGAGGAGATGTTAGAATAACGTTCTTTCTTAAGATAAGACTGTCATTGGGTGGAGAATATGATCAACTTATATAAATCAATGCAAATGAAGCTCTTCTTTGTGAAATCAATAAGTAACAATTTTTTTCTATTCCTTCACCGGAAGTGTTAACATCATTTGGCGAAGGTATGAGGTCGTGATCACTTATGCCAAGAAGCTCCTTGCTTATATATCCCCGTATTTAAAAAAAATGAGGAAAATAATCACAAGATGCCATTTTATTTTCTTGTGACACAGTTGACCATACACTGACTCGTTTTAGTTTACAACTTATAATTTAATTGAAGTGGCAAGAATAGCATGGGAATACCACTGTTCCGGAAGATGTCTTACGCCCATTACCGCTCTCAGCGCTGGGACACTCCAGTGACGAGAAAGACGTCAGCACTGGTTTGAAGAGCGTTCCATAACTGAAAGGATGTCAGCACTCGTGTTCCAGTGCTGAAGATCTTAAAACACTGGTGTTCCAGTGCTGAATTGCCCCAGAGCACTGGTAAAATCCAGGAAGGTGTGGCTTTTGTACATGAGCACTCGGTCCCAGAAAGGTAGATAAGGAGGAACTACCCCCCCCCCCTAGTAGATACACTAAGGTTCCCTAAAGATGAAATTCATTGATTGCTCCCTTGTGAATTTAGAGCTAGGCATATACCCTACACATATATATATATCTGGCCCCTATACTGGAAACAATACATTAGTCTGGCAGTAACTACCAATATCACATGACTTTTTCCAAACTTTACAGGGATCTGCCTATTGACCACTCTGTGTAAGTACTTACCAAAGTCTGTTCAACCACTCTGATGTGAAATTGGAATATTTCAATAGAAAGTTTTCTTTTTTTTCAAACTTTTAAACCAGGCACCTGGCCATACTGTACCTATGAAAAACTCCAAATTTACACGAATGTACCTACACGCACCAAATCCTTTTTCTTTCACAGAAAACACTGCCCTGTATCATTTCCATGGCAAATCTAGCAATATCCACTCTTGTTTTGGTTCCTATAAACACTAAAAGTGACCATTTATCTGCACTCGGGGGGGGGGGGGGCAAAGGCATGGCACCATTTGATTGACAGATTTTAATTGACAAACAATGCTATGGCAAAAACCTTTACAAATCATTTAGTCCATCATTTTCAATCAACCTTTATCACATTTGCAGTCAGTTAAGCTTTCTAAGCTATTTCTGGCAACTTTTAACCATCCATTATACACACTGACCATAGGTAAATGATTGTATAATGCTAATATCCCACTTTTGGGAAACAATGCACCAAATTCGGTCAGCAATTAGCAAAATGTACTGGTAGATAATATTGGAAAAATATTTTGCCTGGATTTGTCAGGTTTCTTTGGATACAAAAAGTGGAAGTTCAACTCCGGCGTTTTCAAGAGCTACAGCCCCAAAATTAAAATGATACCAGGATTTCACCCCCTGTCCTAGTGGGTCAGTCCATGCAGTGAGCATGCATTCAGGGGTCAGTAACCGGTCAAATCATGCCAAAGGTCACACATTTTGGGCTGATTCTGAAAACATACATTCTTCTGTCCTTCCTAGAAGAAAATTGGGCCTTGCGGAGCAAAATTTGCCCAAGGAAAAAAAATATCGAAAAAAATAAGTCCATATTCAAATAGTGTACACAGGGCCATTTCTGCGCATGCCGAATGACCGGTCCCTCCCCTGAACCTCTGCCTGGCGAGTTCTTCCCTCGTTTCCCTTGAGATAAGCCCGACCTCGCGCACTGTAGCCGCCCCTTCTCCATGCCTTTGATTGGAAACCTGAGAAGGCTGAGAAGTCGACATGAGATAAATGTAGAATGTAGGAAATTTCTGTTTTCACTAACAACCCAGTTTCATTTTAAAGTCCAAGGATGAAACAACTTCGATTTTCATCAAAACTATAGCCACAATTTATAGAAGCAAACATAATATATACTGAGGGTTATACGTTAGATAACTTAGATTACAATGTAACTTATAGCCTGGCTCCAGATGAAACCGATGAGTATAAGCCACATGAGGCCATGGGGGATTTGATTTCAGTTTTAACCATATTTGGGTTTGATACACAAAACAGTGTCCGTCGCGGTCACGAGCTAAGGCAACAACCTGGTCGTCTTGTAACTCAAGGTACCACACTCTTCTGCGAGTATATTAAATTGTACAGAGAATAGCTCCGGTCAGATTTAATCCCCCCCCCCCCCGTCGGCCCAGTGGGAGTAAGGGTCAATGAACTCTCGGCACCCCTGGGACTACGTGCACTGAAATCACGGCTGTAAATTGTTTTTTTTTTTTCTCAGTCACCTACATTTTCCTTCACAAGGCAATCAGGCTCTATAACCAGACTGCACAGATAGAGTCTGGCACAAGATAATGGACCTTGTAAATGGGTAGAGCGTAATTTGCCGTTTAATTCTACGTAATGCGTTGTAGTGCCCCGGAATTTACCGTAGAACGTAATCGAGAGATTTCTTGAATTCAGCGTAATACGTAGCCGGCTCTCAAAATTTAGCGTAGAGCGTTGTCGGGACCCTCCCATGCAGGCCCCCAATATCTGGGTTGTATTGTACTGTTTATATAGGTTTTGTAAATACATGATATTTTGTATACATGTAAATATCAACGCCATTCAGGCAACATTGTATGCCATGTTTGTCATGTTTGGTATGTTTAATAAAGAATTGAAAGAATTGAAAGAATTTGACTCAAGACTGTTCGATATGAAAATAAACGAGTGAAGATAATACCAAGGTATTACGTACAGTGTAACATATCGGCCCTCAGGCACAAGTTTCCATCATTTTTTTATAAAGAGTCCTACAGTGTTTCCCGGCGGCATTGCCGAATCGACGGTATATGTGCATTATCTGAGCTACAACCAGGCCGAGTCCGATAGTTCAGACGCCCTGAACCCAGCGATCTAGGTGTATTACCACAACTGAGCCGCTGGCCTGTCTGACGCATGCCAACGAAATAAGAGCTTTAATAAATTCAGTTGGTGCGTAACAGTCCGCCAGTCCGAAACACCTCGCCCGCTTGCGCACCAGACTTTCGAACGTGCTCCCCGCGGCGCTACGTTGCTATGGCAGCCGCCAGTCCCAGGGCGCAGCCCGCTGGTTAGGACGGCCTGACACGCTAGTTCGAACCGGTTTGGACGGCCTGACCCGCGCCGCTCGTCCGGGACCCTCCGAACCGTCTCGTCCGGGACGTAGTCCGAACAAGTGCGGACCGCCAATCTGAACTACTTAAGGCCGTTCAGGACCGTTCAGGCGGTTCAAGGGCGACCCGTGGTCCGGCTGGACTATCAATTTCTCGAACCATTAACAGTCCGAACTGGGCGTTCGGACTAGTTCGGGCTAGTCCCGAACGAGCACATTTTTATTTATGCCCCAAATAAAGTAAAAGAAAGAAACATGTTTCTAATGAAATTGTCAGAATGGCTATATAGTTATGACCCCACAAATCTAATTTGTGGTGGTGACATCAACTGTGTATTGAACCCTGAACTTGATAAAAAGGGAGAGCGACTAGACACTGCAGGGAGATCAGCAAATGCCTTATAAAAGCTATGTTCTAAATTAAAAATATGTGATGCAAAAGACTCGGTAATTTTTGTGACTTATTAAATTCCGTTATACCTCTCCCTGACACAACAATTACTTACCAGGAGATAAGCACTTATGACGTGAAGAAAAGAACCTTTATAATAACTGTAGCCGAATGAACTATTTTTAAAACCAGGGTATGGCTTAGTAAAAACCCACACCTGTATATCACAGACCTGTTTAGAATCTTTGAAATGGACCTTAACAACAGAATCACCAAATACCCTCATATCTAAGAATATTTCCTTTATTGTATTCAGTGCATCTGTTGTCATTGTTCTATTTAAGTCTGTCCCTTGAGTTCTTGTACAGATGTGTTTTAGTGTTCTGTTTTTAAAGGTGCTGTACATTGCTGTTATATTGAATGCATTGTAAACGGTATGAAAAGTATGTTTGGAGTTGAAACTTGGCAGCTCTAAGAAACTCTCTGTCCTGGATCTGGGTTTAACCCAAACCATATGTAACTACCAACACAGATGAACTTTCATGATGGCATGAAAAAAAAAGGTGTCACTGGTTCACTGTGCACTGAAGCTAGGTGTTACTGGTTCACTGTGCACTGAAGCTAGGTGTTACTGGTTCACTCTGTACTGAAGCTAGGTGTTACTGCAGCTGGTTCACTGTGCACTGAAGCTAGGTGTTACTGGTTCACTTTGTACTGAAGCTAGGTGTTACTGGTTCACTCTGTACTGAAGCTAGGTGTTACTGGTTCACTGTGCATTAAAGCTAGGTGTTACTGGTTCACTTTGTACTGAAGCTAGGTGTTACTGGTTCACTCTGTACTGAAGCTAGGTGTTACTGGTTCACTGTGCACTAAAGCTAGGTGTTACTGGTTCACTTTGTACTGAAGCTAGGTGTTACTGGTTCACTCTGTACTGAAGCTAGGTGTTATTGGTTCACTCTATACTGAGGCTACCTGGTGTTACTCACCGTGCACTAAAGCTAGGTCATACTGGTCCTCTGTGTACTAAAGCTAAGTGTTACTGGTTAACCGAGTACTGAAGCTAGGTGTTATTGAAGCACTTTGCGCTGAATCTAGGTGTTACTGGTTCACTATGCACTGAAGCTAGATGCTACTAAGGAGGTCCTAGATTTTTAACCTCCTTGGTGCTACCAGCTCAGAGTGTACTGAAACTAGATGTTACTGGTTCACTGTATGCTACAGCTAGATGTTTCTGGTTCACTCTGCACTGAAGCTAGATATTTTTGATTCACTGTTGACAGATGCAAGATGCTAACAGTGTTTGCCTCGATCAAGAAAGTTGCTGAATTGTAGATATTTTCTTTGCATAGAATGGAAACAGAGAGAGAGAGAGAGAGAGAAGGGTATGCTTATACTCTTATAACGATGTTTTCATACAAAAAATACTTTTGTTTGCTACTACATTTTCCATTGACGGACATTGTGTTTTAGTCGTGTTAACGTTCTTAACAGTATCAGATTGGCCAAGTAGTATCTAATTCGTGGGGCGGCTAATGGTTACAGGCGGCCAATATAGACCCCCCCTTGCCCTGAAAATCCGCTAGGAGATTATTCAAATCGAACGTTATACAAAACCAGTAACCTGGTACAACCAGCCGATTATACATGTCACCCATTGGTTTAAACGTTTTCTCCTCGGCAATGGAGATATATATCTATTATCATCACCTTGATGAGTTGTACAATATAGGGTTAATGCCCCGCTTTCCTTCGGTGTATACGGCGTCATAATTCATGGTCGGTTCCTATGACCACCGAATGAACGACCGAGTCCGAAGGACGAGGTCGTTTATGAGGTGGTCATAGGAACCGACTATGAATTATGACGCCGTATACACCGAAGAAAAACGGGGCATTAACGTTATTATCATTAGCCAATCCAAACTTTTGCTGTTTTTTTTATTATTAGCGCTTACTCCAGCTGTCCAATGGCATTCAAACAAGTACGTTCCCTCTCTTCCTTCTTCCTCTGGTTCCGCTGGGTGTTCCCTATGTTGTTCTATGCAAAAAAAATATACCCACGGTAAATGCTGCAGCCGAGAATCTCCACCCTCATGCAGATGTGTTCATTCCATGCCTGAACCACAAAACGCACGAAACGGGCGTCAATGGGATTGTCCAGTAGGTTGGTAACTGGGGTGTTCGTGTCCGTATTGCCTGGAAAGATCTGCAAGCCAACAAGTTAACAATTTATCAATCAGATTATCGAAATCTACCTAGCAGCGACAATATTGTTCCAGAATTTCGTTTGATATATGTAGAAGTCCTGAAAATACTTTGCAAGGCGTACTAATGATATGCAGGGACGACGAAAAGTTACAGAGAAGAGATACAAGTACATATAAGGTATAAAGTCAACTTCCAAAAATTACACTCATTTTTGGATCTATTGTAATAAAGGTATATCAGCACAGAAACGATGTCAAATCTTGGCCCCAACAAGAAAAGGAATAGACAAAGAATTAACGAGTGGAATTAACGAATTAACGAATTGTTCGCAACCAGTCATCGTTTCCAAGAGTTAGAAATCAAAATTAAGATGAAAATTATGTAGTTCCTTCCCACTAACGCCAGTGAAAATGTAACAAATGAAACAAAAAATCGGCCCCAATCAAATACCTTTTCTGAGCCATCACTTTCGGTATAGAACGAAAATGCAGTCCCGTCTACACCGTACGCAAGTTTAAACAAAGTCACCCACTGGGGGGCATGATGATGTCGACCCTGGGTAACGACGCCGGTAACTCGCTTCACTTCGGCCAAGTCCACCTGGAAGCACATTGTTATTATTTTTTTATAGACTAAAGAAAAATAAAACAGTAGCTGATGGTTACTTTACTATTACTTTAACCACATAAGAATCCAGAATAATTTATTATCTTTAGGGTACCCTCAGTACTGTTGATAGGATCTATGCCTTAGCAATGCTAAAAATTAAAATCAAAATGACGTTACGGTACTGCTGAAATGGGTTTAAAATTCACCTAACCTAACTTGTCTTGAAAATGAGAAGGTAGCTCAATAGGTAAGGGACGTACCTCGAATAGCATATTACGTGAAAGTTCACTGAGGAGAGCCACTCCCCGAGCACGTTAAGAGCCAACCGCAATTATTGATAAATGTAGAGGCTGAACGTTCTGGCTAATTTATATAAGACTAGCGATATCGTATGGCTAGGCATGCACCTTTGGCTGCTTATCAGTCGAAGCAATGAACAGGAAATGGGAAGTGTTTTGAGTTCCGGGAATCGTTTTGAGTTTTTGTGAATGTATTGGAACTGCATTGTATGATCATAAGGAAATACCTCATTGATTTACATCATAGAATGCATCATAATTCATACGATTGCATGACGTAACTTATTCCGTTAGTTTATGTTTGATAACATGATGACAAAGTACACATTCCTGGCGACCGTATACGACATCCTACCACCCAGGGCATAACGGGTCACAATCCTGTCAATCAACAGAAACTTAGTCGTCTCCGCCCACGTTCAATACTCACTGCTCAGGAAAAGATACGTACAAACTCTCCTTAAACCAGCGCCGTTCAAAACAATACTTTCAGGACGGAAGTAATAAATTCACTTTGCACTTGCTATATACCGTATAAAGCTAGACTGTATACTACACAGCCTACCTTGACACAGTACATAGCATACCATTTTGTTCTGTTTCGTTCCATTTCACACTTTCTGTACACCGGCAATGGGACGGGGAATGCGGGACTGCGATGTTAACAAAAATACTACACTTAAGTAGCTAGGAGAAACCTTTATTTGAATATCCAGTTCTGACCTGTAGCCACTCTCCGACAATGCTTTGCCCGGCTGCCCAGGCGCCTGCACCATCAACCCCATTCAAGCGAGCTCGGTAAGGTTCATGGCTGCTTCCCCAGGTCGAGGACGCAGAGATGCTTCCATCAGGAATGGCACCGGATTCCATCCCAAGTGGAAGGTTGCAAACTGTAAGAACAGGAAAAGATACCCAGCACAGTTGTAAGTGTCTGTGAACAGTCATATGCTTAGTCGTTGCTAAGAATAAATAGCCTGGATGCCAGCCTTTTTAGCTTTAGTACGCTTTCTCAATCGCTTTCTTCACTAATTCAGATCTAGCTGTCTGGTGAGGAGGCCCCTACTTACAAATGTAGTGGCAGCGAGTTCCATTCTAATACATTCTAGGGAAAAAAATCAAGTTTGAACACCTCAACCCTTTGTTGATAACACTGGTACTCAAAAGCATGTCTATTTCAATGTTCTTTTCTAAGCTGATACTAGATACTTAGTGGTAGGTGTGTTCACCAGTTCATTATTCATAATTTTTAATCATTAATTATACAAATTGGATCCTGATTTGCATAGATCCCATTTAATTATTGCAAGCATCACTTAAGCTACCCACATACTACCCTTCTACAAAGTTTCAAGACAATTCATTCATAGCTTCTTGAGTACAGTATAGAGACCGAAAACACAACCTTTTTCGCGAAGTTAACTACACCAGGGGACTGTTTTGGAACCGCCAGCCTAACTGACAGATTCCAGATCATTGGCTGACCTAGATTCCATGACACAGCACTACACAGTACGACGAATTCCAATTCTGTCCAAAAGTTGTTTTTTTTACGAAGTACACACCACAATATCATGCATGGGGAAAATACTCTCCAATGTATGAAAAACAAGTTTCTTTCTGAAAAGAAAATGCCACATGAAAGAATGTAATGACCAAACATGAAATATATAGCATATAATTACCTTTTGAAGACGTGCAATTTTATAATTTTCTTATCCTATATAGACCACCATCATAATGCACGTAAAATTCCATAAAATAAGGGGCGTTAAAGAAAACTACCCTCCTTTTTCTGCATTGTCAACATCTATTGGTTTTTCTTAAAGTTTACATTCGCAGCCTTTGCAAACAGAGGAACTCCAACCATCATTGACACTTATTATAACTTGCATTATTGATAAGAAAACCTCATAAATCCTTAGTGGTTAATAATCGATGAGAATTCCATACTTGTGACGTGTAAGAACTTTCCCATAGAGCTCTATTCCTGGTCACCGAGCTTTGCAAGAGGGTTTATTAGATTTAATATTGATTATTTGCAACTATTTGGAATTAACGAGTTTTAGTCACAATAGTCATAATTTTTTCAATAAAATTAAAATGATTGAAAACGGATATATTTAAATTCATTTATATATTTCAGAAACAAAGTTGTTGTACAAAGATATCTGGAGTAAATTTCAAACACCTAGCCTATGCGATTATGAAGCAGGTTTAAAGGCCCATTATGTAAGATTTTGCGCAAAAAATTGAAATATTCTAAATATACCAAATCTCTGTGTTATCAACACTTTCTATCACTTTTTAACACTTTTTTGTCATTATTTCACATTTCTGACCTATGTTTTGTGCACCAAAACAGTCCTTGTTCAGTTCGAGGTGACACCGGTTTGGTAGTGGACGACAACAAACAACATACAGTAGAAGCCCCCCTAGGGGAGATAATTAGTTGGGTACGCCCCATGTATAGGGCAGGCTGGCTCGACATGGGCACATGTTATCATGATCAGCTTCTTGGAAACACTCATATCTTTCAAATGAGGCAGGATATCATTATGAACTTAGTCTATTTTGTTCAGCATCAACAAACTGAGGTCAATATCGCTTTAGATTTGAAGAAAAAAGTCTGGTAACGATAAGGTCTTACAGAAACTGGTGAGCTACCAGTTGGCACCCCACTGGGGTGGTAATCGACACAAGGCCTAGCACAGCCAATGTGTGTGTGGCCAGCGGTTTGTCTGGGAGATCTTTCACAGTTTTTAAAATCATTTCTATGGAGCAACGATGTTGCATATTCTCTCCCTGAAAATTGTTTTGGAATACTTAAGTGTAAAGTCAACTTACTATGTAAAGAAATAACCCGAAAATATACTTTTTGTATTGTCCTAATCTTACATAATGGCCCTTTAAACTTACGTATGATTCATTCACTTTTAAAAACATTCACAAATATGTGCAACATTTTCAAAATGATACATTTGGGTTATTGCCCCCATAAAAGTAGGTGCTTACTCGACCTTCCTGCCTGATTCTGTGTATTTTTTAGATTCCACTACTGGACACTGCTGGCTCTGGTACATGTAAGCCACCAATGCATGACGGCCAGGCATCCTACCCTGTGTTACTGTCTCACTATGTGTATTATGCGTACTGTGTGTATTAATGTGTTCTATGTATAAGGTACAGTTTTTTAACCTAGTTATTTTTGATGATGTAAACTTTGGGCGGGAGCTGGTAAAGGTGTTTCACCTGTTCTCCCGTCCCTTCCACTTACTAAGTGGAACATTTTAATAAACAAATAAACAAATAAACAAATACTTCACAGGGAGGTGTAATTGCTACCTTTCCAGCCCACTTACGAAATGTTACAAATCATTGTACATAATGGTAGATAAGGGTAGAATGCTATTACTATTATTTGGAAATTATTGGAAATATCATATTCTACACCATGGATATTTCAAAAGACCTGAGGATACAGGATACATTGCCTTTGAAAATTTTTACACAACCTGGGAAATATTTAGAATGTTGAAAAGATGTTTAAAATGTTTCTAAACTATGAAATTTCTTACATTAACAATTACAAAGAATTAAATAAATATAAAATATAAAAATAAATAAAAAATAAATATAAAATAATAACAATAAATCTTGGTGACTTACAATGGACTTACAATACATATGTAGATGTAAAACTGGTGAAATTGGTAATTAAATTTAAAATAAAATCCTGCCAAAGGATAGGACAATATACATACAATATATGTAAGTTGGTAAGAGAAGACTATCAAATAAAATATATTACTACATTATTACCTTACAAGATCACCTTATTTCCATAATCAATAAGGCAAAACAAAACAGGAAATTTACAAAATCTCTAGATATCTCATGGATGTATAAGGTCTCAAAAGTTAAAAATAGGCAGCCCTGGTCCGGGTACATTTTAGTTTTACATTCAATTTGTTAAACTGTATTTGTTGGATCAATATATCCCAAATTTTGATAAAAGGAAAAAAAACAGCTCCTACATGTACCTACCGACCCTATTTTTTCAAGATTGTAACCGAAGACAAAGCATTTTTTCCTAGGCCTCAGCTCTCGGACAAGACCTTGTAGTATTAATTAATTAAGTTATTTATATTACTGATAACGTCACTCACCTTCTTGCTGCGCCGATAGGGTAGTAATAAGACATACCCAGAAGATGGCGACAGCACAGTTCACGATGAACAGTCGCATGTTCCCTCGTTTGCTCTTAAAGAATTATCGAAACCTCAGATAGAAATGGAGAAAGGAGAAACGAGCACCTGAAGCAAGCCCGCCCGCCACAGCCTGTCCAATTTTTTTCTGTTCTACAACTTTTCCAGCAGTTAAGGAAAAAAGGATAAATCTTACAAACATGAAAGATCATTAAGAAAAGCCTGACTCGGCTTTAATTAACTGTTGCCCCTGTCCAGCAGATTTTTTTTTCTGCCGGACAAAAATACAGACAATGTTGACTCTTGCTACCTCAAACTCCAACTGCCGTTGAGAGGAATTAATTTTCAAGAGTTGTCACGCAGGGCAAATCCATTACAACATGGGTAAAAATAGAATATAAAAAAACTGTCAACGACAAATTCATCGGTATTTCCTCAGCGTTAAAATTTGAACATGATGTAATTTTAGCAATGATAAATACTAAAGTATGATATAAACTATATTGATAAAAATGTATTCTTGTATCTAGAAGACATATATTTCGCTTCCACCCTTCGAAATGTGCTGGCCTGTCTTCCAATGACGTAGAGTAGAGACACCTGTAGCATTGGGAGATTAAAAGTCTTAGAGTTGAGTGATGAATTTTGAATTATTCATGGCGGTGGCCACAGGTAACAATGCTCGGAGATTATTTTTAATGACATTGGCTAATTTCCTGTGCACATTACATGGGTGCATTGTGTTGTTTCCTCGACAACGTTTTTATTTGTGTTACATGTTTTGTCAGTATTTGAATATCCATTTTAGTGTTGATTTTCATTTTCCATTTGTTAGTTATTTTAAAACAACCCAACAACAAACAAAATGGAATCAACAGATAATGCATTTGCCACCGTTGACAAAACCATAAGACAAAAACATAAGTAACATGTGGAATATTGAAACGAAAATATTTACATATTTCTAATATTTGAGTTCGCCACTTAGGAGCATAGGATATGACACGTAACATCAATATGCAGCATCATAAACTTTGTCTTTAGCATGAATTATAAAATGTGCTAGTATTCTCTGACTGTTGTATCAATACTGTAACAAATTTATTAAAACGCGAAATACTTCCCGGATATTTGAAATCTCTGAGTCCTTGTTATATATTTCTAAAATTGTAATATTGCAAATATCAGAGTACTTTAGATTGAAGACACACAAGGCACATACCTAAGAAACGACATCAGTGAATTGCAAAACATACGCCCCCCTCCCCATTCATTGAATATTCTCGAATATTGCAATTGCGTATATTGGATTGTCTACAAACGTTGTCCACAATGTAAAAAAGAAAACAACAAAATAGAAAGTAAAAAATAACAAATATGCCGAATCAACTGTAAAATCCGTAAATTTACTCTATTAGTTCAACATTTCGACCCCTACTACGTCGCCATGACAAAAGAACGTGAAACATGAATCTTTGAATATTCTTACTATATATGTAAGTAGATTATGACGATAATTTTACTTAGCATGGTAAGTCCCAATATTCTTTGTAGTGTTGGCTGTTAAAGTTTAGTTTCCATTTCATGATAATTTTACTTAATTTTAATGAAATCTTCCCCTCCATACTATTTGTTTATTTTCAATTTTTTTTACAGTTAGCTGAAATATTGCGTCTTGTAACCCGATACTTTTTCGAACGCGCCTAGCAACGGGAAATAATACCCTAGCAACCGACCACCGTGCACAGTTCGGCGAAAGATATTGGCCATATCAAAGTTTCCACAGCAATAATATAAGACACAAAATATGGAAATGAAATCGTCGACGGGTGTGATCATGTCGACCGTGGGAAAAAACATACATCTACTTGGAGATAAGAGGAAAGTGCCCATCACCCATTTCACTGCACATTTCCTGACAAAGAGACGTGACAAAATGATGTTTTCGTTTTTGCCGCTGCCTTGTAATGGAATTTGAAATATTGATGGCTTCCAAGAATGGTGCAAAATTACCCCTAATGCAAATAATGATGGCTTCTTATTGCACACGTCTTCGTTTAGGTGAATTTTTCGGTCTGACCTGTCATCATGGTGACGAGGAACAACATGGGACACTGGCAGGACTTAAGTGATGAAATTTGAAATATTAATGACACTGCGTACATCTGACAATAGACGGTCTCACTACAGAATAATGATCACGTCTTTTCATGCGAGTAACACAGCGTGACGATAACATGCCAATATAGATAAGCACGGTGTTTCTCTGACGTGGGTCTGTAACTATGTAACTATCCCCGACTGTTTGTAAAAATAACGACTCAAAATAGCTTCCCCTGTGTCATTCTTACAAACTTGAATGGAAAAGCTGTTGTCCCATTTTTTTCAATTTTGTTAATTATAGAAATGTGAAGAAAAAAAACGGTGGCCATATTTAGAGGTATTGCGTCACTAAGGGCCTGGTAACATACATCATCAGTCGTTCTGCAATTTTGATGTAAAAGAATTTTTAAGAAGGCTGTTACAGAAACGACCACCAGCAGGGATGTAAGACAACCTTTGCCATACGTAACTTTGTTCGACACATGGACCACTCTCCCAAGAGTGTACCTCATTTTTTTCGACGATCGTACCCCTAATGGTAAGGCAGTCACGTTTCTGAAGTAACGTAACATCAATTAAAGTAACATCATGATCAGCATCGACGATAGTACGATGATCGTACAAC
The DNA here is from genome assembly GCA_013266295.2 of Branchiostoma floridae x Branchiostoma japonicum. Taxonomy (NCBI): domain Eukaryota; kingdom Metazoa; phylum Chordata; class Leptocardii; order Amphioxiformes; family Branchiostomatidae; genus Branchiostoma; species Branchiostoma floridae x Branchiostoma japonicum. Next base: position 25,126,418 of record CM023824.1, on the reverse strand, counting down.
AATCGTACGACGATCGTACGACAAATCTGACTGGGCCATAATGGTGGGAAAGTCGCGTGTCTGATACTATCTTTGAATCCCGACGCCATAAATGTAACATCATGATCAGCACCGATACTCCAGAAACACAGGAAAATACATGTAAACACAAGAAGTAATAAGATATTCATGCATCGTCCGGGTCATTTTGTACACGCTTGTGAGACAAACCTTTAAAAAAATTACACGTATTTTTTTTTATGTTTACCGAAGGAAAAAAAAATTGTTTTTGCTCAGTTTCCTCTTATTCTTCTCCAAACAAATAAGGTCAATGATCTAGACCATACGTCCGTCAATATGGTAACTAGTACACTAGTGCTGTAGCGCAATTCGGTGTTAGATTACATTTTGTATCAGGACAGAGCTTGAGTTGCTTGTCACCAAATATATAAGAATGTGTTTGAGAATAAACAGATTAGTAGTTTGTTGGGCACAACTATGTGTAGGTAAAGATTATGCATTTGCCTTGCAAATGTTACCTTTCTAGTAATAGACACAAAGCCAGTAAGACGAACAAGCATCATAATAAATGCTGTAGCCAATGGATTCGTCAAAAAAGGAAGTGCACGTTTTAAGAAGTTCAGATATATATCGTGAAAATACAGCATATTCACTTTCAAATATAACACTATCCGTTTTAAAATGCGGTGCATATATACTCCAGAAAATGGGCTACATCGGTTTGTTTTTTGTTTGTTTGTTTGTTTGTTTGTTGAATTGGAGGATAGTGTTTTGCTTTTACGGCCCCACACACTGTGAAAGATACACTTAAGCCACTTGGGCCATAAAACGAAAACACTATCCTCCAAGATTTACAAATACAAACATACCGATCTTGAAGGTGACGTCCTAACCATGTTTATGTTTTCAAAGTGTGTTCCCGAGAAGCCTGAAGTACTGCACTCTAAGCTTCTCGGGAACTGTTTTTACTTGCTCCATAGAGCTATCTCTACGCGCTTTAAATAAATATACATGGATCACGTTACCTTCAAGGGCAAAAAAGTTACAGCTCTTTGGGTGAGCTCTCCAGAACGAGAACCAGTGTTTTGTGCTCCTGACAGAATGAAAGCCTAGTAGAAAATTGGCCAGGTGGTCTTTGTATTGAGTGACTGGATATACTATACTAAAATGCTTTTGAAGGTGACGCGAACCATCTGTTTGTATTCGTACTGCGTGGATCCGCCCAAACTTGTCTCAGCCTCAGGGCTGCACTAACCATCTCCATGATGTTTGGCGGAGACAAACTAGTTTGACATCTTATACTTTTTTAGCAAGGTAACCTGATTTTGATGCTAAATGTTGTCCTACCGTCTGGACACCGGAGCACTTCCATCCTCATGCTGATATAGACTTGCCAGTCCGAAGGGCGGAACCGAACGAAGCGCGCTGTAACAGGTGGGTCAAGGCGATGCTCGACTTCGGTGTTCCGGTCATTGTTGCCGTCAAACACCTTTTTAAGTTGCAGAATAAAGGACACGTATACATTTCAATAATGCCAAGTTTGTATACTATTAGAAAATCCTCCAATATTATTTGATAAAACGTTAAAAGCTTGATATCCAATTTGTTTGAAATATCATATCGTCATATTATACATGAATCGATATTGATTACTAAGAACATAATGAGATTTATGGTAACACATATATAGTTTAGCAGGCACTCGTAAATTGACTCAACAAGACAATGAAAATGCCCATTAGTAACCTTTTCATCTCCTTGTTCGTCCCTGTATGTGTCCCAGTTGTTGCCATCACTGCTAAACTGTAGTTTATACTCTGTCACCCACTGGTCGGCGTCAGCTCTCCCCTGCGTAATGACACCTGCTACTCTGGTCGGTGCACTCAGGTCAACCTTCATTGGACGATAAATAAACATCAACCAGGTCATTTGAGAACATAGTTTGAAAGCAAACCAATGTTATTGGCCATACTAATATCAATAACAACTGCGAGTACACTACATATTAGAGGAAGAAAAAAAACGAAACTGTAAATTCCTCTGAGAGTGTTGAGCATGTTTTGACACCTCAAAATGCCGATTTGGAAATCGAAAAGACCTTGATTCTGCCGTTTGTTATTGAGTTAGGCATCGGTTGATAAACACATTACCTGTAAGATATAGTATGCAGAATCACAACAAAACATATTGTACAAAAAATAATTATGCACTATGCATCCAACATGTACACCGAGGCCCATGTGGATTATGAATGGTGTATGTTTATACGTTGTCCAATATGTAATCATCACTTTTGACAGTCACGTTTCAAGTCATGGAGTCGAGCTCGAGGAGTAGAGTGGTACAGTAGGGGCACTCTTACTAGATAGCATTAGACAACGGTTGCAGCTAGATGTACAAAGGTTAGGTGTGACAGGTGGTTCTGTGTAAGGCTGCGCCTAAGGGAGGTTATACAGGCAATGCAGATACAGACTTAGCTGAAGAAATTGTCAGTATTAACCTTTACCTATTCTCTAGTCTATTGGGCTTATCTTACCTGAAGCCACTGGTTATTATCCATGTCGTTAGCACACCAAGATCCTGCCCATCTGGGTTCCACATTGGGATCCCCGCGTTGAGAATTTAAAAGCGCTTTCTCCGTAGAGCAGTAATCATGAGTGGTAGATGCGGTAATCTGAACGTCATCATTTCCCGCGACCGACGGCTCCACACTGGTGCATGTCTCTGCAACACACATCATAGACATCACACTCTCAGTAAGACTGTCAATTCAATTTAAGAAAGAAATGTTGACCAGTGGGCTGAGTCTAAATCAGAGGAAAAAGATAAAAAAATAATAATAAAAATATTACCCTGTTTCTTAATGGCGGGACTAGTCAGGCGTCCCTGTACCTACAATACCTAAACTTGTTCACGTTCACTTTATCAATTTTGATATCGTAATCGATGATATGCCATTTGATAAATAAAATGATGCAAAATTGTTATTGATGTAAAGCCACTTGTAGAGTTACATATATTTTGTGAAAATATAATAACGGGAAGCTATGTCAACACTGCTAGAAATCTGAAATACATACTACAACCGTTTCAAGACAACATCATTATGGTCAAGCTTTACTTCTTCTACATACACTTAGTAAAAGCAAGCGTCACATTTTCACTGACCAACGCCGATATCTATATGTACTATGTATTTTTCTACGACCTTCATTAGTTATTCTTAACTTTGATACCATTTCATGCTAAGAATGAGACAACACACCGTTGGAATCCAGTGGGAAAACGCAGGGAAGGCAGACGAGAAGGCTGCAGACGACAGACCATCGGCGCCAATTCATCTTGGAATTCCCACCGTGGCGCTGAAACCAAGAGCGAAAAGGCCCAGACCTAGCTGTGTTTCCGTACGTACGCTCCGAACAAAATGTCAGTTGTAATGCACGGGTGATTTTGATCAATAGGCGTAGGCAATTTCCCCTTCCCCGGAAAATTAGCGTAATTATTGTCGCCACTTTAACAATAGACCGCAAGGGTGGGACCGCTGGAGTCGCACACGACATATTAGCCTGGTGTCCAGCCTATCGTGGTTTGGTGGGCTCTCTTCGAGGCTCTCCGCCGCCCGACTCAACTTGGCACCCGTAGAAGTTCATACCACCCGAGCAAACTCCTGCCATGAAAAATTCCTAAAGGGCGCAAAACACCTACCGGGCAGCTAGTTGAGCTGGACGGGGGGACACTACAACAGCCCCGAAGATTGACCGGGCACCAGGCTAACGACACATGGGCTTTGTATACAAAAGAAGCACCGTCTCTCAACCGACTTCATCAAGAAGAAGTGCGGTACGGTTAAGCCTGGCACTAAATAATTCATGCGTCGCGCAAATATTTTCATTATGAGGTATTGCCTAAAACCCTGGCGTATGACTCTGCACTTGTCACGTTCTTGCCGCCACCGACACAAATGTTTGTTTGTGTGTGTGTGCGTGTGTTTTTCTTGTTTGGTCAACGTTAAAGGATCAACAGGTAAAATGCTAAGTTATGAATGTATGGTCATGTTGTTGTTGTTGTTTATACGTGACTCCAGCCACAAAAAAACATGATATATGTTATCCTTGTAATTGCCAGCTCTACCACTGTTCGTCCCGTGGCACCATGGAGTTTACATTGGCTAGTGCATAATTACAGAAATATGGAACTGGCTCTTTACCCCGTACCATCGTCTAAAACCAATTTTATTACAGTTAACTTGTGCCTTTTAGAAGTTTGAACAGGCTCTAATTTGGCTCAAGGCTGTACGAAATAATATCAAACGTTTACAAGTGTTCCAATCTAGCCTCCACCAGGCCTTCTTAAGGGGTTTAGGATGGTGCAATTCTGCAAAATAGGGTCAATAACTGTCTAGGAGAAGCTCTCGCGTAAAGACAATATTTTTAAAGGAAACCCTATGTGGACCAAACTCCGCTGGCAAATTATTCTTCCTATTTGGCTGATTTTTACAAATTTTTCAGCCTGCGTTGTTAGTCTGGTGGAGACTATTGTTCCGAATGACCTTGAGGCTACAAGTATAACAATTGCAGGGGTCGCGCTCCGACCCAATGTTGCGCGACAGTTTTCCATTATTGTTATTCGGATAATGATGATTGCGTTAACATGACCAGGGAGGGGCATTCACTGTTAAAATGTGAGTTTGAAATAGTATTTTTTTTATCAACTCGTAAGAATATATAAAGGGTGGATCGTGTACAAGATACCACCGCATGACATTAATATTAGACAACCGTCCATGTTGGCATTGATGAGAGACAGCAGACGGAAACAAAATGGCGCATGAGGTTAGGGGTCACAGGTTGACGCGGTATTTTGAGGCAAAAGACATGGTCACGGAATAAGTCAACGTTAGGCAAGATAAATGGATCATACATATAGAATACAACACGTTGTATTCCGTATCGCCCGAGGTATCGGCCCGACCGCGATTCGGATCGCCCGACGGCCGAAGGTATGTCATACCCACCCAAGAAAACACGCCTTTCAAAGCCAAATGAGCGAAAATTTGATGTCCCTGAACCAAAAAAATGCAACAACATCAATTTCAAAGTCCGAATCCTATATTTGAATTTTCAAAAGCGGCGCACGCGGTTAGGGCGAAACGCGTTCAAATCGTTCTATGGAAGCCCGGTCCGTACAGTAAAGTACCGATCGGTCGGGAACACCGTTATCGAACGTCATCGCCGCCCGGGTGTGATATATTACTGTGTATACATGTAGATATAGAATACAACACGGTGTATTCCGTATCGCCCGATGTATCGGCGAGACCGTGAGTCGGATCGCCCGACGGCCGAAGGCGATCCGACTCGCGGGAATCTACTTTCAAGTCAAAGGCACTAAAATCACATCTGCAGTATTCAATATCATAATCAATTGACAGATATATTATATCAGGTATTTACAGCGGATGAACCATTGTACAAAGTGATGACACGTTTCTATGAAAAGTGTTCAATCGTTCACCAACGAACACAGTAAGTCACAAGTCTTTTCCAATTATGCCTCCATTTTTTTTCCATTCTGTTAATGGCAAACCGGACAAGAACGTTTGATGTTGCAAGTAGAACCACATTTTTAAGTACACAAACACTGTCGATTAATGCCAAGCAAATTCAATGACAAATGATAATACAAGTTAAGGGATGGCATATTACAGCAAGTACTACATAAGCACTGATCACTACCTGGTCATCACTTTTGTACAATGGTCTATGTAATATTATGTATATTGGTACACGGCTGTCTGAAATCATACATTTGTACATATATAATAGATGTACAGCTTTCCTGACTGTACATTACAAGTTACAAGTCATTTTCTACATACCTGTATTTTTTAAAAATTCTTGTTGATAGTAGACAAGAACATTTGATGTTGCAAGTAGAACCACATTTAAAGTACACAAACACTGTCAATTCAAGCAAAGCAAAGTCAATGATACATATTTGTACTAGCTGAAAGGGATGGCATATTACAGCAAATACTACATAAGCACTGATCATTACCTGGTTATCACTGCTGTACAGTGTTCTATCTAATATTATGTAAATTGGTACATAGCTGTCTAATATCATACATTTGGACATAAATAATACATGTACAGCTTCACTGACTGTACAAAACAAGTTACGAGTCATTTCCCACATGCCTGTATTTTTTTTAAATTCTTGTTGATAGTAAACCAGACAAGAACAGTTGATTTTGCAAATATAACCACACAAAGGCACACAAACACTGTCAATTTAAGCCAAGCAGATTTAATGATACATGATTTTACAAGTTAAGGGATGGCATATTACAACAAACAATACAAAAGCACTGGTCTCTACCTGGCCATCACTGCTGTACAGTGTTCTATCGAATATTATGTAATTTGGTACACAGCTGTCTGAAATCATACTTTTGTACATATATAATACATCAGATTCCCTGACTGTACAATACAAGTTTCAAGTCTTTTCCTACATACCTGTATTTTTTAATATTCTTGTTGGTGGCCAACAAGACAAGAACATTTTGATGTTGCAAGTAGAATCACATTTAAAGTACACAAACACTGTCAATTCATGCCAAGCAGATTCAATGATACATGATTGTACTAGTTAGATAGAGGGTGGCATATTACAGGAAACAATACATAAACACTGATCACTACCTGGCCATCATTGCTGTAAAGTGTTCTATCGAATATTATGTACATTCAATTTTGTACACGGCTGTCTGAAACCATACATTTATTTGTACATAATACAGCTTCCCTGACTGTACAATACAAGTTACAAGTCATCTCCGAAATGCCTGCATTTTTTTTTAAATCTTGTTGATAGTAAACCAGACAAGAACTGTTGATTTTGCAAATATAACCACACAAAGGTACACAAACAATGTCAATTTAAGCCAAGCAGATTTGGTTGTACTAGTTAGGGATGGCATATTACAGCAAATAATACACAAACACTGTCAATTCATGCCAAGCAAATTCAATGATACATGATTTTACATGTAAATAAGGGGATGGCATATTACAGCAAACAATACATAAGCACTGGTCTCTACCTGGCCATCACTGCTGTATAGCGTTATATCTAATATCATGTTTATTGGTACACAGCTGTCTGAAATCATACATTTGTACATAATACAGCTTCCCTGCCTGTACAATACAAGTTACAAGTAATTTCCTACATGCCTGTTTTTTTTAGCATTCTTGTTGATGGTAAACCAGACAAGAACAGTTGATTTTGCAAATATAACCACACAAAGGTACACAATGTCAATTTCTGACAAGCAAATTCAACTATACATGATTGTACTAGTTAAGGGATGACACATTACACAAGAACTGATCTCTACCTGGCCATCATTGCTGTACAGTGTTCTATCTAATATTATGTACATTCAATTTTGTACACGGCTGTCTGAAATCATACATTTGTACATAATACAGCTTCCCTGACTGTACAATACAAGTTACCTGGACCAATTGTAGTAAATGTCAGTAAAGTCGGATATTGTTTACTTTGTAAACAGTGCCGGACTTAAAAATGGTAGTAAATAAAAGTCAAGTCCAGTTATTTCATTTAGTACCATTGTTTAGTATCATTGAACAGAAAAATGAAGGGACATCCTACAAAAACAGTTTACCTACAGAATAACGAAGCGACTTTTTCCGTCACATTAGCGGTGTGCAGTACTATGCTGATACGGTAGGTAGCGCTATAAAGCGGGCAGCTTCTCACACTGTTGTGTAAAGCCCCTATCACACATTCTCGACCTTTCCCCGAATTTGCTCCCGAACACCAGCAGACCAGGTTCGGCCGACGCTCGGGAGCAGCCTGACCAGATTTAGGCCACGCCTACCTTTCTAAACTAATCGAAACGAATTTGAGTGAAATTTGAGTAAAATGTTACCCCCAACATGCCCTGAACACTGCTGACTTACTTCTGATGGTTGGCTGGTGTTTAGCTGACTTACAGCCGAATTTTAGCCAACCATGGTCGAACCCCCCGACCAACCCACAAATGTTTGATACATTTTGAAACATTCGCCGAACATCAGCCAACTCAACTGACTTTGCGCCGACCTAACAATGATTGGAGGGGGTTTGGCATTTAGGCCATTCCTATCTTTCTATACGAATCGAATCTAATTTGAGTTAAATTTGAGTTAAATTTCACATCCAACCACGTTAACTAGTCCCGGACATCAGTCAACCATGGCCGAACCTCCCGTCCAAATTCGAATGTTTAAAACGTTTTGAAACATTCAGCTTGCGCAGCTTAACTGTAGTCGACCTCGCCGAACACCAGCCAACCACAGCCGACCTTGCTCTCGACCTATTACTAACCTTGGTTGGGGGGAGTTCGTCAATGTTCGAGAGGCCATATTCGGCTTTGTGTGACACTCTCTGAGGCTTAAAGGAGGATTATGAAACACTTTGAAATATTTTATTCTAAGAGATATTCGTGTGATTGTAATCTACTTCCACTTTCCAACATGTTTGTTCAATTATCTCACATTTCTGACATTTACGGTTGCCAGGCGCTAAAACGGCCCACACGAGGTGCACTCAGTTTGTGTCACCACCACAAATACCAGAATGTAAACAAACATTGCTGACAGTTGTGTTTTAAGCTTTTAAACACACTCGTATAGCGTGATATTTTGGCACCTACACTTCCTGAATAACACTTATTTGCAATGGAGTAGGGTTGATTTAACTTACTTTGTAAAGAAATGAATAGAAAATTGACTTTTTGCATCGTCCTAATGTTACATAATGCAACTTTAAATGGCCAATCAGATACCTCCCCACATCCAGGATTAAATGATTGACGTGTTTGTAAGGCTGGACACAGATTATGATTTATTCTTTGGCGTGCCAGTAACGTTTCATCGCCTGCAATCATGGTCTATTTCTAGTGGTCCTAACAACAGTGCTGCCCACCTTTGATCTACAGTAACCACCCTTTTATCATTTGGTGACCTTTACAACATCTCATTACCATCTGAACATGCCGGTATGATTTGGGTAGGTTGTTATGGGCAATCAAGTTTAGAATTTAAAAAAGTGGAATATATAGAAGCTTTGTAGAAGATGTAACTTGAGTATAGAGTCAACTTTCTTCACGAAGGTCGCTATGTAACAGGCTGGTTGGAAATACGCCATATAACTGCCGAAAATGTTCTTGTAGAGCTAGCTGATTCGACGAGCGAGCTATTTTTTGTACCGTGTGACACAAGCCTTGTTTATCGGTTAGGCTGTGTTGATTTGATTATATGGATGACATCCGCGCGTGCATCAATTTTCGTTAGCCCCCCCCCCCCCAGTTTTCAACCATACTGTAAATCATAGAAAGCAACGTGAGCAAATATGTGCCGTAAATTCCCCCCCCTCCAAAAAAAACAAAATTTTAAACGGATACTAATGTCGTAGAATGCCAAAGTCAATTCCAAAGTCTAAGAAGAAGATGTGAGAGAACAAAAATGAAAAATCTATTGTTCGGTATACAATACGCTGTGTGTTTAGTCATTTGTTCCACCTTCCTGAACACTTATAATTAGATTTCATAATGAAGACAACTTTTTTTATTCGTGCGCTATCATCTGTTTGGTGGTTTCAAGCTGAGGATTTCATCCTTATAATGAAATCAGCATGGCCTAACTTGAGTATATATAGAGTTAACTTTCTTCAGGAAGGTCACTATACCACTGTCTACGAGCACGTTGGCAGAACGACACCTGCGCAAAACCCGTAATGTATTGTGCACACTTGGCAGAACGTCTCATATAAGGTTGTATTAGAGCATATAAGGTTGACAGCCTGTCTGTAGTTTTCAGATGTTGTATAGGAAAAGATATCGTCTGCAACAGGCTAAATTTTGATGCAACGTTGACCAAACATCCAACGAAAATCAGGGTTTTGCGTAGGCGCAGTACGTTCTGCCGACGTGCTTGTCTACCATGCCCTACCGTGGTTTGGGTGGGCTATCTTCGGGCCTGTAGATGATCCCCTCCGCCCAGTTCAACTAAGGCTTCCCGGTAGGAGTTTTACGCCCGTAGGAGTTTTGCACGGAAGGAATTTGTATATATCGTGGTGGGCTAATTGAACTGCCGTCGTGCAAAATCTACCGGGGAGCCTAGTCAAACTGGGCGGCGGTGATCGTCTACAGGCCCGAAGATAGCCCGCACAAACTACGATAGGACTGGACACCAGGCTACTGTTTACCTAATGCCTCATGTGGACTGTTCCAGCCAGAAATGTGAGATAATTATACAAATATGTTGCAAAGTAAATTACAATGACACAACGTTTTTTTTTATTGAAATATATCAATTTTGATGCAAAAATGTTACATAATGCCTGTTTGAAGAAAATCTAATATTATCCGATTCAGTTATTTCGTCAGAGTAAATGTATTTATTTGTATTCTTATATTCTTTACTTCGCACGTAAATACTAAGAGTGTGCTTGCACTAATTATAACAGGTGCAAAAATGTGACATTTATGTGAATTTGATGGAAAAACTGAAAATAATGTAATTTAATGTGACTACAATAAGAATTGGAAAGCGTTATTGTCAAATGTGTCCAAAATATGAAATCATGTAGACAATCCCAAATTGCAGAATTATCTCAAAACTGGGGCGGGATGATCTTTTATTGACAGAAAACCGGTCTGACAGGGTGCAGAGACAATAGAACTATATATAGCGTCCTTGCACAGTTTTATGGACAGTGAACAAATAGGGCAAAGGGTCATATATAAAGATGCCAAAATGACAGCATTTAACATCCAGGGTGTCTGTTTCTTCCATTTCACTATTCACATTATCCCCAAATTCTCCCTTTCACATGTTTCTATGTGTAGTCACATCGTTTCACATTTCTTGAAGTTGCTCCGCCAAATTCACACAAAGTTCAAATTTCTACCCCTGGTAGTGTTGGGGAAGGCAGAGACCAGTTTGGTCTATCCGTGGCCTTCCCCACAACTAAATAAAAATAATTAAACTAGTAACTAACTAACAAAAACAATGAATAAAGATAACAATACATAACTGATTGTTATATCAATGTTTTAATTAACAAACAAAATAATAACAAATGATAACGATTAGGTGAATAACTGAACAGATGGACTAAGGGTAAGGTGGGTTGAATAGTAAAAAGTGTTTTAGTTTGTTTTTGAAATTACGTAATGCTGCAGAGATCGGCAGATGGACAGTTAGACCCTTTTATTGCCCTTTTCCAGTTACATTACCGAGTACCTTTGTCCACACCCTCCCTACGACAACAATTTGATTGGCGGAAGCACCCATGACGTAAGCGCGCTTCCGCCAATCAATGTTTACGCAGTTCCTGAACATTATTTTACGGGACTGTTCACTAATCTCACTGGGAAATACGTAATACTCAAATTTGTAATACAGTTTTTGCTACTTCAGAAGCCCCATATATATTATATATATATATTCCTTGTAAAATTTGTGCCCTTGGGAAAGGCACTTTACACGACTTTCCTCACTTGACTCAGGTGTAAATGAGTATCATGTGTTAGGTGTGCACGCTATCAGCATACTTGCTGCCTAGTGCACACTTTGTATTGTCATGTTACAATTTCTGAATAAAAAAAAAATTGTGAAATTGGTAAGGTAAATCTGGCCTTGATTTTAAAAGCATTTAATGCAATGTCATGACGGCAAAATAAAAATAAAAATCTGGAAAGTAAAAATAAGGAAATCTGTATAACAATACTATTTCTGAGCACATTTTCGTCATCATTTCATACTTGAAGCACTGGAAATAGCCCAGAAACAAGCTACGTGAGGAGTCCCTTTTATTTTTTACCACCAATAAACAGCTAGAACCAGCCTTCGATACGAAACAAGCCACCGTTTTCCATCAGTGACATTGCAATTTTCCCTCACAGATATCAGTATGCTATGGGATAGGGTTGATTCAACTTACTGCATTAAAATGACCAGAAAATTGACTTTAAAAATCCAGTTTTACTATCCTGAAATCGCTTTAAACTCGTTGAAAATTTTGCATGCACAAATGACATCGTTGTCTGTCGCGCTATGTGTAGGTTACCCTTACCAAGCTTTAAGTTCTACTTGTGCTACCACACCCCCACCCCGACATCATTAATGAACGATCCCGCCAAACCTCCGCAATTAAGAGCCCCCGAATTACCTGCTATCTTTCCTACGGGTCAAACGTCAGTTCCCCCGCAACCGCAAACGCCCAGGTATTACGTATACTCTGTATGCGAATAATACACCACATTCACTCCTCGGAGCTTCCACTCCGCCAGTATACTAGAGGACTTCGGGCGAAGGCGGACTTCTATATCTCGACTGTTGTAACATTTATAGCGGCTTCGACATGATTTTGTGTTGTATCTGTCCTGTTTTCGTCGTGATTTGAAGAAGGGGCGTCGGCCAGTGGAAGAACGGCCGGTATTTCTTCGTGTTTGCGGTAAGTAAACCAACTTCATTTATTACCCCGACAAGGAGCATGGAATATGGAGGACTTGCCTCTAGGACAAATTTACCTACCGCTGGTTCAGAGATTTTTGTATCTTTCCAGTACAAAACAGTTTTTCATTATGCCACTGTCACACATTCAGAACCTTTCCACGAACACCAGCCGACGAAGATTGGCTGAAATTCGGGAGCCGTCTGACCATATATAGGCCACGCCGTATCTTTCGAAACGAATCAAACGAATTTGAGTCATATTTGAGTCAAGTTTGACTGGCAACCACGCTCCGACCCACTCCCGAACACCGGCCAACGATAGGGTAACCTCCCGAACAACCCCAAATGTTTGACACATTTTGAAACATTCGGCTGGTGCAGCCAAACAGTTGTTTACACTACCAGCTGTACAAATGTGACTTTTATGTGAATTTCATGGAAAAATTGAAAAATATGTAATAAAATGTGACTACAGTGGAATATATTGTCACTTGTTTTGGAATTGTGTACCATGAACTCGTATGGATAATGGCTGAAAAGTCGAGCGGAATGATTTTTGATTTTCAAAAAAGGGGGCTTCGATTTGTCAGTAGTCGACGGACCCTCTTTGTGAAGGGACAGTGAGCAAATTGGCCCGCGGGCAATGACACACAAAAAGATACAAGAGTGTGGCTGTTTAGTATCCCCATGTTAGATTCACATGTATCAAATCCCCCTTTCACATATCTTTATCTGTCAGTCACATCTTTTCACATTTCTTGAAGTTTATCTGCCAAATTCACATATAGGTCACATTTATACCCCCGGGACTACAATGTATTACCTGGCCGAACACCAGCCGACCTCGCTCTCAACCTACTCCTAAACATGGTTAGGGGGAGTTCGGCAGTGTTCGGGAGGCCATATTTGGCTATGTGTGACAGGGGCATGAGGGGCATGTACATAGGGGACTTGCCTTCAGGACAAAACGTACCGCTGGTACATGGTTCAGAGATTTAGTATCTTTCTAGTACACTACAGTTTTCCGTTACACACGATTGTAAAAAAGCGCTTCTCTAGGTACGTCTGAAAATGCTGGCAATTGTGATTTTAACTAAGCAAAATGCATCATCGCCAATAAGAAGCTCTTACCAAGCATGTAGTTTTTGATAAAATGCAGCGCTCAACACCTGTTGTTTTCTGAACACATTTTTGGCGACGCCTACGGGTCGGAGGTACGTTTTGCAGTCTTACGATCGCTCTGCAAATGTTTTAAAATTTGCACTAGGTCTTTAAACGGAACAACAAAGGCGTCCTTCAAATTGTACTTTGGGCAGCTTGCTTTTTTGAGCACAACAAACGGTCGTTTACCAAGGATTCAAATAGTTGTTTCTAGAAAATACTAACAATATGCCACATAACCGTTATTTTCTGATAACGATAAGAAAGAACCAAGAACAATACAAATACGATGTTTCGAATCAGCATTCTTTTTTCGAAATAAGATTAGCGATCATATTACTATTTAAAAACAAACCGTTGATACTTTAGAACGGTGAAAGAGTCAAATTTAAAATATCTGTCATTCCATCGTGAGAAAGCTGTTAAAACAAAGATGTCCTTTACAGAACGAAATGTTGTGACTTACAGACAATTTACATGACATTGTATGCACTTAAAGCCAACCAAAGCGATTTCAAGGCAGCAGTAAAACTGGATTTTCAAATTCAATTTTCGTGAATGCGTGACAGGGGCAATAGATAGACATTCCGAACATTATGACATGCCAATATAAAGAGTGTCGTCTGATCTGACAAGGAACGCTACATTCACGAAACATGCTTTCTCTCTCATGTTTCAAGCTATTGTTGGTATTTCCTGTTGGCACCATCCCTACCTCAACAATTCCAGGTAAACATGATCACACGGGTGTGCCTGAAAAAACATTCTTAAACAACGCTTGGTCATTGACGTCATTCTTAAATGCACTCGATGTAATTTCAAAGTGGCAAAACTAGATTTTCAAAGTCAATTTTCTGCTCATTCTTTTTGTGTAGAATTATGAAAGAGTCTTACCCAAATTTTCGACTGTACAACTCCAGTCTTTGTCAAGGAATGAATGGAGAAAGTGAGAAAATGGAGAATGGAAAGACTGGAGTTGTACAGTCGAAAATTTGGGTAAGTCCAATTTCTTGTGTTGAAAATTACAGTTCAAAACTCGTCCATAAAAAGAGAGACAGTATTGCGGCTTACAAATTACGATTTATAAACTAGGAATGTTCAATGGAATATTATTTACTTTGTCAGTTTCATCAATTAATTTCAGAGCATTTCTTCGAAAATCACCATCAGGAGGTAAGTATATCCTGGTTATTAAATAAACAATAAACAATAAATAGGCAAAAAACGCATTTTCATTGTGTAGTTTTAAAGGCATCAAATGCAATTTCAGGGCGGCAATGCAAAAAATATTTTTAAAGAGAAAATTTGTCATTCACTGCCGTTACTTTTCACATTTCAATCATCAGTTCATACTACGTTTTAATTATAGTAAAAAAAAGCTACGTGAGGAGTCCATTTATTTTTTGGTACCACCAATAAATAGCTAGAACCAGCCTACGATACAAAACAAGTTTTCCGTCAGCGACATCGCATTTGCGCCTCACAGATACAGTCCATTTCCTTGTGTTGGAAATTTCAGTTCAAAACTCGTCCATAACACAGATGAACTTTCAAGACTGTCTCTCTTTTGATGCACTGTACAGTGTAGTTTCCAGAGGCCTATGACTGGTATGCGATTCACAATCAAGCAGTTACAAGTTAACGAAGGCCTTGTGTGTGCATGTGAATGAAAGCCAATTAACAGTCTACCGGGGAGAAGGAGTGGATGTATTTAAACATGATATGAGATGTAATCTCCAAGCAGATGCTTGGGGGCAGAATTGTAACGATTTCTGACTGACTCTCATGAAATCAAGATCTGTGAGATCACATCTGGGGGGGGGGTGATTTTTTTTGTTCCCGACGATTGGCGAATGAGATATAGCGTTCCAGGAAAGGAAAAAAAAAAACGTTCATTTTTATACACAAGAACTTTGGATGTTGTACCAAGCAAATCATACAGAAATATCTTCCCTGTCGAATATTTGGTACACTTTTAGTACCTTCCTGAACAAAGCCGACCAAGTAATTTTTATTTCATGTTCAGTGGTGACGTGAATATAAGCATATTGCTTGAGTGCGTCACCACTACGTATCGTACTTTTCTTTGTATGTTGTAATAAAAAAAGCCGACCAAGGTTGGCTGAAGTTCGGAAACAGTCTGACCATGTTAAGGCCACGTATACCTTTCTTTACGAATCGAATTTGAGTTATAAATTTGAGTCGAATTTCACTACCAAACCCGCCCCGACCTACTTCCGAACACCAGCCGACCTCAGCCAATGTTTTAAACATATTGAATCATTCCGCTGGCGCAACCGAACAGTAGAGGCGACCTGGCCGAACACCAGCCTTCCTCCCGACTTACTCCTAACCATGATTGGGGGAATTCGGCCAGTGTTCGGAGGGCAATATTCGGTTATATGTGACAGCGGCTTTCCTTTTTGCCCCCAAGGAAAGTAGAAAAACAATATATTTTATACACAAGAACTGTAGATATAATAGTACCTAGCAAACCAAGTCAAATTCCTTGGAACCGTGGGCGCGAGTTCAATCCCAGGGTCGGATCTCAGTTGGATTGCAGTTATTTCAGACGGTGACGTAAAGCCGGCGGCCCCGTGTATGAGGGAGCTTCAAGCATAACATTCAAGCGCAAAACCTCCGCATATAAAAGAACCCAGCACACTTATCAAGAAGAGTAACTGCTTGAAAAAAAACATTATGCTTCACCTCAGTTGAGGATGACCGGTTTACCTTTTACCTAACACTTCTTACAAAGCTCTACATTTACAAAAACTCCATATCACTGAGATTTTATGTCTTCCAATTCTTGTTGCATTATTTTGTAAAAAAAAATGGGGTCAGTGTATTTTTAGCTCGCTATCACTGCTTGTTTTTATTGCTAATGGTAATACACGACATGCCCCACGAGTGCCCTTTGGCTTGTTTATTCAAGCTCTTAGAGCCCTCTCATTAACTCCTTAGCAATAGGCACTCGTTCTGTGGAAAGTTTATATCCTCTGTACAACGACGCCATGTTTGTTTAAGCTCTCTGTCCAATCTACCATCTGTCGTACGTTTAAGCCCCTGTCACACATTCAGAACCTTCCCTCGACCAACGACCAATTAAAGGCATCCAACGATTTCTGGGTGGTATAAAGGGATTTTCTGGTAAGGCCATGTTGATTTGATTATATGGATGACATCCTCTGGGTACCCCAAAACTGATGCGAGCGTGCAAATAAAAAAAAAGTTTAGCAAAAAAAAAGTTGCCTTCATTATGAAATCTACGTGGTCATAAAGGTTGAACAAATGGCTAAACACACAGATTATAGTATGGCGAATAATAGACTCTTCATTTTCATTTCTTCACATTTTCTTCTTCCTTTGGAATTGATTTTAGTATTCTACAATATTAGTATAGTTTTCCAATATTTGTTTTTTCTATTTACGGCATATATTTGCTCATTTTGCAGCTGCTTTGTACGATTTCCAGTATGGTCGAAAACTTTTTTTTTTGGAAACGAACGAAAATTGATGCGCGCGCGGATGTCATCCATATAATCAAATCATCATGGCCTAAAGTCAATTTTCTGGTCATTTTTGATGTAGTAAGTTGAATTAATCCTATCCCATAGCACACTGATATCTGTGAAGCAACAATGCGATGTCGTTAACGAAAAATGGTTGCTTGTTTGCTTTGTTTTGGTTTTAGGTATGTAACGGTGGTATAAAAAACAGACTCCTCATTTGTGAGCTTTTTCTAACCTTTCAAGTATGGAATGATGACGAAAATGTGATGAGAAACGGCAGTAAATGTCAATATTAGACAGATTTTCTCATTCAATATATTTTTGTTTTGCCGCCCTGAAATTGCATTGGACTGCTTAAGCCCCTGTCACGCAGTCAGAACCTTCCCCCGACAACAAACCAACCAAGGTTGGATGGAGTTCGGAAGCAGTCTGGCCAGATTCAGCCCCCCCCCTACTTTTCTATACAAATTAAGCTGAATTTCAGTTAAATTTGAGCCAAATTTGATCCCCGAACACAACCGGAACACTGCTGACCTACTACCGAACACCAGCCAACCACCAGCCGACAATGACTTAATCTCCTGTCCACACCCGAGTGTTAAAAAAATTGAAACTGGCGCACCCGAGCAGTAGCCGACCTCGCCGTGCACCAGCCAACCACAGCCGATCTTGCTCCCGACCTACACCTAACCATGGTTGGGGAGAGTTCGACAGTGTTCAGAAGGCCATGTTCGGCTATATGTGTGTATGACAAGAGCTTAACTTGCTTGAACAACAACAATAAATCTCATGCATAATTAAACAAGATTAGTGGGGTCGTGTGGCGTAACGACAGAGCGTTCGGCTTGGAACGAAGAGGTCCCGGGTTCGAATCCTGCCATGCCACCGATCTTGTGCCCTTGGGAAAGGCACTTTACACGACTTTCCTCACTTCACTCAGGTGAAAATGAGTATGTCTATTATATTGTCCGTTCATGCGTTTGTCCTTTGCGTTGGTGGCGGCATTAAGATAAGTTGAATGAACTTGAGTGTGCCGCCACCATGTCTTGTGATAAAATGTTGGAATAAGAAAAAAAAGATTCAACAAGAAAAATATTCATTTCTATAAAAAAATAACAGCGAAGCGTTCCATGTAGTCGAATACGCCACTCCACTCTTGCACGGCAACCCAAAAAAAAACATCGCGTGTATGTAACTAAGGGTCAAATATGTCACATTGAAAATTGCCCCAATCACAATTACAACCCCTAGCCCATTAGTGATCAATGCCTTGTAATCAGAGTCTTCTTTTGTGCGCGCAGACGTTTTTCTGAGGTAACCATGGAACGGCGGTCGTCATTTCCTCTCGCGTGCGGGAGTAAAAACTTCGCTAATGCTACATGATTGGGGGTTATGATGGAGCTGTAATTGGTGCGAGTGCATCACGAGTGATTTTTGTGGCATATGGAGGATTCGCCGGGTGGTGGAGGGGGCAGAAAGGTCAGCTGGACGCAGATAATCTTATTTTCGATCAGGAATGAAAGCAGATGTAGCCAAAAGCCAAGGAGCCTTGTAAGAGAGAAAAACAGAACAACCTAAACGGACCGAAATTCGAGCAACCCTGCGAGCAAGGTACGACGCAGATTGTAAGGCTTTTGAGCAATAAAATTAGAACATTTTCAACTTCATATTAGATTGTTCTTTGATAATCTTGCAGCTGGACTTTGATTTTTTTATAAACAATTATTACCATCATTGTGTGAACGTATGTACGGCCTGACACAGCCAGTTACAACTTGATAATTTTATGTTCCAATGTACCGTGTAGCTAATCTTTGTGTAGTATGTAAAATCTTTGTGTACTATGATGGTTACTGGTAGTATTTCTTTCAGTTTTCTGATTGTCGGGCATATACATCATGCGATGCACTTACGACATCGGAGGGTTTTTCGGCGACGATCGTGCCGTACGTCTTAACTATTGCACCCCGTTTCCTCTCAAACCTGGCTATGGTATGGTGATAAAAACAAAGAAAACAAGCCGCCAGGGTGCCCAAATTCTAATAATTTCAAGATCTCATCAAGGCCTACCCACCTACAAAGTTTCATGACAATCTACCCACACCTTATTGAGTTATTCTGCTAAAAAAAAAACAAATTTAATACACACAGTCAAACGCTACGGAAAAAAAAACCTTCTGGCAAAGGTAAAAAAGTACTTTCATCCAACAATGTATGTTAGCGGGGCTCAATACGTCTTTTTGTACTCGATTCTAGCATCGCAAAGATACCCCTTTTTAGACATAGCTAAAAGTTTTTTGTTTTGTTTCCCTTTTTTTTAAATTCCAGTTATGGCGGGGTTTCTTTATTTCTTTATTTCCTTATTTGGATTTTCTAGGAGGACTAAAAGACACAATGGAAGGGGAAACAAAATTGGGGATGGTCCGCCTCTACTCGTTGTCTCCCTGAAACATATAATTAACAATAAATGAATAAATAAAATAATAATGAAAGATATATATGAATAAAAAGATACAGTGATGTACAGTGGCATAACGGAATATTGTCATACAGAAAGAGTAGATTATTATTTTTTCCGAACTTTTCCGTGTCCGCCACGGTACTTTATTCTTAAATATAGTAATAACAACCATTACTAGTTACACTGTTATATTTTGAAGTAAAGATCGCATGACCTAAAATACATCATGTTTTGCAAGCTTTCTGGTGTCATCTTTGAATGTCAACCAAGATATATCCTAATAACACTTCTTGTTGAGTAACATCAATAAATATTTCATTTTCTAGAAGTACATTTTTTTACTCTATCCCAAAAGTGTCCCAGTCTATTACACTGCAGGCACATCATGTGTTGGTAATTCTCTACTTTGTTACAAGAGTAGATTATCGTGGCCTAGTGGCCGTACAAGAGGAACAGCTGCAGAAAGATTGTTGTTATAACGTCAAGGAAGCTGTAATAAAAACACTGAAAAGCAAACGCCAGTTTTAGGCCACACCAATTTAATTTGTTGCTTCTCAGATTCGGCTCTTCATTTTTTTCTGATTTGCAAAAAAAAATTCTGGTTCTGAATCAACTAAAAAATGCTTATATTTTGCCTCCAACAGTTGAAGAAAGTCATTTTCTTTCTAATTGTTACAGTTGTTACATCTGCCAATGCAGTGGTTTGATTAAAAGTTCAATATTCATTGTTTAAATTTTAACCCAGTCTTTTGTGTTGACTTCATGGCACCTATCCTAGCATTTGGGGCTATAATAGGATGCTCAGGCCTGTTTTTATTTTTTTTTCGCCCTGTCGCTTCATATTTTTTCTGAAAAAATCCGAGAAGCAACAAATAAAATCTGTGTGGCCTTAGGGTGCCACTTTAACCCCCGCCCCTACAATATTTCCTTTTGGTTTCAAATTTCATATCATGACGTCAAGATGAAAACTACTTCCTGTGCGTCAGAATGGAAAATTATGCTCTTTAAGAAGAATTTAAAGAGAGGAAGGCAATTTGGGGCATAAAGCCCTAGTTACACAACGGCTACTGTTCGGCTGCGCCAGTCGAATATTTAAAAATATTCCAAACATTGGACGGGAGGTTGGCTGGTGGTTAGCTGTTTTCCGGGAGTAGATCAGATGGTTGGCAGTCAAATTTGACTCAAATTTAACTCAAATTCTAATCGATTCGTATAGAAATGTAGGCGTGGACCGAATCTTGTCAGACTGGTTGGCTGGTGGTTAGCTGTTGTTCGGCAGTAGATCAGGCATGGTTGACAGTCAACTTTTACTCAAATTTAACTCAGATTCGATTCCATTCGTATAGAAATGTAGGCGTGGACCGAATCTTGTCAGACTGGTTGGCTGGTGGTTAGCTGATGTTCGGCAGTAGATCAGGCATGGTTGACAGTCAAGTTTTACTCAAATTTAACTCAAATTCGATTCCATTCGTATAGAAATGTAGGCGTGGACTAAATCTTGTCAGACTGCTACCGAACTTCAGCCAACCTTGGTGTTCGTGCCATATTTGCTCTTTTTTTAATTTTTCTTGCATCAATGTTCCACATGTTACGCATCATTTTAGTCGTGACAAGATTTAATATACTTGTTTTATCTTGTTGCTCTAGACAACCACGTCAAAAGCCACAGCGACAATGGCTATGTTCGCTGACAAGTTCACAACGATGCTCGCCTACTGTAACGAGTGCCGCATGTCGAAGAAGCTGATCGTCGTTACCGTCTTCGTGGCACTCCTACTAGACAACATGTTGGTCACGGTGGTCGGTAAGTTAACATTGGTTAACGTGTCAGGTTAAAGACTGTTTAAAGGCATCCAGTTCATTTTCAGGGCGGCAAAACAAAGAAAATGGATGAGGAAATATTTCTGGTATTGACATTTACTGCCATTTTTTGGCACATTTTTGTCATCATTTCATTCTTGAAGTGTTTAAAATAGCCCAAAACAAGCTACGTGAGGCGTCCTTTTCTTTTTGGTACCGCCAATAAATAGCTAGAAGCAGCCTACGATACAAAACAAGCATGCCAACCATTTTCCGTCAGCTTCATCGCATTTTTGCCTCACAGTTTTTAGTATGGTATGGGATAGGGTTGATTCAACTTGATCCGGTTTGAAATTTACATTCTTTTGTATATTGCATGAATGTATGAATACTAATTTTGTATGAATACTATAACATGAATGTTACACAGCATTTCAAGTTGGTATACATGTATTTCTTACATTGCTGACTGTCTCTCAATACGTTCAAAACTACAAGTATATGTACTAATCCAAGCATTATGTCTATTCTAAGTTTTCAACTTTTTTTATTATCTTTCTACAGTGCCAATTATTCCTGATTATTTCTATCGCCTTGAGCACCCAAACTTCACCGGTGACTCTGGCTATGACTGGGTAGGCCACTCGGGTTACTACAAACTACAACAGCAGGCAAACAACAACCCTGTTTCAGGAGCGTACAGCACGGCAAACAGCACCATCGCGCATGCGCAGGATGAACACGTGACACAGGCGCATGGGCACGTGACCGACACATCCGGGGCTTACACAGAAGAACCGCAGAGAAACGAACACGACTGGGACCTCATTCACGAGAACATCAAAATAGGACTTCTTTACGCGTCCAAATCAACGTTGCAACTGCTGGCAAACCCCTTCGTTGGCCCACTGACAAACAGGTAAAATCTTTAAGTTATTTTAAGAAAAAATGACAGCAGACTAACGCTATCTTCTATAATCTTTTGAGAAACAGGGCGTCAGGCATGGGTTTCATTAAAAATAAAAACAAAAACTGTAAGTAAAGCAGTTATAACAAAATCTTTAAGATGGGAGTGTCGTTTTGTTATATTACATGACCCATAAAAACTACTACGATGTAAAAAAACAACGTGCATCACCTCGCGCATACTAGAAGACAACATGCCAAGCTATATACCAATACAGCAAACGGATAGTGAGTTACAAGCTGTGAACGCGTGAAGACACAACTGATCACAATACTCCGTCGGAGGTCACTGACCTCCTTCATGAATAAAAAAAAAAGAGAAGAAAACCCGATTGCAGAAAATGTAAAACTCGTCACGTTTTCTTGGCGGTTTGAAGTATCAAGTCAATTTTGACCTTCGACTGGCCAAAAAAGATTGACAGTATTCAACAAAGTTCATGACGCCTTTGGCGTAATCGGGCGATAACATCTTTGACCTTTTAACCCACGGTATTCAAAACCCCATGTGGTAAAAAAATCAATGTCAAAAACAGCGATCAAGGATGCGTTCCTTTACTTAGTATACTTGTCTTATTTTTCCAGGATCGGATACAGCATACCAATGTTTATAGGATTCATAATCTTGTTCCTGTCGACGTTAGGTAAGTAATGCATTCAATCTGGTTTCATGTGACAACTATATGCTGCATTTACTTCTTCTCGGGTTTGCTATGTGTAAGACTCTAAATGGACAGCAAGGCGGATGCCATTTATACATATATTGTAGACGAATGAAAAAAACAAAATTTTGTTTGTTAAGGAATGTAGTATATATATTCATTTGTGTAAGTTTTTAGAGGTTTGTGTGTTTGTGTGTTTGTGTGTGTGTGTGTGTGTGTGAGAGAGAGAGAGAGAGAGAGAGAGAAAGGGAGAGAGAGAGAGAGAAAGAGAGAAAGATTAGTAGTAGTGGTGGTAGTAGTAGTAGTAGTAGTAGTAGTAGTAGTATTTTAGTGTATACATATATATATATATATATATGTATATATTTGTGTGTGTGTGAGAGAGTGGGAGAAGTGAGTGTGAGTGAGTGAGAGAAAGAAAGATTAGAAGTAGAAGTAGAAGTAGTAGTAGTAGTAGTAGTAGTAGTAGTAGTAGTAGTAGTAGTAGTAATAGCAGCATCAGCAGTGTTAATGTTGGTAGCGGATTTAGCAGTAAGTACTACTAGTATCAGCAGTAAGTAGTTTTATTTAGCAGATCGGCCGCTAGTATTACTGTAAATTTTGTCTCCCTTTGACAAAAACGTCTTGTCACACATAGGGTTTGCCTTTGGAACATCATATGCTGTCCTCTTTGTGTCCAGAGCGATGCAGGGGGTCGGCTCATCCTGCTCTTCTGTTGCAGGTATAAGGCAATAAGAAAATGTGCACTTCAATTGCCATTACCGTTGCTTTATTTACACTAACACAATACAGTAAGTGTGAACTGCTTGATGGTTAGTGGATTTTAGTACCTATTCGTAAACATTGCACCCAGTTAGTAAGCAATTCGACCACGTAAGCCTGCCATACTGGATAGTGGCTGCCAGTCAAACTCACGTCTACAACATAGTAACTACCTTCGTCGAGAAGGTTATGTGTTAGGTACACCATATAGGAGTTGGTGATTTTTAACGGGTCATAACTTGGGTGTGGTGCATGTATCTTTATGATATTTGGTAGGTACGTTGAGGTTGGGACAACAAAGGTCAAGATCAATTATGGGAAATCTATCGGCTTTGTACGGTACTGCAGCAGTGTGCATCTGTATGATATCCCGTGTTTTAGACATGCTATAGTTTTGATTTTTTGAGTAGGTGTTTTGGCAACGTGGTACCTGGCATAGTTTTCAGCAAGATAGATGCTTTTTTGGAACTGCTGTGGTGCCTTTATTATGGAAATACACTAGTTTGATTATAATGTATTGTTTTGTGCCTCAGGAATGGGCATGCTTGCGGACGCGTATCAAGATGATGCTGAACGGGGAAGTGTGATTGGTATGGCTCTAGGAGGACTGGCATTTGGAGTACTGAGTAAGTGCAAATTAATATTACTTTACTTTCTAAGTCATCACTGACAACAGTCATCTTTGTCTGCGAAGGACTACCAAGAAGAAGAAAAAGAACAACTTTCTTAGTTTCATAACACATAAAACATAATGCTCTCCACTTAATCGTAAGACTTCTTGATCGCACATCTCCATCGTGAGTACAACTAATAGTAATAGTAGTAGTAGTAGTAGTAGTAGTAGTCGTCGTCGTAGTCGTAGTAGTATTAGTAGCAGCAGCAGCAGCAGAAGCGGTAGTAGTAGTAGTAGTAGTAGTAGTAGTAGTAGTAGTAGTAGTAGTAGTAGTAGTAGGTCAGTAGTAGATTGTTTATATTCATTCCTTCAATTCAGATAACGTTATATATGATTGAAAGTTATGGCAGAATTGGGCAGAATTGTACTACTGTAGACTCTTAACAACTTACATGTTTAAACACTTTTAAAAGTTCTACATGAGACTGAGAGCTTAAAAACACATAATGCAGTTAAAAACTTGCTTGTGACGTTTTACCAGGAACAGTTTTACATTTCATTGCATTGTGCCGCTATACCAAGACTGATATTAGTCTGAGTTGTTTTTCGTGGAAAGCTTGATACTACTTAACTGTCCACATCTAGTTGTTCTTTTGTAGGTTTTTTTTTCTACATTCCTAACAAAAGATTGTTTATATCAGATCAGAAAGCATTCAATCCTTGACTACCATGTGACTTCTAAGACATTTTACTCCTTGTCATTCTTCTCCCACCCATGTTCTGTACTGTCAATCAACTTTGGACACACAGACAGACAGACAAACAAACCCACGCACTCAACTACCCAAAACAATACTTCCATACCCGGAAGTAATAACGTCTTGATTGTGCTCTATCTAGTTGGACCTCCATTTGGTGGCGTCATGTACGAGTTCGTAGGAAAGAGCGCCCCCTTTCTGATCATTGCGGTACTGGTGCTCATGGACGGAGGTATGTCATCGAGAGCGTTCGAAAAATTATTAAGCAAGTTTAAACTGTTATTTCCAACACAAGAAATTTGACTTACCCAAATTTTCGACTGTACAACTGCAATCTTTGCCAAAAGATGAGCAATGCACCGCTGCTGTGACGTCACGTTATGCAAATGACACACGTGACTCGGTGAGCAGTGGATCATAGGTTGAAGGCTCATCTGTTGTAAGGTGTTTCTCTTAAAGAGCATGGTTGTACTATAAAATCACCCAATAAATTCGGCTAACGTACACTACCAAGCCTCAGTCTACCTCTGTGGTGGTAACATGGGTAGAGGTCTGGCAAATAAGTCGACAGTACCCAAGACAAGTTACTCTTCAAGACATTTAGAAATAAATCGACAACAGATAAAGAATTGAATTATGATTGTAAGAAGATAGTCGGAGTCATGAGTCCAGAATGTAATGACAACACTGGCTTGCCAAGCTCTTCCCAGTACATTGTAGTGTCAGACATATGCATTGGCTTGCAGTTACTTGTACAGTTCTGTTAGAGCTCCATATTCTACATGTCATCGCCGCTGTTAGGATGGTTCACATGTGGCTGACATCTCTTGACTCGAGAGATCAGAGAACAATTCAGGTTCTGTTCGCAGATATGAGTAAGGCTTTTGATAGAGTAAGCCACTCATTACTACTCCAGCGTGTGAACGACACAGTCACAAACCCAAGTATGGTAGCCTGGTTATACAACTATCTACAGGGACGCAGGCAGAGAGTCTTCGTGAACGGCAAGGTCAGCAGTTGGCAGTTGCTCACGTCAGGGGTTCCGCAAGGAGGGGTGTTGTCGCCCTACTTATTCCTTTTGTACATGAGCTCTCGTTCCACAGTTTATAATGACACCCTAGATGTGGGGTATGCCGATGACGTTGGTCTGTCCAGGTCAATCCCCTGTCGGTCATGTGGCGTAGACAATACTATGTCAGCAGAAGCGTTGCAACTCGACACGTGGGCAGGTCAAAATGATATGCTACTGAACGGGAAAAAGAGTCAGCAGTTGCAGATCTGCTTCAGTAGGAACATCCCTGTACCCCCACCCTTGTCTCTTGGAGGCGAACTTGTTCCTGTTACAACAACTGCAAAGGGCCTCGGGTTTACTTTTGACAGTACTTTATCCTGGCAAGCACATGTAAAGTCAGCAGTTTCCAAGGCCTCCAGCAGGCTGCATTACTTGCGGTTATTGACAAAACAAGGAATGAGTGTCGCCGACTTGGTGCAAGTGTATCTGTCGCTGATCCGCCCCATACTGGAGTATGGTCATGTTTTGCTCGTTGGCTGCAGTGACGAGCTGTCCACAAGTATGGAACGAGTCCAAAAACGCGCTGTGCACATCATCTCCCTCGGGGGAAAGCGAACAGTCCCGAAGCTCCCTTCTTTGAAAGAAAGGAGGGAAGCGGCCACTTTGAAGCTGTTCACAGCTATGATGAGGCCTGAGCACCCACTACATGACCTAGTGCCCCCCCAACGGTCCACAGCTACAGGTAGATGTTTGCGGAACGACAGTGCCTTCACTGTGCCAAAAGCCAGGACTGAGCGGCTGAAAAGGTCATTTGTTCATTGTGCGATAAAACTGTACAACGAGTCTGTTTCATAAGCTACCCCATGCTGTATCTGCGTCCAATTTTGTTATCTTTATGCTGTATTTTACTATTGTTTATTGTTCATTGATTGTATTGTATCATGTGTATATTGTAACAAACTACCCAATTCAGGGAGACTTGTGTCTTTCCCTGCATTTGTATGTTTGTGGTTGGAAAACCAATAAAAGACGTCGTATGTATACTGTTTTCTTAGACACAGCAATTACAAGACATATTTCTAGACACACATACTATCAAAGTTAATCCAGCTGTGAGGAAGATACTTTCAAGTTACAAAAAAAATACAGATATCTATAATCTACAGTTAGACACTTTTCAAAGGGCTGTGTAGAAAATGGAAATTTGAACACAAGGTTGGTTTTCCAGAAACTAAAAGTTGTTGATAGCAATTTCTTCATTATGTGACTTAGTTACAATTATCTTGATCATTCTACATGGTTTGATATATTCACTTTGAAAACCAGTACAGAAAAATATTTGAATCTGTTCAAAATAGATCGACCAGTATTATGATAATTAATCCCTTCCTACGTTTCTGTGGCTAGACAGTCTGGGATGTTTATGAGTTTATGTAGTTATTGGGGTCAATTCACTATTCAAGCTGCTGGAGAAGCCACAGTTGGGAGTACTTCCTTATTGTGTCGCCCTGGGCATCGGAGGCTCCAGTTTAAGTTTAAATCGAATACAAAATTATTTTTTTATCTATTAGTTTTCCATTTCACAGATCTAACAAAGTATTGGCTTTATGATTAAATCAAATGCATTAATCACATATTTTTCATTGATGAATTTGTGTTCTAGCTCTCCAGCTCATGGTTTTGAGACCGAACGTCAAGACAAAGGTTTGTTATTCCCTTACACAGTAACTGACGGAGGTTAACGTTAAAGCCACCTTTACAATGAAAATATGCTATATGTATACTATTCAAGTAAGATTTCTGTATTTCATATCTGATGCCCTAGCTAGGCAACCATTATCAGATTTAAAGTGGCATTTACTGTTGTTGTTCAGGTAACAGTTCCCAGACTTACCTGTCAGAATTACCTGGGACATAATCATGTAACATAGTTTAAATTACACCCTGGTTAGCAATTCATGACTCACTTCGCAAAAAGACTTCACAAAAAGTTGACATCTGATAGCAATTAATACACACAAGAGTCTCTAGTGTTCTAGCAGCGTCCGTCATTCTGTCATTTGACAGAATTTTGCCTCACTTGACGGACAAGAAAGTCATGCCCAATATGTCGTCTTTGACGGACGAAAATCGGGGTGTAAAGATATAGAAAGAATTTTGCAGATTGCAAGAAAATCAGTGGAATTTTTTTTTACTTGGCTAGAACACTGTACAAGACAGCTATATACAAGTACAGTTCATTACCTATACCGACTATTACCAGACTTACCTGGGATTTGTAATCATCGGTAAACCCCACTTTTTATACAGTGGAGTGAACAAAGCTTACGCCGCCATTTCTCCCCAGGTGGACATGATTGGTGATCCCCTCCACAAGCTGCTGCGTGATCCGTACATCCTCGTGGCAGCAGGTACTACAGCTATCATTCCTAGCACGTGCCATTTCTTATAAGTGTACATGGTACATACAATTGAATAGCCTGATGTGCAGTCTATCGTAGTTTGGGTAGCCTCTCTTCGGGACTGCAGGGTCTCTTTACCGCCCGAGGCCGACTCCACTAAACTCCCCGGTAGTTTTTGCACAACGGGAGTCCACCACGATATCCAGGGCTGACGATCATCGTGGGGCTAATCAAACTCCCACCGTACAATACTCCTTTAGGCGCAAAACTCCCACCGGGCGGCCAGTTGAGCTTCTGAACTACTACAGCTCAGAAGAGAGCCCGCCCCAACCACGAGAGGGACTAGACACACAATAAGGCTAATACGCTTGTGAATATTAGTCATCCAGGTTCATAACAGGAGAAGAAATGTTTAAACTTTACAACTGGATGATAATTTATTTGTCCAAACGTTTCAGATGTCCTTCCAACATCCTTCATCAGTGAATAATGTTTACAAAAGATTTACGGAAAAAGGAAAAGGAAGTTCTAAATAAACAAAACAATAACAGACAAGTTCTAAAATATGCTCTAAAAGTATTTAAAAAAAGGTAAGAAACAAGATTAAACCATGTGAAAACAAAAAACAAGGTCAAAAGTGTTAAAAAAACATTAAATACTTTGCAAAGCGCCATCCCAAGTTGCTGAAAGCTCAAATCTTAGCCCCCCCCCCCTTACGATTCAATGGTGGCAAATGAATATGTTCATAGATAGCTTCTCAAACTCCTCTTTCAAACCATCTTGATTCCCTATCAAGAATGTCAGTATTTTCTAGATGGAAAGAATGTCCGCTAACAATAAGGCCAACAATTGCAAAAATGTACATCATTTTGCACTGGAATCAAAGAGTGCAGCGGTAGCCCAGATCGACCCTCAAAGCACTAGTTGCAGCATCAATAAAAAGAGCTAAATCTAATTCATTGAAACGATTGTTGTTGGCTGACTTTGAAGCACAAAACAATGAGTGTCAGTGTGTACATTTATTATATCTGTTACCTTTCATTAATTCTGTGTAGGTACTAACAGACACATGTACGTGGTATACCCACCACAGGTACCATCTGCTTTGCCAACATGTCCATCGCGATGCTGGAGCCCTCCCTGCCCATCTGGATGATGGACACCATGGACGTGGGCCAATGGCAGCTCGGTTCGTTATACTTTTTTTTTCAAGCAGATTTCCAGCTAGTAAAATGCTCATGAAAACTTTTGAAATAATATTACGTGAGGCTTAACAATTATACACATAATACCAACTTGTTGGTCTTTGTCAAGGAATACCACTTCTGTGGCGTTACTTTATGCACATGACACACGTGACTCGGTGAGCATTGGATCGTAGGTGGCAGAAAGTCCGTGGCGCCCCCCGTCTTTGTTGAAGGTTGACATGTTGTTTGTCTCTGTTATAAAGGTGTGGCATTCCTACCTGCCAGCATCTCCTACCTGATTGGGACTGCCTTATTTGGTAATCTGGCACACAAGATGGGAAGGTCAGTGACCCATTTTAGCTCTGCTTCTTTCTAAAGGCCTCTTTTTGGAGCCGCATACATTTGCATATGAATTAGCATACATATCTTTGGCACACTTTATTACGTATACCGATCAATCTTAGGGCTCGGCCACATACGTGCGTGCGATCGCAAACTGACAGATTTCTTGGGACAGTCGTACACATGTCGTACAAATTTAAGCTGTCTTGTTGCGGTATATAAAAGACTGTCTTAGCTCCTCGTCGGTGCATGGTTCTGTCGTGGCCTGATTGAAAAAAAGTACGACATTAAAATCGTACGTCCTACGACGAATGTGAACATACCTTTACTCGAAGTGTCTATACTTGTATAACACTGAGAACAGCAATCAGGAAACTTCTACCTTCTTTCTTTTAGATGGCTGTGCGCCTTGTTGGGGATGCTGCTGGTCGGGGTCTTCTCATTTGTGGTACGTACTGCCATATTTCAGTATCCGCTCAGGCAGAAAAACATGTATTATGTATTACGAGTAGTATTAGCAGGTACCTTTTATGGCTACTGCCACCGTGAGTTATTTTAGCTGTCTAATATGAAATAAATAACCCTGTGTCTTTGTGATCCTAAAGCCCCTGTCACACATTCACGACCTTCCCCCGAATCTGTTCCCGAACACCAGCCGAACAGGTTCGGCTGGCGTTCGGGAGCACTCTGACCAGATTTAGGCCACGCCTGTGAATCGAAACGAATTAAGGTTCAACTGGAGTCAAATTTGATCCGTGAACACGCCCTGAACACTGCTGGCTTACTCCCGGATGGCTGGCTGGTGTTTTGCTGACTTACGGTCAAAAACCAGCCAGATATGATCGAACCTCCCGAACGACTCACGAATGTTCACTTTGCTCACTTTGAAACATTCGGCTGGCGCAGCCGAACCGTAGCCAACCCAGCCGAACGCCAGCCAACCCAGCCGAACGCCAGCCGACTCACTACTAACCATGGTTGGCGGGCGTTTGGCTAGCGTTCGGGAGGCCAAATTCGTGAATCTATGACAGGGGCTTAACCGGAAATTGTCAAAGTAGACTAACTCATGCGAGAGTATGCGTATAATGGTAACAGGCATTCTGAAGTTGTCATGTGTCTACCTAGAGTGGGAAATAAAAGCATTTACAATGTTGATAAATACCATGGGGATAGTTCAAAAATAGATCTCGTAAAAAAAAAAGCAGAAAACCAGAAACATAAACTTCGCAAGTCTTGGGCAAAAATGGTTGAAAAATCATGGGTACGTTCACAAGCAGTGCAGTTTCCTACTGCCTAGAATATGCCTTATTCAAGTCTGCTTGCCCCCCTTGATCTGTATTTTATATGTAGATATATTGACATTCTCACCTAACTGTATTTTAATTCGGAAATATCAGCGGTATAGATTCTGCATCTGTGTGTATCTGTATCTGTATAGCCGGTATAACCGCCCTTTGGCGTAACACACCAGCTTCGCAGACACGCGGCGCGGCGGCAGCTGGCTACATTACACCGAACGACTTGTTACACCTAACCTTTGAACGTCTAACTCTAAACAATGTTTAAAACTATCTAATGACGATACCTCTACTGTACTTGGTGGCAGCGAGTTCCACTCTACGATAGTTCTAGGAAAAAATGAGTTTTTGAACACGTCAATCCTTGGTTGATAGCTCTGGTACTTGAATGCATGACTATTTCTTGTTCTTTTCTAGGCTGGTATTAGATACTTGGTAGTTGGTACATCAACCATATTCAGGCTACTTTTGAAAAAATGTATGTCTGCAATGTCGGGATATGTTTATAAAGAATTGAATTGAACTAGTTGCGTACCTTCCAATTAGGCCATGTTGATTTGATTATATGGATGACATCCTCTGGGTACCCCAAAACTGATGCGAGCGTGCGAATAAAAAAAAAGTTTGGCAAAAAAAAAAAAGTTGCCTTCATTATGAAATCTACGTGGTCATGATACACAGATTATGGTATGGCGAAAAATAGACTCTTCATTTTCATTTCTTCACATTTTCTTCTTCCTTTGGAATTGATTTTAGTATTCTACGATATTAGTATAGTTTTCCAATATTTTTTTTCTATTTACGGCATATATTTGCTCATTTTGCAGCTGCTTTGTACGATTTCCAGTATGGTCGAAAACTTTTTTTTTTTTGGAAACGAACGAAAATTGATGCGCGCGCGGATGTCATCCATATAATCAAATTAACATGGCCTTACAGTGGCAAATATATAATTACCAGTGCAACACGCACAGATGAGAATCTGCGAAGTAAATATGATTATTTCCTTTTTATTTCCAAGGTCCCTTTAGCCAGAAGCCTGTCTGGACTGATCGTGCCAAACTTTGCAATTGGGTTTGCAATCGGTAAGATCTTATTCTGCTCTTGTGTAACAATATTTTATCATTTGAAAAGACAAATGATCAATATCCCAATATTTTGACACAATCGATAATACTTCAACGCATTCAAACATCTCATAGTATATTTACCTCCGGTAAGGAGATATCCTTCCGCGGGAAGGTACTGTTTTCGGTCGTGTTTGCGGATTCCTTTGATTTTCGGTATATGAAATTATTGGGGTCCCAATGACGTGGTTTGTTTGTTTTTCTTTGTATCTGAATTTTTTAGGTATGGAAATAAATTAAGACGACACCCCTGTGCTGTATGTGGTGTGGTATCGTCTATCAGCTGTTGTAGTTAAGACGTATGGGACTAATGGGCTATACCACACTACTTACGAAAGGGGCGTTAAGCGTGTATTGTGTCTTATAATTGTGATATTACCCATCTTTCAAGTTTTGTAGCGTTACTGTCTGAAATTGTCTGCAGTTGTTGTGAGCCTTTATGCACTATATCCATTCCGGTTTCTCAGATTTCTTGTTAAGTTTTCTTTATCTTTATTTTTATTTTTCTCGCCTTAGGAATGGTGGATGCGTCAATGATGCCAATCATGGGGTACCTCGTCGACCTGAGGTTAGTTAATATGTTTACCTTGAAGTTCGCAGAAGGAAGGCATATTGTTTTGGCTCTGTTTCTTCTTCTTCTCCAAACACATAAGTCCAATGACCTGTACCAGACGTCTGTCACCATGGTAACTGGTGCTGTGGTTTTGGGTTACATTATGTAGCAGGACAGAGCTGGAGGGGCCAGTCACCATATACTAGTATATGAATGTACAGAAAACGTGAAAACGTACAGAGCTGTTCAACCTTCTTTCCTCATGCTCAACGGAATTTGTCACATTACATGCTATATATAAATTTAATTTCATTCTAGAAGGTAGTAACCCTTACTGTGTACAAATAGGTAAATATATCAAAGAATGTCTAGAACTTAGGACAAGCAGTATAAGTTGATTCATATATTGTATTGTACGTAGGCCAATTCTTTTGTACCCACGTGTCTGTCTGTATGTCTAGACCTTACGAAAGTCGTTGTACTTTTGTTGTGTCAATAAAGTTCTCACTAAAGTTCTCACTTATGAATGTGTTTGAGTAAGAATAAACAGAGCAGTAGTTTTTTTAGGCTAGACCATTTGAAGGTAAACATTATGCATTTGCTTTGTAAATATCACCTTTCTAATGGTATCTTTGATATGCGTATATACTACTAGTATATCATTAATACAAATGTGAACAACACAAAATCGGAGCCATAAACGCTGAACGTGTTACCTAATTATGAGTACCATGATTGTATTACCTGGTCTTATGTTGAGCATGGCCACTGATATCTTCCTAAATCTTCCACAGACACGTGTCGGTGTATGGGACCGTCTACGCCATCGCTGATGTCGCCTTTTGCCTGGGATTCGCCATAGGTATCATCTCGACATTACAGTTCATGACTTACTATACTAGCATCTCTTTTCCTTGCCTGATATCCCTTGTTGCTTGAGTTCTCCCCAACGCTCCTTACTTGCAAAAATGTGGAGCGACTAAAGATTTTGGACAACATCGCAGATATAATTCTATTACAATTGCACGTTTTTTTTATCATAATTGCTTGTGGAAAAATAAACTTTAACGGTTGCTTGTACTAAAGAAATCAGCAGAAGTTTCTGAAAGCCGTTTTTCACCGATTGTTACTTTAGTTTACTCTATTATTATTTTCCTACTTCCACATAACTTACAGCGAAAATGTAGAATATTTGAAGAAAAAAACGCCCACAAGTTAAAGCTGCAATATGTAACATTAGGACGATACAAAAAGTAAATTTCCTGGTCATTCCTTAAAATAAGTTGAATTAACCCTACTTCATTGCAAATGATTGCCATTCAGGAAATGGAGGCACCAAAATTTGACGTCTTACAAGTGTGTTTAAAACCTGGAAACACAGCTGTCAGACATGTTTGTTTATATTCCTTGTATTATGTGGTGGTGCCCAAAAATTGAGTGCGTCTCGTGTGGGCTGTTTTAGCGCCAACCATAACTGACAGAAATGCGAGATAATTGCACATAACTACAAGTACACGAAGATTTTTTAAATTTAAATAGTTCAATTTTTGGTGCAAAAATGTTACATAATGCCCCTTAAAAGCTTTTTTCGTTCAACTTGCTACAAGGTTGTTTATGAATAACTATAACGTCTAACTACCATGTGTAATTCACCAGGTCCGGCGCTAAGTGGCGCTATTGTGAACGCCGTGGGCTTCCCCTGGCTGATGAGAGGCATCGCCATCGTCAACATCCTGTTCGCCCCGCTCCTCATCTTCCTCAGAAACCCGCCGGGGAAGGAGGAAACTGAGGTACGTTTCTTAACCTCACTCTTTGACAGAACAGAAAAAGTCAGCTTTTGTAAATGTTTGCTTTTTGGATGTGTCTCATCGATTATTTTATTTTTATTTTTATTTTCTATTTTATTCATTTGCACATAAATAGTATAAAAGCAAATTTACAAAACATAATACACCGAAAAAAAATAACATGCAGAGGTAGAAAAGAAGCCATAAAGGCTTGTTTGAGATTTTCCCCCATGTAAACTAACGTCATATTTTTACATTGCCACATATGTATCTAATGAAATGATAACAACAACAAATAATAATACAATAAGTAAGTGAAACAACACAATAAATCAGCGAATCAAAAAATACAAAATAATCAAGCAATAAGTAAATGAAACAATATAATGAATCAATGAATTAATTTTAACAAAGAAATAAGCAAAAAACAGTCATAATTATTAACAAAATGATTATGAAAATAAGGTTCTTATTAGCATTTATCTCTATTTTAATTTATAGTTCTCAATTCAAATTTCATATATTTTACATGTGAAAGGTATGTCCTTTGGCAATCTTTCATTTCAATATTTCATCATTATTTATTCAAATGATTTCCATGATATATGCCTAATGATATTAACCTACACATGGCACGTACAAGTATGAAATTCCAATGTCTTACGACAAAAGAATCATAGCATTTTTGCATTGATTATGCAAATTAGGTTCTTATTTGCATAATTACAATCTGTTAATGTGACACATGTCATTATATGTATCAAAATCCTATTATGTAAAAACTTAAATTAGAGAATTTCCTCATTAATTATGCAAATTAATTCCTTATTTGCAAAATTTTTATTTTATTGTATGCATCTCTGTCTAAGCTACCAGCACACAGAAAGTCATAAAAAGGCATTGTTCATTTCTGGACTTATCCACTTTGTAACATTACGCCAGAAACTCCCCTGCAGTTCCAGAACAAGTTGCTGGAGTGGGGGGGGGGGGGCAAACCCATACCACTTGTCCCTGACACGAAAAGCTATCTGACACCATAAAATCAAGACCATTGCTTGTCCAGGACAAAAGATAAAAAAACAAAGTTCTGCTGCAGTACCAAAGTCAGCCACCAGGAGACCATTATTTGACCTTGACCTTTACCTTTCGAAGACCTACGTATACCCACAAACCAAATATAATCACAATCCATAAATGCCTTCTTAAATTATGCTGATCAGAAATATGTAGAAAACAGACACACACACGCACAGACAGGCAGACAGACGCACAGAGACAGACCAAAAACAATACCTTCATTTTTCATGGAGGTAATAATGCAAACAATTGTAAAGCTTCCATCCGATAGTACGCATGTGAATATTGACGCAATGGCCAAGTGGGTAGAGTGCTCGCCTTGCATTCGGTAGGTCGTGAGTTCGATCCCCGGCCGAGTCATACCAAAGACTTTAAAAATGGTACATACTGCTTTCTCTGCTTAGCACTCAGCATTTGGGAAAGGGTATGGGAGTTAAACACACACCACTACCATGTACCAGTGGATTACCCTCCTACTGTAGTGATTGCACAAATGTGTGGCCCAAGGGCTACAGAAACGGAGATGGGCGCCGCCATATGCGACCATGCCAATGGTTGCGGGAGGACTTTAACTAACTTTAACTTTGTTTCCACAAACAGGCTATTCTCTACAGTGCAGAATGCCCCATGCCGACCCAGCCGTATGTAGTGAAGGATCAAGTGAAATACAACTTGGACGTGAAGGAACTGTCGTCTGACTCCGACTAGTACTTTAACTACATAAGGAAAATCAAATTGTTCTCCATCTCAAAAAGAAATCAACTAACCGGAATTTTTTCTCTGTGGGGCCGTATGGCGCAACGAAAGAGTGTTTGGGTCAGAAGTGAGAGGTCTCAGGTTTGAATCCTGCCATGTCACCGATCTTCTGCCCATGGGAAAGGCACTTTACACAACTTTCCTCACTTGACTCAGGTGTGAATGAGTACCCAGATTCGGGACGTCCCTCGGTTTAATAGGACGTTAAATGGTGGTGCCGTGTTTGAGGAGAGACACACCTCGAGCACGCAAAAGAACCCGCCACACTTGTCGAAAAGAGTAGGGGTCCTTCCCGGTGTAAGTGGATCAAACCATTTTGGCCTAAAAAGGGGTAGGGAATTGCCTGAGCAGCCTTCGTAACCCCTGCTTTGCCAATTGAGACAAGCTTGTCTTGGCTTATTTTTTTCTGACTTCAAGGAGCATTAGGTCAGAGCCCAGAAGTGGTCCTTGTGGATTTGCACTGAGCAAACTCCTTAAAAAAACTCTCGGACCTTGTTCCAAGTGCTGTAAACGTCAGAAGATGTAAAGGTCAAAGTTCGCTGGAAGTCGGTACCGCCCCCCCGTCCAGGTTGAGAGAATGTTGGTGTGTCCTTAGGTAAATTCCGGTGAGTTAATTTATGTGTTGGAGAACGGTTTAATTTTCATTATGTAATTTACCGGATGAACTT
This sequence comes from Branchiostoma floridae x Branchiostoma japonicum, assembly GCA_013266295.2. Classification (NCBI taxonomy): domain Eukaryota; kingdom Metazoa; phylum Chordata; class Leptocardii; order Amphioxiformes; family Branchiostomatidae; genus Branchiostoma; species Branchiostoma floridae x Branchiostoma japonicum. The sequence goes on along the minus strand of CM023824.1, from coordinate 25,088,981 downwards.
ATATGCTAGTACTTAAACTACACGGCATGAAAAAGATACTGAAGACTTGTACAATGTACAATGAACTTGACGTAATAGATTTGTGTCTAAGACGGTAGAAAAGGAATTTAGTTTCTAGAAGTGACAAGTTACGGTCGGTCACATTCGTCGTTGGCCGTCGCACGATTTTGATGTCGTATGGTTTTCAAACAGGCTGTGACAGAACCAACCGCCGATAAGGATCTAAGACAAAATTTGGCGTAACAAGACAGCTGAATTTTATGCATGACTATCCCAAGAATGCATTCAGTTTGCTATCGTACGACGTTCGTACGACGTATGTGCCCGACCTCTAATAGTTGCAGTATTGTCTTTGAATTTGTTGACGTTTGTCGTACGTCTGTTGGTAAACGGAAATGTGATAGAAATCTAGGCCACTGAAATACTCACGACTAACGGTACAGTTACTGTAATAGATCCATAAAGCCCCTGTCACGCATAGTCGAATATGGCCTCCCGAACACTGCCGAACTCCCCTCAACAATGGTTAGGAGTAGGTTGGGAGCAAGGTCGGCTGTGGTTTGCTGGTGTTCGGCCAGGTCGGCTACTGTTCGACTGCGGCAGCCAAATGTTTGAATTTTTTTTCCAACATTCAGGTGTGGACTGGAAGTTCGGTACGTTGGCTGATGTTCGGAGGAAGGTCGGACCGCGTTTGGCAGTGAAATTTGACTAAAATTTAACTCAAATTCGATTCAATACCTATTAAGAGGTAGGCGTGGCCTAAATCTGGTCAGACTGCTTCCGAACTTCAGCCAACCTTGGTCGCTGGTGTACGGGGGAAGGTTCTGAATGTGTGACAGGGGCTTACTTGTACATGAGAGGTAAAAGAATATTCAAAGAGGCAAATTAATATCCTTATTACAAGCAGTACATTTCAGCTGGAGACGCCAACATCAAGAAATGTAAATATCACGGGGTTCTTTCGTTTTCAAAGTGAAAAAAATATGCATATATTTATGTTAAATTTTAGCAAGTACGGGAAACCAAAATATAACAGAGCTAAGAATTAAGAGTAACCAACTTTAGGCTAAGCATGTGCGTTACCATAACCAAACGTTCGATATATTTTATTCCTTTTCATAAAGCTGCATTATGTAACATTAGGACGATACAAAAACTAAATTTTCTGATAATTTCTTTACAAGGTAAGTTGTATAAAAAATGCCATTTAGGAAGTGGAGGTGCCAAAATATCACACCATACGAGTGTGTTCAAAACCTGGAAACACAGCTATCACCCATGTTTGTTTACATTCTGTTAGTTTGTGATGGTGCCACAAAATGAGTGCGTCTCATGTGGGCTGTTTTAGTGCCAACCATAAATGCCATAAATGTGAGATAATTGCACAAATACGTTAAAAATTGAAACTGAATGATGATCACATGGATATGTTTTTCAATTGAAATATTCAATTTATGGTGCAAAAATGTTACATAATGCCCCTTTAAGTTTGCTCCCATTTTCCTGAACACAATACTGTGATGCAACAACTCTTCATATACAAATTCTACCTGCTCTACGTGTATATGGACACAGTGACGTTACAATAACGTCACTTGTCCTTGTATCAAACGCTGAAGGAAAAAATACCCTGACAAGTGATAGAAAGCGTCTGCTATATCTATGTATAAGGAATGCATGTGAATATAATAATAATAAGGAAGTTCTATCAATGTTTGATAAAACGTCTTTGGTATATATTATAGTGACGCACATATCTGTACTGTGGAATATACGGAGAGGAAAAAAGTATTTGAGAATCGCACAAGAATCATGATGCTTTCCCTGATGAGCTATTGTTGTAACGCACGAAACACAAATTCGTTGAGGAGTATACAGTCAATTGTTAGTAGTGCTGTGTACCGGTTTGCTGGACTCAGTTCCGGACTTGTAAAAGCGTTTAGGTTCAAGTAAAAAAAAAAAAAAAAAAACTTAATGTGACAACAGACTTGGTTGTAAAATAAAACATGTCACATACCCCTTTTCGTTCCGAGCCACATAAAACCTTCCATAGATCGCAAAATCCGTGCTACAAAATGAAGAAAACATTGCCATTGGGCATTGTCAAGTGTCGGCCTTCATGTTATGTGGCCACAGTTTCGCCAAGACAACATTGCAAGGTTGACAACATGCAATTTTGTATATACCGTGAACCTAAACCTCTGGACTTGAATCCTGACCTGAACCTAAACGTGGGTTTAGGTACACAGCACTAAGTTGTTATGGTATTCAATGTTTGTCTTGTTCGTGCGTAATAGAATCAATGTGTTTTTCGCCGTGTTATGTTGCAAATGTACGTAATCTCCAAGCAGATCTTTTGGTGGCTGGAAGACAGTATCAAATTGCCAAGACAGCATCCATTTGGCAGAAACGGTATCCATTTTGTCACCCATTTGACTGGTGTAAAAAAAAAAAGTTGCCAGCACAAAAAAAAATTGCCCGATAAAACGCCTAAAACACGTCAAAAATAAGCCGAAACCTAAAACCCTGCTTGGAGAGTAACAAGAACGTATAAAGTGTACATTGCCTAGTCAGACTGGTGACTGTAGAAAATATTATGGTCGACTTAATGTCTTACGTAACGTTCTATAGTGTTTGCAGGTGAAGTCATAGCCGCCATGGTGGTTTTAACCCATCAGAAATATAGATTTTATGTTTTATGACATCCGTACTTAGGTCATAATTATGTGTCTGTAATTACAAGTACAAATATATCTGAACGTCCAAGCCAGTTTAAGAATCCAACATGGCGGACGATACTTACGTCAGAGTCACGTGAGTGGAAATTTCCAGTTCTGATTTCCACAGCATGTCGGCAGAACGTACTGCGCCTGCGCGAAACCAGTAATTTATTATGCATAGCACTGTGGCCAAACGTCTCGTTTAAAGGTCGTATTCGCGTATTTAAAGATGACATCCCGTTTATAGTTTTCAAATGTTGTGTTGAAAAAGATGTCGTCTGCAACGGGCAAAATTCTGATGCAACGTTGAACAAACATCCAACTAAAACCGTGAAAAATCTGGGTTTTGCGCAGGCGCAGTACGTTTTACGGACATGTTGTGTGGACCAGTTTAATGATCCAACATGGCGGACACTACTTACGTCACCGTCACGTGAGTGCCAATATCCAGTTCTGACTTCTACTAGCTGTACACTGATGTTTAGGAGTATGATGTGCCTTAGAGAACCATATATTAATCAGACAATGAAAGTGATGTGTTCGTTCGATATTGCAGAATAAATGCTTGAAAGAGCTATAAGTAGTCACTGGTCATTACTAAGTGGTATGTGCTTAAATTTTTAGGTTTACCTTCGCATAAGGAAAACATTGCTTATGCTCTGTTTTTTCGCTTTCCTCTTCTTTTTCCAATCCAAAACAAATAAGGTAAATGACCTGGACCAGAGGGCTGTTACCATGGTAACTAGTGCAGTAACAGACGCCATGTGGTGTTGGATTACATTATGTTGCAAGTGGCCAGACAGAGTTGGAGGGGCTGGTTACCATATTATATGGTTGTGTTGAGTAAGAATAAACAGAGCAGTAGAGTGTAACGCATGTGAAGGTAAATGTTATGCATTTGCTTTGCAAATGTTATCTTTCTAGTTGAAAGTATACATTTTACTGTAGTGTATGGAAGTATTGTTTTGGGTGGCAGAGCTGTGGTTCATGTGTCTGTAGGTTAAGTAGGTTAAGAGCAAGTGGATAGAGAAGATTGACAGGCAAGGCAGAACGACAAGATAAACCGTCAGACACAGGAAATACCTTTAACTGGGAGCCAGCAGGAATTCAGGAAACCTAACATTGTACGAGGTACTCTCCAATATTTCCCGAAATTCTGATATATCCCATATTTTTGGTTTTAAATTAATTTCCCCCTAAATTCATAAGCCAGGCATTATCTTTCTCCTTCGTAATTAACCACATTAACTTCTGAAACCTCCATTATTTGATCAATAGATTTACACATCTTTTGGTCATGTGTCTGATTTGACTGTCAAAGATATTATAAGGCCTCGATGTGAAATGAGTCCAAAACATCTACCTGTATCATAAAAACGCATAATTTACCATTTGCAGATAGTTCAAACAATGAATTTTAAACTTTTTAAACTGCATTGATACATTGTACATGTTGATGGCAAAAACTGTAACAACTAGGAAGGCAATGGCTTTCTTCAACTGTTGTGGCAAAAATATGAGCATTGTGGAGTTGATTCAGAACCTGAATATCTTTGAAATGAAGTAGGCTGTTCCTGAATATCTCAGAACCTGAATATCTTTGAAATGAAGTAGGCTGTTCCGAAAACCAATTGATTAAGATGGTGTGGCCTAAGCAACGTCCATAGATATTCTTACAATACGAAATATTATTAAAGAAGATTCACAAGCCAATATTGTTCAGGAATGTTTATTAGTCACATATGCATAAAACTACTTATGCACTAACAACAATACTGATATCTACATAATGCCATGATTACAGTGGTGTTTGTTAGGCAGGGATTTCTAAGCTATTAAAAATATGAAGGGAAATAATTTCTTTTTTTTGCACGTGTTTTTCTACATGTCTGTGTGCATGTGTTTGGGGATAAGATTTCTATTCTAAAAGACCTGTCACCAGGGCTCAAAATACTTTTTTCTGCATACCTGCACTGGTGCATGAAACGTTGAAAATTACATGTACCGGACAAATTGTACCTGCACTACTCAGAATTATTATGGATCATACTAAAAACTGTTCAGAAACCATTGCCATTATTTCTTTTACACTTCAAATTCATAGGACAAGGTGGTAAAAGTCAATACAGCAAATGAAAATCCACATACATCTAATGTTACATTTGTATATAAACCCAGTACATGGACTGGTGCAGGTAGACATCAGAAATACCTGCACAGCTCCAATTTTACCTGCACTAACCTGCATATGCAGGTGGGATTTCCAGCCCTGGTAACTGAAGTCATACAGATTGTAGCTAACATAATTAATATTAGTAATCAATTTTCCCACTCAAATGTACATGTACATGTATGTGGGTCCTGTTAATGCTAATAACATCTTTTGACAAAATCAGGTTCAGTTGTGCATACAACATATACATGTATTTCCTGAAAAGTAGAAAGAAAAGGGAATCTTTCCTCTAGATTATCATTGATTGCCCCAAAATGTACCATTTTTGTAACTTTTTTTTAAATATTTGACCACCTAACCTTTTCATCCAAAGTACTGATATGGAAAGGAAACATCATTAAGTTAAAGGAAGCCACAAGAACTAGTTCAAAAGCCTATTATACAATGTAAGATATATCCTAAGTCAAGGTTTCAAATGTATCACATCAGTCAGTCATAATTTATGACTCCATAACTGTTTGAAAATCATGCCTGGGTCTGACCTTTGACCCCGTGATGTCCCAAGGTCAATCTCCAGGTCAGAGTGGATTCCCCCAGGTTGACATCAGACGGTCAAAGGTCAGACCCAGGCAAGATTTCCAAACGGCTACAGAAATCGTAAATTACGCCAGTCTGTAAGACTGTGAGGTGAGACGTTGAGTTTTGGGCATATCTAGAATACACTACAGATCTCGTACATGTATAACTTTCCATCTACAAGTGTGCAAATCGCAATCAAAAGCCGTGCAAAACACAGTTAAAAGCCGTGCATTTCTCGATTAAAACGTGTGCAAAGGCCATACAATTCTCAGTTACATTGTGTTCACTTCTCGTGTAAAACGTGTGTAGATGTTCATGTAATGCATGTGTGGTTGTTTTATAATTGGTGCACGCAGTTTGCACGGCTTTTGCACAAGTTTTAACTACATGTTACATGTCTTTCAATTGTAATTTAAACACAACTTACATGACTTTTGCACAAGAAACAAGTTAAAATCCGTGTGTAAAACACGTGAGAAGGTAGTTAAATGAGATCTGTACTGTAGTACAGAAGCCTTTTGAACCTTACCTTTAAGATTCCATAAACATTGTATATATCATTACTTGAATGAAAAGGATTCAAATATAACCACATGTACACATCCCAACTTTCTTCTACATAACTTTAAGGGGCTTGAACAACCCCTACTAGCGCAGGCCTTATCACGCGGTTGTGTAACGTGTAGCCGACCTTTGACACGACCGCGACCGTGCCCGGTTCTTTCCCCTCCATGGGCGCCATGAAGAGCGCTTCGTGAAAGTTCGGGTCAAACTTCTCCCCAACCGGATTTAACATCTCCAAACCGTTGCGACTGAAAACCTTCTGCATTTGCGCCTCGGTCATTTTCAACCCTTCGAAAAGTGTCTTGAGGGTCGCGTTGTTTTTCATTTCTTCGGCGGGAACGGTCTCCGTGGCTTTCTGTAGGACGTCGGCGACTTCCAGGAGGTCCTTGCAGAAGCTCTGGATCCCGTAGAGTTTGGAGTCGGCGAGCTGCTGCTTCATACGCTGTCGGACGTTCTCTGTTTCAGCGAGAGCCCTGATATACTTGTCCTGGGCAGAATATAACAAAAGATGTAATCATTATGGGTTTGATGGAAGACTGAGATATTATTAGACTTTCAATTGAATCTGGTGGAACTGTAATAACAGTCATGTTTTACTTTAAAACATTGGATACTGTAATTCGTGATTTTTTCACAGTACTTTTATGTTCACTGTTTTAATGGTCACTTCTGTACTGTGAACTTATCATTGCTGTAATCAAATCATTTGTCTTTCACCCCTCCTTGTACTTGCAACCACAGCGAATATTAGTTCCGTGAACATGTTCATTATCCTCAGACAGTGAAATTTTGTTACCGTAAAGACGAGGTGAATTACGGTATTTTGATTGAAATATCATTCTGCTTTATATATAGAATACTATAAGGTGTATTCTGTATCATCTGAGGTACCAGCTCGACTGCGATGGTGGAAGGCCCAAGGAAGATCTGACCTGCGGAAGGGCTGGGACCGAGGGTGATACGGAATTCACCGTGTTGTACATGTATTCTATCTATGTCATACCAACCAAGAAAACACACATTTCAGGCTAGAACTGGTAAAGATCCCGATCAGAGTTTCTGTCAACAGAGGCTCTGATTTGGATGCCTACTGGTAGAATTGCTTATCATTCTCCTGTCATGTGGCCTGATGCAAAGTCAGGAACCCAAGCATTCATACCCATCATAAATTAGCACCACCCAAAACAATATTTCTGTCCCAGAACTAAAACTTATAATTTTGTGGAAAAAAAAAAGAAGTTTCACCTTATACTATCACGAAAGTTTATCTGTGTTTGTAGTTACATGTTTAAAGTTAAAACTTTTGTTCAAACACAAGAGAATTGTTCTCACCTAGAGCTTTCGACCAGACCTTGTTTACCAGATACATGTACCTTTGACCCAGTGTTGACGTCACACTAAAGAGAAGTCACGTGACAGTCTCACTGGGTCAGTCTATTGAAGAAGACCAGAGTGTCTGGTCAAAAGCTCTAGTCTAGGTGAGAACATTCTCTTGTGTTGGAACATAAGTTTTAACTTTAAACAATGTTTCACCTTGTATTCCTTAAGTTCTTTATCTAGCTTGGCCTTTTCTTCCATCAGCTTCGTGTCGGCTTGAGATGCTTCTCCTTCTGCGGGTGTTTCTGACTTGGCTGGCTCCGCATCTTCTGTTTTGTTGGAAGTCTCTGTTGCTGCTGTGGCCAGGTATCTTGTGCTGTATCTAAGGAGACATGTGACAAATGATGAAGGGATTTCACGAAAGATTATAGCCCGCTACACATAGCCAAATATGGCTTCCCGAACACTGCCGAACTCCCCACAACTGTGGTTAGGAGTAGGTCAGGAGCAAGGTCGGCTGGTGTTTGGTGAGGTCGACTATTGTTTGGCTGCGCCAGCCGAATGTTTCAAAATGTTTAAAACATTTGTGTGTATATATATATTGGGAGGTTTGGCCAATGGTGGTTGGCTGGTGTTTGGGAGTAGGTCAGCAGTGGTCTGGCCATGGTTGGCAGTCAAATTTAACTCAAATTTGATTTGTATTGAAAGGTAGGCGTGGTCTAAATCTGATCTGACTGCTCCCAAACTTCATCCAACCTTGGTTGGTTGGTGTTCATGGGAAGGTTCTGAATGTGTGCATGACACTTTTATAGTGTCTGTCATGCACACATTTATGATGGTGCTAGGAATAAAACTGAGTGGTGGTCTTCAAGATGGTCCAGAAGGGGATACTGTACCTTTACAGGACATGAAAGATCTAGCGTTTTTCCTTTATCTAATACAAATGGAGGCCATCTCCTAGGAGTTAACCTTTACATCTGATCTAAAATTGCATTCTTAAGAGACTAAACTATAATAGGGTTTTATTAATGAATATTTTTAACATTCTAAATATTTTCTAAGGGTTTTTTTTTTGTCAACTACTGTATTAAGATGATGCTGGGATGACCGTATGATCAGCTGGGAGCACTATTGTTCCAATTTCTTAAGGGGGATCCCTGTGAAGGGCCACTGGTAAATGCAGTGCCTTTAAAAAACATTTGAATCAATGGATTATTCTACTGGACTATCATATCCAGACATACATGTACAGGGGGTGACTGAATGTCAACTTGAAAATGTGTGATTTCTTACAAATCACCATAGATAAGTGTTGATTTCTTTTTTACACATTCTGCATGATTATATAACACTGCAAAGTACACGGATAGAATGCTACCTTTAAATATAACACGGGATCTCCTTCAAGAAACTGAACAATTTGTATATACAGTACTACAATGTCTTACACGAGTTACTTAACACCATAGTACGATTACACAAGCATGATTCACAGCTAAAATTGCATCATAAAAAATGCACACTGCATTCGCATAAAAAGTGTCAAACATCCGGTAGTATAACGAGAAGGAACATATAATATTTGCATCAGATTTTCGAAAGAGTATTAACAATGTTAAGAGATTAACAATGTGTAAAGAACAGCAGATTTGATAAAATGTGCAGATTTGAAGAAAACTGCCTCGCACATGGCAAGACAGCATGTTGCAGTGACCTCATCGCCCCCCTCCCACCCCAAAAACTAAAATTTATACTAGCCCGATTTCTTCAACTGACCTTACAAACGTTAAAACATCGAGGTGCAAAGAAACGCAAGGACGTGAAAAATGCTCTGTTCGTGCTTACCTGGGTTTTGTGCTTCTAAATAAAGCAGCAGAGGTACAATTTGTTACGGAACGCAGCACAGTCCGACAGGGCGCAGCCATCTTTCACACAGATGATCTGACGTAACTTTGTGCAGTGCAGCAGCCCCATCTAGCGATTAATACGAGTAGCTCAGTTTGCAAGGATTGCGCAACCAATGTCCACCCCGCCAGCCTAATGGAAGATCCCGAAAAAATCATGTCACGTTTATGACATTTTTAAATCGAAAATAGAATAAAAATGTATAAAACAGTTATGAACTTGTACCTTGTAAACATCCATGCTTAGACTATAACACTATGAATTTTCTCTAACGATTTTTTTCGTTGTCAATAAACCAAAAGTTTCACCCCTTGCCTATAATGGAAGATCCCTGAGACAATATGGTTGACGTGTCTCTCTGTTGTTGTTCCAACTCACTACTTCCGAGGAACACGTGGACTTGTGTACCTATATCTGAGCTCAGATAGCAGGACATGCTGAAGAACGGTCCAAGACAGATATCGGAGAAATCAGGTGACCTAAAGATTGGAGGAAAGGTACGTAAATGCCCTAAATTTACTCGTTCTTCGTAACGTTCGAAGATCTAGGCGGCTAGCTTGTTGTTATACCAAGAAAACTGTTACTCAAGCAACTGGATAGATTTTGAAAAGTGTCAGACGTTTCAAATGGCACCACTTCTTTTCGTCAGTGACTGGATGCTACTTGAAACGTCTGACAGTTTTCAAAATCTTTTCAGTTGCTTGAGTAACATTTTTCTTGTGTATTCTCATAAGGCCACAGCAAGTAAATTTTATGGATGACATCCTCCGCAGGCTCCAAATCTAATGCGATAGGGCGAAAAAAAAAACAAGGCGGGCAAAAAATCAAGATTCCTACATCTTCAAATTTTGAGATCATAAACCTTGTTAAACAAGAATAGGGGCGAAAAAACATGATATCACAACCAACAAGTCTTTTATTCCTGTATTTAACAGTATTACCTGGCCTTGTAGATGTGTATACATCTCGATTAAGTAGAACAATTGTAGAACTAAGCATTGTTGCACTATCATGGGCAAGTACTACACTGGGTAATATGTGATGGAACACCTTAGACTGTGAACACATACCATCAAATGCGAGAAATTTTGTCTCAAATTTGCTGGATCCCTGCTGGTCTCTGAATAGATGTTTACAACATATTTGCACATTTTCGGCATGTCGACCGCTGTCGGAGGGCAACAAAATTTATTTTTTTGTTTTCGAAATCAGACAAAAATTCATGCACGCTGATGTCATCCATATAGAAATTACTTAAGCTGTTGGCCAAACTGTTTATTGCATTTTTCTATCTTTTTCTTCAGCCACCATTATCTACTATATGAACAGAATGAAGAAAGTAGCAGCTGTCCACATAGCAAGTGTTCTTGCCCTCGTCTTGTCCTCCTTACTTTTACACGGGGGAAACACTCAAGACACTGAGGGGCTTCAAAACTCCAAGCAGACGTCTGGAGGTCATAGTGGAGCGTTGACTGTAGTTCCAAACGAAGAAGAAGGTGAAGACAATGGTGTTGTCAGTGTTGAGGTAGAGGATTATGATGAGGAAGATTTGGAGGTGTTCTACCCAACTAAAGAGTGGCAACAGATCAAGCCAGGTTAGTGTTATGTTTTATTATTATTCTCATATTCATATCATTGTTTACTGTTCTTGTAGTGTTAATTACATTGAACAAATATGGTACCCAGTATCTTGTGTGTGCTCGAAATACCCAGTTGTGACGTGCAATCAGAATTTGCTTAGCACATGTACAACTTATTTCAAAACTCAGGTAGCACCGTGCACCACCTATAAATTTTGGGATAGGTACATGCTGCTAATCCACAGTTGATGTGAAAAACCAAGTCGAGAACATGATTCCGCAAGAGCAAGTCGCACCAAGGAAGGAGACTTAAATGAGACTCTTTGGGCTCACTTACTAGTAACACGACCCACTACTAGTACTGATGACGATGCCTGATGGCCACTGGGCACTGAGCACTTACTTTAATTCACTTTGTGTTCACGTTAGCAAAATTTCACGGTCTGAAGAAAATTGACATGTTCACGGAACTTTATCTTCATGGTGGTGGCAAGTGCAGGGAGGGGGGCAAAACACAAATGATTTGATAACGGTAATGATAAGTTCACGTCACAGAAGTGACAGTGAAAACAGTGAACATCACAGTACAGTGAAAAATCAGGAATTACAGTATTGCAAAAATATATGATTGTACCTCTATTTTACCATTGCATGTCTACACTTCCAAGCAAAGGTAACAGACTATTTTTTTAGAAAATAATTTTGTTTTCTTTTATATGAACATTGACACTAGTATCTACCATCACATGCCTGCAAAACTCACTAGTGTTGTGTCAAAGTAATTAAATTTTCTATCAGTTTACAGATTCAGATTCTAAATGTGACAACTTCAGAGATCATAATGTTAGAAATGTAATGATAACTCCTTTCTGATGACCTCTACAAAAAAGTATCAACTTCAACTTCATTTTTTTTCCATCACCCGTATTGAAATCCAGGACAGGCCATTCCAGCTGGACTTCATGTTTCCATTGATCTGACAACCGGAGAGAAACGTGCCAAACTCATGGAGGACGAGCACAGAGAGGAAGGAGAAGAAGAAGACCCTTCTTCCAGGTACTTATCTTAGCACCTTAGTTCCTCCCGTGCCTCATAGGTCATTTAAAGGAACGCAACACAAAATTTCAAATTAATTATTTTCCAGTAGTCTACACATTAAAAAGTTGATATATTTCAATTTTTACATTAGTCCGCCGCGATGGCAATGATTATGCATAATGCTCTGACGTCTTCATTCCGAAGCCGCGTATTTGCATATTGGCAGTGCCACTGGGAGATCACTGGACGGCTTCGGAACGAAGACGTCAAAGCATTTATCATTAATCATTACCATCGCGGCGGGCGAGCTAGGGGAGCAAGAAGTTAAAATGCGTGCACAGGGTAATTATTTGGCGGACTGATGTAAAAATTGAAATATGTCAACTTTTTAATGTGTAAACTACTGGAAAACAATGAATTTAAAATTTTCTGTTGCGTTCCTTTAAGGCACATCTCCGTCCTTCTCCACCTAGTGCAATGTTGAGCTTGTGTTGTTGCTCGACACCAGGAACTTCCAGCTGCTTTGAAATCCAAGTCCCTTTCTACATTGTACATTAGCCTTCCATTCTCAATCTGGGTCTTCCCCTACTTCTTCTTTATGCCTTTACATGGTTTCCGGTCTGGGATCTTTTTTGCTGTTCTGTCAAAGCCCATTCTCATGACGTGTCGTAGCTACTTTAAAGGGGCATTATGTAACATTTTTGCACCTTAAATTGAAATATTTTGATACCTTTATGTAGTTTACTTCCACTTTTTAACACATTTATGCAATTATCTCACATTTATACACAAATTGTGTATGGTTGATGCTAAAACAGCCCACACAAGGCACACTCAGTTTGCGGCACCACCACAAACTATCAGAATGTAAACAAATATGGCTGACAGCTGTGTTTCCAACTTTTAAACACACTCGTAAGGCATCATATTTTTGCACCTCCACTTCCTGAATGGCACTTATTTGTAAAGGAGTAGGATTGATTCAACTTACTTTGTAACGAAATGACCAGAAAATTGTCTTTTTGTATCATCCTAATGTTACATAATGCAGATTTACATGTATACTAAGTCTTCTCTTCAGTTGTTAGTCAGTTTCTATAGATATGAGATGCAAAAAATCTTTCTCAAGCATCTAGTGTCTGTGCTTCCAGGTACATGAAGTGGACAGAGGGGGACAGACAGGGCATGGTCAACACCAAGAACAAGTACTTCACAGCCAGCGAGCTGAAGGAAGCGCTGAAGAAGTTCAAGGCCGATCAAGATGACGTGTCAGAAGCTGGGCAGCAAAAGGTGACTCATATTTTAGTAACCATATTCAGGGCTTGAAAACCTTTTTTCTGCATATCTGCACCGGTGCAGGTAACATTGAAAATTACCTGTACCAGACAAATTTTACCTGCACCACTCAGAGTTAGGAAGTGTGGATCATAGTACTTAAAAACTGTTCAGAAAACATTGCCATCATTTCTTTTACAGTTCACATTGACAGCCAATGCAGCAAATAAAAATCCATGTACAGTACACCTACATTATTATATTAAGCCAGTACATGGACCAGTACAGGTAGACATCAGAACTACTGTACAGCTCCAATTTTACCTACACTAACCTGCATATGCAGGTGGAATTTTGAGCCCTAAGTTGATGTAGGTTCTCTAATATGTCTGGCTCTGTTATAATTACAGGTATATCATGATCATATACATTTTGTAGTATATCCTACTATATGTAGGACCAAAATGTGGCAAGGTAGTCTTAATTAATAAGCTTGTGGTTAGGGTTGTTGACTTTTACAGGCCTTTTACAGGTTATGCCAAACAAACAAGTGTGCATTCTTTCTTCTTGTTTCTTATAGCTGAAGGATGTGAAAGACCAGTACCGCTCCTATGATGAACTGAAGGAGATTTTTCAGCAGATGCAAGTTGAGGTGGAAACAGATACAGAGATCATGCAGAAACTCTTACTGGCCTACACGGAGGACGGGGTGTCTGATGACATGAGACTCCACGTGCTTACAGAGTTAGAATATCACGTTCACCAGGTAGGCACTGGAAACACCTACGTGGGCTTGTATAATTTATGCCAATGATATAACTCTGACCAATGACTGAACAGTACACGAGACTTCACGTGCTCACAGAGTTAGAATATCATGTCCAACAGGTAGGCACTGGAAACACCTATGTGGTCTTGGGTTTATGCTAATGACATGTAATGTAAATGATTCTCTGACCAATGACTGCACTGTACAAAGTTTAAAATCTCTGATTCTATCCTTATATCCTATATCACGTTCACCAGGTAGGCACTGAAAACACATGTGGTCTTGGCTTTATGCTAATGACATGTAAATGACCTAACAGTTGACCAATGACTGCACTTTACGGAGTTTAAAAGCTGATGCTATCCTAGGATATCCTATAATTATTAGAATATCATGTTCACCAGGTACATGTTGGTGCTGGAAACACCTATTTGGTCTTGAATTTATGCTAATGACATGTAAATGACTCTGACCAATGAACACTGTACAGAGTTTAAAATCTGATGCTATGATTTTCACCAGGTAGGCACTGGAAACAGTATGTCAGGACTTTGATTTATGCTAATGACTCTAACTCTGACCAATGACTGCGCTGTACCAAGGAGGTTCTGCTTGAACCTCCTTGACTGTACAGCGCTTAAAATCTGATGAAATTTGTATTGTCATGTTACAATTTCTAAAAACAAAACAAAACAAATCTGATGCTATCCTGTGATATCCAATAAGAGTATCACGTTCACCAGGTAGGCGGGGAACACCTATGTGGTCTTGGATTTATGCTAATGACATGTAAATGATTCTTACTTTGACCAATGACTGCAATTCCAGAGTTTACAATCTGATGCTATCCTGTGATACCCAATGAATTGATAGTATTATTGGCACAGAAGTGTGCTGTGGTATAGCAACTAGCAATCCTGCTTCTTGATCAGAAGGTCAAGCAGTCACTTTGAATCTGAAAGGCAATGCAATTTCAGGGGGCAAAACAAAAAATATTCTGGATGAAGAAATCTGTCTGATATTGACATTTACTGCCATTTCTTAGCACATTGTTGTCATCATTTCATATACTATTACTAGTACTTGAAGCATTTGAAATAACCCCAAAACAAGCAACGTCATCAGCGACATGGCATTTTTGCCTCACAGATATCAGTATGCAATGGGATAGGGTTGATTCAACTTTAGTTTAGTTACCACAATAAAAAAAATAAGAAAATTGACTTTGAAAATCCAGTTTTACTGCCCTAAAATTACTTTAAGTGTCTAATACAGAAAACAAACCTAGATGCACAGTATATTGTAAGTATATTGAAAGAGTTCCTGTAAAAGGCGTCAGATCCTAGAAAGCGAATAATGATTGCGTTATAGTAGGAAAGTAATCCTCCTCCTCCTAGTATCAAATGTGTCAGTATACTGGTAGTCAAACATCTCGCTAGCACTACATTTAATGAAAAAAAAGATTGTGTACATTGACAATTGATTAGCTAGTTGTGTTTTTGTGTTGTCCTGTATCAGATTGACAATGCTCAGAACCTGATAGAGCTGGGAGGTTTCCAGCTGGTGATCCTGGCTCTGAATGACAGCAACAGTGACATCCGCTCCGAGGCAGCCAGGGTACTGGGAGCAGCCGTACAGAGGTAAACACACTTACTGTAATTCACTTTGTGTTCACGGTAGCAAAATTTCACGGTCTGAAGAAAATGGACATGTTCACGGAACTTTATCTTCACGGTGGTGGCAAGTGCAGGGAAGGGGCAAAACACAAATGATTTGATAACGGTAATGATAAGTTCACAGAAGTGACAGTGAAAACAGTGAACATAACATTACAGTACTAGTGAAAAAATCAGGAATTACAGTAGCCTGGAATCCATCGGTGAACGCTGTGTATCCACTCCATTCCTCTACTCCTGTGAAGGCAGACAAGAGGAACGGAGCAGATACACAGCGTGCACGGATGGATTCCAGGCTAAAACATAGTATTATTATTATATTATATTCGCTTCCAAAAATTTCATCAGGTTGGTAGAATATAGGGTATACATATAGGGATTTTCTTATACACAACCAGAGATTGTCTCACCTGCTTACGTTTCTATCGGAGTACTGTAGTACTGCTTCACGCTGCAAAAGCGCCACCTACTTCAGCTACATATAGCGGTGAGAAACTGTACCCCAGTCAGAAGCTCTGAGGAAGGTGTCTGATAAACATCGAAACGTAAGAATACCTGGTTGTGTAAAAGAAAATCCCTGTATCCTACACTGACATGCTATTTCCTGAAGAAGAGTGGCATAAGGGTTAGGTGTTTGGCTCATATTAGTCGTAACCGATTATATAGATCCTGGGTTTGAATCCCACGACATGGCCCATTTTTGTACCCTTGGGAAAACCACTTAACATGACTTTCCTCACTTCACACAGGTTAAAATAAGTACCTAGCTTCGTTAGCTTATGGAAAGGTCTTTCATACTCTTCAAATATTTTGTTTCCTCACATTTTTCCAGTAACCCAAAGGTACAGATCGAGGCTCTGGAATCTGGAGCGATCCCAACTCTGATCCGATTGGTTGCCAGCGACTTGTCCGTTGCAGTGAGAAAGAAGTCTCTCTACGCCCTGTCGTCTCTCATCCGACATTTCCCACTGGCTCAACTCAGGTAGTTTCCTCCATTCTCAGTGTGCGAAATACTTTTTTGAGCCAGGTCGCCCAGTGGCAACCTAGGACGAAAGCTAGGTTGCCCGTCAAAATTCCAGGTTGCCCCAAGTTTAAACTCTTCTACATTATGATTAACGTTGTTAGAATGCAATGTGCATTAATTTTATACATTTCTGACACAGAGTTGTTTCGCCTTACCTGAAGTGATGAGCTCTTCCATGGGAACTTCTCAGTAAACAGTTCCCAATGAGGAAAGGGGCATCCTTACCACAAAATTTAGGTACCGCACTGGGATACCTGCAGGGTGTAGAAATAGGTTGCACCAAGCAAAATATGGTTGCACAGCGCAACTGGGCAACCTAGTATCTGGTACACTGATTCTACTATAATTGTCTTAAGCCCCTGTCACACATAGCCGAATAAGGCCTTCTGATCGCTACCGATCTCCCCCCTACCATGGTTAGGAGAAGGTCGGGAGCAAGGTTGGCTGTGGTTGGCTGGTGTTTGGCGAGATGAGTTACTGTTAGGGTTTGGGTTATATCAGTAGCTTATATTTCATGGTGGATATGGGAGGCGATTCTTACAATTAATTGAAAGGTAGGTGACCCAGCATGCAGTGGGTGGTATGTGGAGGAATTCAGGAAGTGGTGTAATACCCAAATAAATTACATCATACAATCCCCTCCACAGTTCCAATACATTTAAAAAAAAAAAAAAACACTTCCCGGAGGTCTGTGAACTTGAATCACTTGGGTGGGAGAAGATTGACAAGCGGAATGATAGTTCAAAAGGTCAGACACAGGAAATGGGGTGAACAAAAACCCAAAATACTTCCCAGAAGTCTGAAGTCTCTAATTTCTTGTTTTGTGTTGGAACAGGTTTCTTCAGCAGGGTGGACTAAGCTGTCTGGCCCAGCTGTTCGGAGATCCCAATGCCACGGCCCTCCGCATCAAAGCAGTGACTTTGCTACATGACCTGATGGTGGAACAGGTGGGTAGAGTGTAGTGTAGTGTTCTAGCCAGCGTCCATCTTTCGTCATTTGACAGAATTTTGCCGCTCATGACAGACAAAAAATTTACCGAATCTGTCATCTTTGATGGACAAAAACTGGTGTATAAAGATACTGAAAGAAATGTAATTAAACTATTCTTAGTCTACCAGCAAAATTTGGCCCTCAAAATGCAGAAAATAGCATTTCAGAGGGTCAGGATTTTAAAATTCTCCCAGGAGAACATGCCCCCGGACACGGACCCCCTAGGATTGTTACACCTCTGGCCCTCGACATGATGTTACGTGAAACAAAATAGAGATCATGGAAAAAAGATTTAGGCTGGCTAGAACACTAAGTGTAGTGTAGTGGAAACAATGTACACTGTACTAAAGCATTGAAATCAGCACCATATTTGATTGGAGGTCCTATAATTTCAGGGCTCAAAATACCACCTGCATACACAGGTTAGTGCAGGTAAAATTGGAGCTGTGCAGGTATTTCTGATGTCTACCTGCACCTAACCCATGCTCTTCTTGTTTTCAGATCAATGCTGACAACCTGAGCTCAGACAACCTCACAAATATGGAGAAGAAAAAGCAGTATGAAAAGTATGAACTTTGGCCATTTTATACCTTTGTATTCTCATGGCATTTTTTTCACTGCCTTAAGATCCACATGTACGTAAGTCTTATACTGTCTTTTAAGACAACAAGAGACTGCACTTGTGTCTGTCTTGTCAATACAGATGAGCTTTCTGAAGCAGGATTTAGTTATAAGGTCTATTACACAAGAAAATTTGGAATTACCTTAACATGATTTAGGTGTGGCAACAAACAACTGCTGTAGAATGAATTCTAGCAAGGATCCTATAACCTTGATTTTATCAAGTTGACACAGTTAAACTTCCAAGGACACTCACTCACTCACACTCACGCACTCATTCACTCACACACTCACTATAACTCACTCGCTCACACTCACTCACACACTCACTCACTCACATACTTATTCACTCACTCACTCACTTCACTCACACACTCACACTCACTCACTCATTTACTCACACACTCACTCACTATAACTCACTTGCTCACTCACTCACTCACTCACTCACTCACTGATTTAGCGTCTGTTGTTCCCCCTCTTCCTGATGCTGAGGCTTGATGGCAGCCCACCATTTGCTTCTATCCTGTAGGTTGATGTTCTGTCTGTATCTGTATCTGTATAGCCGGTATAACCGCCCTTTGGCGTAACAAACCAGCTGTTATGTTATGTTATGTAGGTTCACGTGGTGGAAGTCCTCCCTTATGTTGTCCATCCATCTCTTCCTTTGCCCTCTTGGGTTTTGGCCTTCCACATGCAGTGTGATGATCTTCCTGGGCCACTTCTCACTGTCTGTTCTTTGGAGGTAGACAATCATACAGATCATACCAGCTCAGAAAAGAACAAGAAATAGTCATGCCTTCAAGTACCAGAGCTATCAACCAAGGATTGAAGTGTTCAAAAACTCATTTTTTCCTAGAACTATCGTACAGTGGAACTTGCTGCCACCAAGTACAGTAGGGGCATCGTCACTAGATAGTTTTAAACAATGTCTAGAGTTAGACGTTCAAAGGTTAGGTGTAACAGGTCGTTCGGCGTAATGTAGCCAGCTGCCGCCACGCCGCGTGCCTGCGAAGCCGGTGTGTTACGCTGAAGGGCGGTTATACCGGCTATACGGATACAGATACAGAAGCAGGTGTGTTACGCCGAAGGGCGGTTATACCGGCTATACAGATACAGATACAGATATTTTTCTTTCTTGCATCCAGAGTTCCCCTGTTACAAATGCTGGTTGAGGCCGGGTGGTGCCAGCTCATCCCGACCCTCCTAGACAGCCCAGACCACGACACAAGAGAGAAGGTTCTCCGTGCCATGCTCACCCTCTACACTCCCTGTCACAACGACTACAAGTCAACAGAAACTGAGCAGCATCTTTCGGTGTTAAGAGGAGAATACCAGGCACTTGTTGTAGAAGAAAAGCAAGAAGATAGCGGAGATGATTACTTTTCGCTGCTGCTAAGTCTCGTTGATGAGATTTCAACAAAGATGTCATCATAAAATGATGGTAACCGCAGGGCTTGAGACAATACATTTACAAAACAGAGTAACATCAGATTCTGTGGAATTATTATAAGAGAATACTTGTAGGCACTTCTAGAAAAAAAATCAAGAAAATAGATGATTACTTTTTGCTGCTGCTACAAGTCTCGTTGATGAGATTTCTACAAAGATGTCATCCTAAAAGATTTGAACCAGCACTCGAGAGAATACTTTCGCAAAACAGAGCAACATCTGTCGGTGTTAAGAGGAGAATACCAGGCACTTGTAGTAGAAGAAAAGCAAGAAGATAGCGGAGATGATTACTTTTCACTGCTGCTAAGTCTCGTTGATGAGATTTAAACAAAGATGTCGTCCTAAATAGTGTGAACCAGGGCTCGAGGTACTGTATGTGTATTTGTAAAAATGGTTGTTTCTGCAATATACTGTGCCTGTTTCTGGGGCAATTCTAGCTTTTACTTTGCAAGTTTTGTTTATATTTCTACCTGCATTGTTGGAAATACTGAAAGAGCAATAATTATTAAGCTTGTGTGTTAGATTTGGAGCAATACTTGTCAACGTTGTATATTTGATATATTCCATTACAGAGGCCAATTGATTTGCTGCTGGTGTTTTACAGGGAACTTGCACTGTAATTCAAATTTTGTAATTTTATTTTATCTGAAAAAATTACAAAATAGTGCCAGGGCTTCAAATACCATCTGCATAATTATGCAGGTTAGTGTAGGCAAAACTGGATCTGTGCAGGTATTTCTGATGTCTACCTGCATTTAAAGAATAAATAAAATAAAGATAATTCATTCATTCATTATAACCTGTCCAAGTACAATGTACTGGGTTTATATATATGTAACATGTAGGTGTATGTGATTTCCATTAGCTGTATTGACTGTTACCATGCCACCTACATGTACGAAGTTTAAAAGAAATGATGGCTTAATAGTTTCTGAACAGTTTTTACTTCCTAAATTTCCGTACTTCCTATGTTATGAGAAGTGCAGGTAAAATTTGTCAATGTGTTCATTCTTGGGATAATCGTGAAATAATCAGCTGTCTTACGTCGTTGAATGTTAGGCATCCAGGTGATAAGATACGCCAAAAACAGTTACTCAAGCAACTGGATATAATTTTGGAAACGGTCAGACGTTTCAGGTAGCATCCACTACCTTTCGTCAGTGACACTAAGTAACTGCAGGAGAATTGCAGGTTTATAAGCACAAACTATTGATTGATATGCAAATACATGAATTTTGCGAAAGTCCAAAAGGAAACAAAAGTTAGACAAGTCAAGACAAGGATAGTGCAAATTAGTGAAAGCTCCTGTTGTTTCAGAACAGGAGCTTAAGTGTTGTCTGTCCTTGGGGCTGGGAGCGCCAAGTCCCGAGGTCTACCCGGAGCCTCCCCTCCGTGTTGAGGGTGGGGTTGTACATGAGTTTCATATATGTGTGTGTGTCTGTCTGTCTGTCAACAGCATAACTTGAGAAGGCTAAGATGGATTATCTTGATATTTGGTAGGTGGGTAGGTCTTGATGAGACCGGGAAATGATTAGATTTTGGGCCCCCTGGCGGCTTGTTATGGTACTGCAGCGGAACTAGACATGCTAGGGTCAATTTTTGGATGGTTGGTAGCTCTTGTGCTCGGAAACAAGTGACATAAGTTTGGACCCCTAGCGGCTTGCTCTAGAACTGCAGGAGCGTTTGTTTGAAAATGTTCAAAGTAGGATAACGCAATAACCGGTTGACGGATTGTCTTGATATTTGGTGTGTAGGAAGCTTAGGGATGCTTGACATAATTAGATTACAGTTATGCAAATTATGATCTAATTTGCATAATTAATGAGGGAATTCTATAATTCAGCTACCGTCTATGATAGGACTATTCTACCTTGTGACATATGTAATTAAGAATGAGAGGAACATCGCCATATATATTAATTATATAAATGAAGACCCAATTTGCATAATTAATGAGAAAATACTATAATTCCATAGTGGTCGATGCTGGCAATTTCATAGTTGTGCATTTCGAAGTTGAATGCAGGTGAACATCATTCAACATAACTTATTCAAATACGCTTAGTGTCGTTGTTTTCAAAGAATTTGCACATTACAAAAACACAAGGAGGACATTTGACCCACTACCCTATTTTTTGTGACTATATACTAATATATTAGTAACCATTCGATAATGGTAAAGAATATCTGTTTGTTTGACTAAGCCTTTGTTTATTCATGAAATACTCAAATCTGCTGTTTTTCATTGAGGTTATGAGGGGAAAGGTCAAGGTCAGACAAAATATAACAAGATACAGGTTACATGATTGGATAATTATCATACTCCAAATACTGATCCCATCATTTATATGCTGATTCCCATCCTTATTACATCTTATTTATCTATTTATTAATCATAAAGTCGTATGGGTGGTCTCTTTAACCCCAAGGGGCTGATTTCCAAGAGAGCCCATTACAAAATGTAATATAACATAAATAAATTAACATAAATTAAGTAAAATAATAGTCAATCAGTGGTCGTTATGAGGGTCAGAGGTCAAAATCCAACTTAGGAAATGATAGAACACATCATAATAATTGAACGTAAAAGTAATAAAGCATATAAACAAATCAATCAAAGTAATGAAACGTAACTAAATCATGGTTGTCAGTAAATCGTCATTAGGTAGTCAGGTGTCAGATGGGTTCAGCTTTGAGCCTGTCTTTAAAAGCTTTAAGTGTGGGTGCTTGTTTCAAGTTACAGTTTAGTGAGTTGTAAGTTACTGTTGCTCTGTATGCAAAGGTACGTTGTCCTGCTTTTGATGTGTAGTTGGGTCTGTGCAGGAGATGTGATTGTCTGGTGTGGTAATTGTGGATTTCGTTATTATAATTAAACGTGTTGAGTAGATAGCTTGGGGCTAATCCATGAAGACATTTGTACACCATAATGCAGACATGCTGAGTTCTTCGGTCTTGCAGTTGACTCCATCCAAGTGCCCGGTGCAGTTCACCCACATTAGACCTCGCTTCGCGTCGTAGGACGATTCTAGCAGCCCTGTTCTGCGAAACTTGTAGCCGCTGCTTGTAGGTTGTACTACAGTTGTCCCACACAACATCGCAGTATTCAAGTAGTGGTAGAGCAAAGGTTTTATACAACATATTGGCAACATTAGTACAGAGATAAGGCCGCAGTCGCCTTAATAAACCAAGGCGCTGTGCCATCTTACTACACACCATATCCAAGTGGTTACTATAGCTTAGGCTCGCATCAAGTAAGACTCCCAGATACTTATAGGAAGTAACCCTCTCTAAAGCATTGTCATCAATTCTAATCATCAAATTGGGAGAAGATTTGATCTTCATAATGGATCCCATTAACATTCATTTAGTCTTTGTAATATTGAGCGTTAGTCGATTTGATTTGAACCAGGATGCTATCTGTTTGAGCTCTAAATTTAGTGTACTTTCTATGCATCCGGGATCATTGCTTGCACAGAATATAGCTGTGTCGTCAGCATACAGAGTTACTTTACTGTTGGTGATGGCCTCAGGAAGATCATTAATAAATAAGTTGAAAAGTAGGGGCCCTAGGATTGAGCCTTGGGGTACCCCAATGGAAATAGGTAAGGGGACAGAAGTGCAACCATTAAGTGAAACTCTCTGCTGTCGATTCGTGAGGTAATTTGTAAACCAATCCAGTTCAGTACCCTGTAGGCCAATCCAGTTTAATTTTGTCAACAGTATACTGTGGTCTACGGTATCAAAAGCCTTTTTCAAATCAAGGAAAACAGTACCAATTAATTTACCACCGTTGATATTATGTAATATAGAATCAGTAACGTCAAGTAAAGTTGTAGTAGTTGAGTGGCCGGGCCTGAATCCTGATTGGTTGGTACAGAGTATATTATGCCTATGTAAATATTCCAGTAATTGCTTATGGACCTCTTTCTCAAAGACTTTCATGAACAAATAAAGCTTTACGAAACAGTAAAAATTTGGGTCTCCGGGTTTTTGTGTAGTAGAAAACCAACCTGAGAAAACAACGTCAACACCACTGTCGTCTGCATTTCCCATGATTCCTATGGGACCGCGTTGATTGCGTAAGACGGGTTTTTGGTCAAACACGGACTGAACTGCGTTCAATACAGCCCTCCTCACGTGAGGTGACTAGTACACATTATCGCAATTATACTATCAAAAGAAAGCTTAAATATCACAAAATTCAATTTTTTTTTTTTTTTTACTTAATTTCATCATCAACGCCTGAACAGAGCAAAATTACGAAAGCGTTCGAAGTTAGGGCACTCTGTCTAGCGTAGCACATTCACGAAGGTAAATTTACGAAAATGTCTCACGGCGTTTGCCGCTTATAACGCGGAGCGTGAGAGGCTCATAAATAGCATGACTGCATTTTTTATCCAAGTATACTCTTTACATAAAGGTTTTCAAAATTCATTCATCAAAACCTGACCACTCTCCGACAACTGGCGATAGAGCGCCGTGAATTCGAGCGCGTAACAAAGCGTTCGATGTTAGGGCACCCCCCGTTAGCTATTATTGCATAACAAAGGTGTGCACGCTATCGGCATACTTGCCGCTTAGTGCACACTTTGTATTGTCATGTTACAATTTCTGAATAAATAAATAAAATAAAAAAAATAATTAACTGTTAGTTTCTAAAGGCATCCGAAGCGATTTAAGGGCAGTTAAACATGATTTTCACAGTCAATTTTCTGGTCATTTTTTTTATAGTAAGTTGAATCAACCCTATCTCGTAACATACTGATATCTGTGAGGTAAAGATGTGATGTCGCTCAAGGAAAACGGTTGCTTGTTATGTTTTCTGTTAGGTTTTTGAATGCCCCATGCATTCGAGCAATTTTGACATTCTTTCAAAGCGATCGTAGTACTTGCACAAATGCCTCCGCCCCTAAGGCATCGCCAAAAAACACAAAGGATATTTAGCTTCTACACTTAACGTGAAGTCCCCTATATATAAATTGAATAGAACGGTCCAATTTTGCCCTTTGACCCAAAATGAAAGTTTCATCATCGTGTTTTCAATCAAGCAAGTTTCTGTTGAAAATCCTGATGTTATGACACTTTCTGCATCACTATGGACTACCAAGGTGAACAGAATGATGAAAAGGAAGCTTTGCAAGCTATTTTTGAAGAAGATTTCACCGGTAAGCGTAGCAAAACAGTTTGAGTAGCTTTTGATGATGTGGACTAACATCGCATCGCTCCCCTCCCCCTTTACTTCATAATGTAAATGCCCTGCTGATGACACGCCAGTGTATGAAATACTTTTTTGAGCCAGGTTGCCCAGTGGCAACCTAGGATGAAAGCTAGGTTGCCCATCAAAATTCCATGTTGCCCAAAATTTCAACTCTTCTACATTGTGATTAACTTTGTTAGAATGCAATGTGCATTTATACATTTATACACAGAGTTGTTTCCCCTTACCTGAAGTGATGAGCTCTTCCATGGGAACTTCTCAATAAACAGTTCC
This sequence comes from Branchiostoma floridae x Branchiostoma japonicum, assembly GCA_013266295.2. Classification (NCBI taxonomy): domain Eukaryota; kingdom Metazoa; phylum Chordata; class Leptocardii; order Amphioxiformes; family Branchiostomatidae; genus Branchiostoma; species Branchiostoma floridae x Branchiostoma japonicum. The sequence goes on along the minus strand of CM023824.1, from coordinate 25,063,807 downwards.
CAATGGAAGAAAGGGGCATCCTTACCACAAAATTTAGGTAGTGCACTGGGCTACCTGGGTGTAGAAATAGGTTGCACCAAGCAAAATATGGTTGCACGGTGCAACTGGGCAACCTAGTATTTCGCACACTGCACGCCCACTAATAGCCCCAGTTTTAGTTGATATAACGTTATAATCAATACATTTAATAATGTTGAGACTTCATGTAAAAAGTTATTAGTCTTTTAATCTACAACTGTGACACTGAAATACCTGTATTAACGTTATAACTTAGTCCATAAGTTTTGACACATTTTTTTACTTAACACTTACATGTACTAGTAAAGTGTTAATAATTTGTTATAAGCAGAGGCTATTTACAGACTAAGTTTGAAAATAATTTGTATACTTTACTTTTAATTTTACTATTGATATATAGCAACTATATTTTGCACTTTTATATGTTAAATTTTTAATTTTCTATTCCTGGCCACTTCCAGACCTTGCTACAACACCGTGCAGTTTCATGTTAAAACTGAAGGACTTGGACGTCAAACTTTCAGGTAAGTTTAACAATTATGGGACTAAAAATGATTCCTCTATCAGTTTGGACATCATTAATAATGTATTTTTAAGGACATATTTTCCATTCATTTGAAAAGAAAGCAAAACCTTCAATCACATTAATCGCAGCTACTGAAAATCATTTTTTCGTCTGTGCTTGCCACAAAACCTATAAAATATCTATAGCTAGCTGTACATGTGTATATATGTGGATGATACGGAACATAAATATAGGACTGTGTGTGCTAGCAGAGACTCCTAGCGGGATCTCTGCCGACAGGGACTCCGATTTGAGTTTCTGTTGACACCCAGACTCCGATCGGGATCTCTACTGGTAGAATCGGTGATTCAGTCTATGAGACCAGAGTCTCTACGTATACCCTAAGGCGTACATCCAATTTTTCTGCTCATTGAACACAGTTTTCACCCCAATTTCTCCCCTTTCTCTACCATATTCTTTAGGCCCCTTGTATGTGAAGATAACATACAGGGAGAGATACCCAGACGAGGCCCCAGATATAGAGATCCCTCTGCGCTCCCAGGTTCTCACAGCTCAGCAGCATGCAGACTTACTGGGCCATCTGAAAACTATTGTAGGTACAGCAGTATGTACATCAACAAGTTTTTGTTTGTTTTTTTATATACAGTATAGCTCTCGTGATATGCATCAAGTACCGTGAAAGAGGTCGCATGATACCGCGTGACAAGTCACAGGAGATCGCGTGACAAGTCGCGGTAGATTGCGTGATGAGTCGCGGTATACTGCGTGACAAGTCGCGGGAGATTGCGTGATGAGTCGCGGTATACTGCGTGCCAAGTCGCAGGACATTGCGGGAGCGCTTTCATGATTTTGTGTGACTACCGCGTGACTCCTGCGGGAGGCAGATCGTGTCTCGTATCCCAGAAGACGACAGGAACATGGTGTGAGAAGTCTGGTATTAGAACTGCATGGTCGTTAATCTATATTATAACGGCAAGTTTTACACACTTGCCGTTCAGTGCTATAATAAAACTATACCTGAAACGTTATTAAAAATTCCATATGAAATTTTCATATGAAATTGCTTAAACAAATTATTTTGCAACTGATAGTGATACGATATTTTTTTGTTAAGAAGCAATATGCTTACTTGCTGAAATTTGCATAACAATTATGTATGTGTATTATCTTCTTGGTAGCATACGGCACGGACCTAGCTGAGGGCAAGGTTTCTAAAATTGTAAACTCGAACCATTTTAGAGCCTTTGATAAATACAACGAATTAGACAGGTTAACGTTACTGATGCATTGGCAGGCAACTACTGATTTTTAGAACTTAGCAGTGTTAAGATGGTGGTGTGAGTGTACACTATACCATCTTCCATTCTTTGTGAAAACCTTCAAGTTGGCGGTATGTGAAAATAGCTACTAATAGTAGTAGTTTCGTTTTTATGTTAAACGGAACGGGTAATGCAAATTAGACGTGCACTCTTGGTCTATCGGCTGGTTTTTCTGTGTTTTTTTCGTGAGTAAAACAGGTAAAGCAAAGTTATACAGTCATGTACAACTATTTTCATTTTTGCGTTGCATCCTCGGTAACAGATCTGCAATCTCTACCAGCAACTACGCAGTTCTATGTACTGTTTATTCTTAATTTCTACATGGCCTGTTTATCAAGGTCTCACACCAGGAAAATCGGCTACGAGACACGATCAGCCTCCCGCGGGAGTCACGCGGGGTCTCTCAAAAATCACGCAAGCTCTCCCGCGACTGGTCACGTGATCTCCCGGAAAATGTCACGGGATCTCACGCGACCTATCCTGCGGTATCACGCAAGACCTTGATGCATATTACGAAAGCTGTACTGTGCTGTAAATCACTTTATGTTTGCGGTAGCAAAAAATCACGGCCTAAGAAAAATGGACATGTTTGGGGAACTACATGTATACGTTCACGATTGCGGCAGGTGCAGCAAAAAGAAAGTGAGCGAATATTTGTTCACGGTGAGTTTGCAGTACAGAAGTGACTGCGAAAACTGCAAATATAAATAAACCACGAACAAAAACCATGATTTACAGTATTCTGTATCTGTCACTCAATGCATTATGAGGGCATCAAAACTGAATTATAATAATAAGGCAATCTGTATAATATTGATACATACTGCCTCACATTAGCACATTTGCATCATTATCTTATACTTGGCACAGAAACAAGGCTCATACCCCATTAATTGATAACTTGAAAGTCAGTGCATTGTAGTGAGGACCTCTTTCTCTTGGATGAGGAACTGCATCTTCTCTTCCATCTGGGCTCATTTCATCTTGTCTTTGAGAACTTTTTTGGGACACTGTATCAGACTCCATCTCTTGTTTTTCCCTGACCTAGGCAGAGGAGAGTGTTGGCATGGCCATGGTGTTTACACTGGTGGAGGCGGCCAGAGACTGGATCAGCCAGAATGTGTGTCCAAACACAGCTGATGAGGAACAGCCACAGGTATAATACATTATCAAATACACATTTCTGTATCATGATCATTTGGGAACTGTTTACACTTAAACTGTCAGAGGCAGCCAAAGCAATTTAAGGACAGTAAAACCAGATTTTCAAAGTCAGTAGTTTTCTGGTCATTCTTTTAATGTTACAGTAACTGTGAATTTTAGTAAGTTGAATCAACTTATCCCATAGCAACTTATATCTGTGAGGCAAATGTGATATCACTGACAGAAATCAGTTGCTTGTTTCATAATATAGGCTGTGTCTAGCTATCTATTGGTGGTACCAAAAAAAAGGGACTCCTCATGATCACGTGCACGTAGCTTGCAATTTTGTTTTGGGGCTTATTTCAAATGTTTACAATTCTCATTGTTCCCAACTTTTTGATACACGACTTTGGATTTCAGCCCGATCCACAGCTATATCTCAATGTCGAGAACGCATACAACAATTGTTTCCTAAGATCATTACAGACTAATGCCAAGATGTTACAGTGAGTGAAACTTCTATCTTTAATTAAATACTATTAGATACTTTTGACACCTGATTGTGCAAACTGAGTGCTACTCTTTTATCATCATTCAATCCCTCTTTATGTCTGACTCATTTTATAGACTGGTTATACATGTGTATATAGACTGGTTTATTGTTTGAAAACTAAGTTAATAAGAGTGCCCCAAAACACAGTTTGACGGCAGTTTTGCAGATTGGTTAAGTTTGATTATTACCTCATTCAGATTCAGAAGTTCTGGAATATGCTGACACTCACACAGTTCTCTCCAGGATCAGTTATCACCAGCTGTCCCCGTGTTGCCATAGCAACAGCCCACTGCCTCTTAATCATGTCTACGTCTGTAGTGATGTGTTTGAGGAATTTTCCTGTCTTGTCAAACATCTCCACGCGACTGTTTCCCGTGTCTGCCACGATGACTTTACCCGCCCTGTCCGTACAGATACCGCGGGGATACTTCAGCTGACCTTCACTGATTCCCCAACCTCCAAACTGGAACAGAAACTGTCCGTCCTCGTTGTACGCGTAGACAAAGTGGTTGAAACAGTCTGATACAAGAATGTTCCCTTCCCCGTCCACGGTGACATACTGTGGGTGCTTCATCCCCTGCTGCTGACCCACAGTTCTCACAAGTGTCCCATCTGGCTTGCGCATCTGTGCAAGAAACAAGGAACTAACTTTTATAGGGCAAGTTACATGTATATACATTAAGGGCCTAAGTTATATACACTGTATATAACAAAAATAAGCAGCATGCATTATGCAAAATAAAACAAACTACGGTTGCCACAACACCAACATTGTTTACCTGCAGTTCACCTTGACAGTTGCCCCTGTCTACCGTGGTTTGTGTGATGAGGATGTGGTTCCTCCCGGTGTCCACGGCAACTCCTCTCACCCACCCTGTCTTCTGTAGGTCAAACTTCCTCAGCACCCTGCCCTGTTTGTCGTACTGCACAGCAAAGTCGGCAGAGTTTGTCCTCCCCACTACCCACAGGTTCCCCTCCCCGTCCATGGCCAGGTCTTGTGGGTCAATCTTCTGTCCTGCGACAGGAGAAGGCTTATTACCTAAACCTAGGACATCCATAATGACAAGAACGTTCATGTACATTGTATACCTGTATTAAATCTCACAACCACTCGAATGAAAAAAAAACACTTTACGGACGCTTTGATGTATTATCAAATATCGGATTTCATGTAGTGAACGCCCTTCCACGTACAAGACACCAGGTCAACCACACTGGTCAGCAATGTTCCAGAAACTCAGAAATGACATCATCACATATAACATAGACACAAACCATTAAAGCACTGGTGATAATGTTCTTGCACTAGAAACTACTTTTAACTGACCTCTGACCTCCATAATGGCATTTTGAAATGTTGATTTTGATTTATAGTATGTGAGTCTAAGTCTTATGTATGTGCATGTCATGCTGCGTGTCAAGTGACATATACTGGCATTATATTTTGTAGTATGATTTTATGAATCCAGGAAGAATAGAATAGAAATCAGAAAGTCATAAAATCATAAATTCATAAAATTCCAAATAAAACATCAAACAGACATCATATTTGAGTTTAATTGTCAGCCATACTGATTTCAGTTTGCATTTCTTTGTTACATTATTTGTATGATTTTTCTTTTGTACAAACTGTATGTAACCTGGGCCCCCTTGGGAATCAGCAAGTAATGCTGAAGGGGCTACCCAGGAGTGTCCAAGATGAAACAAATAAATAAATAAATAAATAAACATCATCACCTAACACGACTGTTGGGAACTGGCGGACAAATGTTCCCTGCAGGGTGAAGACTTGGATTCTCTGGTTGCTGCTGTCGGCTACAAAGATCTCCCCTTCATCTGACACTGTAACGCCACGTGGACCCTGGAACTGTCCTGTTCCTGACCCCTCCCCACCAAATGTCACTATCTGAGACCAATGCTCCCCTTGCCTTTGGTTATCATGGTGATGACCTTTGCCCTTTGCTGCAGGTGCAGCCGCCATGTTTTTTTTCCTCAGCTGATGTGGTAGCCCTACCCAAAGCCAAAGCGTTAAGCTTTGAACCACTTTGCCATGGGCTGGACTAAAACATGATGGGGGAGACTGAATTATTTTGGCCATCTTTTCTTCCAATCCTAGGAAACTTGCTAAAAAGTCTTTGCAAGAAGGAATGCTGTGAAAGTTTTGTAATCTTAACAAAATGAAGTTCAAAAAGCTGAATTAAATCTTTAAATTATGTATGGTCTGCTGTAAGGCCAGCTGAATATGTTACCCCCTTCACTGGGGTGGGAGTTGGTTTGACCCAAAATTGATAATTGTAAACAAAACCGGTTCTGCAGCTTTTGATTAGTGCTAGAACTAGATGGCTGAGATATGATATTGATAACTAGACTAGAGGTAATTCTAATTTGCAAAACACGCAACATGCAATTCTTGCTTTAGTCCATTAGAAGAATTTAGGCATTTCTAAAACCAATCAGGCTCATATAACAAACCATTCTTGTGTTTTCTTTTGTGTTGGAAAGATACAATGTCATCTACTAGGGTAAAGATTTGCATGCAGTTTGTTGGTAAGTCAATAGAGGGCGCTAATGCACTGCAGTTCTATGGCCCATCTTGGAAATGTTAACATATGAATAGAGAAAACAACCTGTGTCCTGCGTGATATAAACTCTTGATCTTCATCACATTGGGCGAAGCAGGAAATTTGGAATCTTTGCCTTAGTTTATGAAGTCAGATATCTTAATAGGTACAAAAACTGGAAGGTCTGATAGAGTACAAATTTAGAGAAGCCAATGGGGGGACCAAAATCTATATATTGAGTGTGTATACATTTGTAGATGTCATTGGCAATTATGGGAGGTGATTACATGTATGACAGTTGATTGACAGGGAGGTCATGCTTGAAGGTGACCCAGCACATGTTGGGGGGATTAAGTTTGTGGTATGTGGAGGAATTCAGGAAGCAGTGTAATTCGAATAACATCATATAATCCATTCCACAATAACGAAAACACTTCCCGGAGGTCTTTGACCTTGAAGGTGACAAAAGCTCTGGATCTCAATATACTTCCCAGAAGTCTGAAATCTCTGATTTTTTGTTCCCAATGCTAGGACCAGATGGAAGAAGAACCATCAGATGTCTCAGACATGTTGTCCTCACCAGGAGTGGAGCTTTCCGAAGTCAGAAATACAGGAGGCCGCTGGAACTTTGTGATTGGACTGGTGGTAGGATCAACATTCTCACTCATACAAGAAAAGAGTAATATGCATAATATACAGTACAGCTGCTCTCTCTCAACTTACCATCTACATTGAGCGCAAATTGAATTGTGATCAAAAGTAATGAAAAATGTAATTAAAGGCCGTGCATTTTTCAATTAAAACGTGTGCAAAAGCCGTGCACTTCTCATTTCAATCGAGTGCATTTCTCGTATAAAATGACCGTAAATGTTCTCGTAATTGCACGTGGATGTGCATTGTAGATAGCCACACGCAATTGCCGCTGATTAGTGCATGCAGTTCTAACTGCCTATATATTGCACAACTTTTACACAGCTTGTAATCGCAACTTAAATGCAATCTAAAAGTGATTTACACCACTTTTGCACAATATTTAAAACCACATATAAAACCCATGGGAAGAGAAGTTAATCCAGATCTGTACTGCATTGTCAAACATGTATATGTATAACTCTTTAACATTCTTATAGACCAAGGCATAGATAACTGTCTTGATAATTTATTACTGCTCAATAAGTTGCCATGTACTAGTACATTGTAACTCAGTTACTATTGTTGTTCAATAAATTTTGATTTGATTTCATATCAAAGTGTCTGAGCCAGCTCTTGTTGCATCGTGTCTGTAGGGTAAGCCCTCTGCTGGCAAGTCCACCTTTTTCAATGCAGCGATGGCCCAGAACCAGGCCAAGACTGCTGCTCATCCCTTCACCACTATAGAGCCCAACTTTGGGACTGCCTACTTCAGTGTACCGTGCCCTTGTGCTAAGATGGACCAACAATGTGAAGCAGGTAACATTTTTTTGAATTCATGATTCCAAATATGCACTGAAGTGTTCTAGCCAGTGCCCGTCTTTACTTAATTTGACAGAATTTTGCCGCTTAATGACGGACAAAAATTTTGCCCAATCCATGATACACATCTTTGATGGACAAAAATTGGCGTGTAAAGATATGGAAAGAGATGTCATAAAACTAAGCTTAGCCTACCAGCAAAATTTTCCTCTCAAAATGCAGGAAGTAGCATTTCAGAGGGTCAAGGATTCAAATTTTTTCAGGGGGGTGCAACCCCGTGGAATGCCGAAAGATTGTTGCACCTCTGATGTTATGAGATATTGGAAAAAAATGGATGGAACAGTACTTAAGTTACTGTACAGTTTTCTGACAGCCACCCTGTAACCCCAGCTCCAATCAGTTTTACTGTCTGCCCCCACATCTGCTTTATCTTATTTAGGCTGTCAGAAAAACCTAGCATTGAGGAAACAATGATCAGAGCTTAAAGAATTTCTTTTTTTTCAAGCCAGCTAGATCATCAGTCATTACTTTGGAATGAATGCATATTTTTTGCATCCTTCTCCAGCCTATGGCCATAACTACAAAGGGGAAAGACTGTTACCTGTACTGTTGAAGGACGTAGCAGGGTTAGTTCCTGGAGCAGCTGATGGCAAAGGCAGAGGAAACAGGTAGTACTACATGTACATTGGTGCAAATGTGTGACTGTATAATGTGGTTTATAACACTTAATACTAACTTGTCTTTTCCAGTTACAAAGTCTTTTATTGTTTTGAGTAACTCATAGTTAACGTTGTGGATTTTTGTCTCTGTCCTAAATTCTTTAGTTGTGTGGTGGGTTGGATATTATGTACAACAAACTGTACTAGACTTAGTCTAAAAATCATTCTTAAACCTAGCATCAATGTAGCTTGACTGGATACATTTTCTAAAATGTATAATATGGTACAGCAAATTGGAGTAGATTGAAGGCTTAAATTACTAACTTTCAGATTGACAATTACGATTCATAGCTATACAATACATGTAGAGGATGTCAAACATGTAGAACGTACTGCACCTGTGCCAAACAAGTAATGTATTATGCTCAGCACTTTGGCAGAACGTCTCGATCGTTTAAGATCATTGTGGTGTTCAAGTATTAAGGACGGTATTATGTCAATAGTTTTAAATTGTTCTGTCGGAAAAGATATTCAATAATTGACAAGTCTAGTACATGTACAATGGGCAAAATTGTGATGCAACATCGACCAAACATCCAATGAAAACCTGGGTTTCACACAGGCACAGTACGTTCTGCTGACGTGCTTTCACATAGCTCTGCGTAGTCTAGTAGCATGCGTAGTCCAGTGGTAGGGCAACCCTGCCTCTGGACTAAGAGGTTCAGAGTTTGAATCCCGGCTGTTGTTGCTCACCCAACATGCACACTACTGTAAAGGGTCGCAGTCCTTAGAACGGGACGTTAAGCTGTTCATTGTGCCTAAGTTGAAAAGACCTAGGGGAATTTCCCCGGTACAATGAACCTGTAAATACTGTACATAGCGTCTGTCTTCTCTGGTTATGACCAGTGGGAGATTAGCTCTCCAGTGAGTAAAAAACTGGATCGAGATCACTATTTTTGTCTTGCCAGGTTCTTGAATGACCTGCTGGATGCGGATGTCCTGATACACATTATTGACGTATCAGGGCAGACAGATGAGAACGGTGAGGAGACTTCAGGGTACGACCCAACCAAGGATGTCAGGTGGCTCAACGTTGAAATACAGTAAGTCCTACCTGCTAGATTGTATGTGAAGCCACATCAAACAGGGCTCGAAATACCCAGATGCAACATGCAATTATTAGGCGATTCAAGAGTTGCATGTAAAAATATGTAAACTTGCAATATTGCATGTAGTGGTAGTTAGAAATTACATGTATCATGTTTGCACACTGCAAAAGTCTGGTGCAGTAAGAGATGTCTCTAAAGAAAGGGATAGTGTACAATTAGTAGAATGTACATGTAGATTTGCTACTGCTTAGAAATGCTACTAAGCTGAAAAAACGTTTTTCTTCAATATACTCATGTATTGTAATACTACAATGCTTGAGAGCCTTTGTCTTTATTACTAATTAAAATTTTTGCATGTAGATTTTTAAAATTGCATCTAGTAACAATTTTGCCAACATGCAATCATTATGTTGGATGTAACGTTACATGTAACTGAACAATAGTATTTCGAGCCCTGGCAAATAAAATTTTATGAATGACATCTCCTGCAGAAAGAAAAGAAAAGACAGGATACAAACTTTCAAAATGGAGACCATAAATGCTGATGCAAGAATTTAGGCCACTTAAAGAGACATTATGATGAGAAAAATTGGTAACATTTTAACAAAAGACCATTGATACCAGTTGTGTTTAAGCTTACTCAGGCCTTCAAATTTGTTCAAAACAAATTATGTTAACAGCATATACATGTACCTGCAATGAGTTTCTTGATACTGATTGTTTTGGGAAGAAATTCAATTTTATTTTCCATATCTAGCCAACATTGTTTTAAAATGTACATTGTAGGTCTGTCTCTAACATTAGTATTATTTTACTTAATATTTTTTTTAGAATATGCAATAACCAAGTTTCCACCACTGGTCTTGTCCTTAGTGCTGAAAATGAAATCCCATAGGCTTATCTTGTTAAAATCATAACAATTAATAATATACACTGTAGAGTGGTATTTTAATTTTTTTCAGCACATAGTACATAAAGAAAATTCTTGATTATGTCATCTACAAATGTAATTATTATATATTAATAAGTAACACTTTTTTGTCAATCTTTAGCTGTTGTTTAGCTGTTATTTTAGAATGTCACCATTTTCAAAAACTTTTTTTCAGCCATGTTGTTTAGCTGTTATTTTAGAGTGTCTTATTTTAGTACCAGTCTAGTTTTAAATCTGTATGAAGTTCAGAATTCAGCACTAAATGGCTGCAAGGGATTTTAAACTGAATAAACCATTCTATCTATCTATCTGAAGCATGATTGGTGAAAATACAGTACCATTCATTAAATTTAATTTGTAATTTTTTTCCTGCCACAATCCTGCTGGTTGGCCATATGGGTAAAATTTCATGGAACAGTGAGTGTGAGTTCAATCCTACATGTACATTTTGTAGAGTCGTAATTTTATTTCCTGCAATTAAATGTGCAAAGGCTAGGTGTAATATAGCTAGCTGCCGCCGCGCCATGTGCCTGCGAAGCTGGTGTGTTACGCCGAAGGGCGGTTATACCGGCTATACCGACACAGATACAGATACAGATACAGACCCAGTGTGCTTGGCTGTAGCATTGCACTATAAGCTACTTGTAAAAGGATCGTCCTTCGGTTGAAGATGACTGCTCTTAGTCTCTACCAGACTAACTGCACTGGCTATAATAGGGAGATATTTGCCAGGGGAGTTTGGCCGCCTTGGGGTTTGACTGGCCACGGGGGAAACTAACCCTCCCATGGACTGACTCTACTAGCCAGCTATTCTTTTCTTTTGCCTGGTGGAGGCTAGACTGCTCTACCTTTACTTTATGCCAGTGACAGTAACTGTTTGACATGATTGTCCTGTATTTGTAGTCGCTGGATCTACGACAACATCATGAACAAGTGGGAAGCGATTGTGAAGAGACCTCTGAAGCTGCTGGACATGTTTACTGGGTACCACGCTTCTAAATCTGTCATCCAAGTAGCCTTCACTGCAGCTGGAATTGATACAAGGTACATACTCATGGTGTATTCTGTATCACCTGAGGTACCAGCCCAACTACGAGTAGGATCGCCCGACAGCCTTCGGCCGTTGAGTGGGTTGGCACCGAGGATGATGCGGAATACACCGTGTAGTATTCTACTTGATATTGTCATTTTAATGTAAAATGTGCCTCAAACGTAGAAAATTTGGTGTCCCTATAAACAAATATTGTAACAACATCAATTCCAATGTTAGAATGCTGTATTCGAATTTTCGAAAATGCAACACGCGGCACACACGAAATGCATTTGAATTGTCCTATGCAACTTTTGGAAGCTGCGAACACATAAAACACAACTGATTACAATACTCCTCCAGAGGTCACTTACCTCCTTCACAGAGTAAAAACCCTCCATACATGCACAGAGGTAACAAAAAATCTGTTTGTTTTTGTTTTATTACTAGAAAGCTGGTAGAGACCCTCCCTGGATGGGATGTCGGCATCCTCCACAAACTGGTGACTGAGTTTATCCGGATCCGTTTCCCCATGGTGCTGGGGCTGAACAAATCCGACCTACCAGAGGCAGAGAACAACATAAACAGGTGTGTATTTCATTATTATTTTGGAAAAGTCTGAAAAGGATAACATAGGATCCAACCATACTTTAGCTCTGTAGGGCCTATCCTGCCGTTTGCATCAGTTGGAACAGATCAGCTTAATCCCTGGTCAAGCCCAGCACATCGGCAGAACGTACTGCACCTGCGCAAAACCTGGATTTTCGCTGGATTTTTGGTCAACGTTGCTTCAGAATTTTGCCTGTTGCAGACCATATCTTTTTCTACACAACATTTGAAAACTACAGACGGAATGTCACCTTTATATACGTGAATTCGACCTTATATGAGACATTCTGCCGATGTGCTATGCACAATACATTATGGGTGTCAAGCCCTTGTCAAACATTAGAACCTTCCCAAGACCTCCATCCAACCAAAGCTGGCTGAAGTTTGGGAGCAGTCTGACCAGATTTAGACCATGCTTATCTTTATATACAAATCAAAATTATTTGTTTACTGTTTGTTTATTGTCAGTTTGCACTTAAAAACAAATCAGTATGTAAATTAAATGAATTATCTAGTCAATGTGTGGGAGAACCCAGAAATACACAATCATGTATTGTACATAGCACACATGTGTTGTAATTAAATAAACCCAAACACTGCTGACTAACTCCTGAACACCAGTTAACCATGGCTGAATCTTCCGTTTATATACACTGTATATCCAATTGTTTTAAACAACTTTAAACTTAAGCTGGAGCAGTCAAACAGTAGCCGACCTGGCCAAACACCAGCCAACCACAGCCAACCTTGCTCCTGACCTACCCCTAACCATGGTTGGGGGAGTTCGGCAGTGTTCAGAAGGGTATATTCGGCTATGTGTGACAGGGACTTAACAGTAAATTAGTATACACCGTGAGTCTAGTCATGAAGGTTCATCGGTCTGTGGTAATAGTTACAGTAACTGTTGAAAAGTCAAAAGCTCTAGGTGAGAACATTTTTTTGTGTTGGATTAAAAGTTTTGACTGTCAACAAGTAAATTACACTTTCTGCATTAAACTACCTCGTACTCCCCTCGAGCTCCCCAAGATGCAACCACAGTAAACACACCACGTACTGTTGTAGAGGGAGCCGTCTGCTTCAGGCACGGCATCTTTCTATAGCTTCTGAAACAAAGTCTGCGTTTCTCCTTGCAGCTAGCATTATTAGGCTGAAAAGACTCCGACGGCAAGTCTTTCAACAGAATTTTGTATCCATTCTTGACCACATCTAGGATCTAATTTGGGGCATTCACTCCAGCCCAGTGATCAAAACATCTCCTCAGTCTGCCACGCACTGAAATCTTAGGTTGTCCTTCCTCATAATCAAACTTATGTAAGGACATGAACTCCTCCACCGACGACACTCCCGGAATCTACCAATGACTCGCAAACTCTCCATTTGTAGAGCCCAGTCAGTGTAAATTGTCTTCTATGAAGAAGAAGAAACACATCAAGAGCATGCATGACTCGACTGCACAATCCTACCCGATCAGTTCTCTTTCTTAGTGAAGGTACTAATCTTATCAGTACAACGCCTCCTCCAATGGCCAGATTCGCCGCATGCAAAACAGTTACCGGGTTGGAACGGCTGAGAATTTTCTGCGCTTGAAGAATTGGCGGCCTTGTCCGAAACACTGTGTTGAGCGCTAGCTTAAAAGTTAGAGCTGGGTTTACGGTTCTTCGTGTTTCCTTCTTCTTCTGTTTCGCTCTATACTCTGCTTTAGCGATGTGCTTTTTGTCTTCAGAATCGCTTGCTAAATCATTCTTCACATATTCTTGGACCATAGTCCATCCATTATCGGACTTGTCAGCTAACAAGATTAGCTTCTGCCTATAAGAAAGGGAACGTTCACCTTGTTCTAACTCTTGCACCGCTTTTCCTGTCTTGCCTTTCTCAATCAGCTCCTTGGCTCCTGCCACCTTCTGTTGTAGCTCCATGTTGAACTTGTATTGCTCCTCGTTCCCCTTACGCTTGAACTTCGGGAGCTGGTCCTTCTTCATTTTCTTGATCTCAGAGAGCTGCTTGTCTGCCGCATCCTCGCTCGATCTCTTAAGATCTTGAAATTTTTCGTTCATCAGGTTCGTCACTGCTTGGAGAATAGCTGCGTTATCCCTCTGTACGGCTTGCTGGAAGTGTTCTCCTTCTCCCGGCGCTGCCATGTCAAGGAATTTTCTTGTCTGTCGCCTCGTGCCACTGGAAGCAAGGCCTCGAATGAGGGGTCGTGTGGGGTCATGTGGTGCAGCGGTAGCGTGTTCGGCCCAGGGCCAAGAGGTCCCAGGTTCGATCCCCACCCATGTCACCGATCTTGTGCCCTTCAGAAAGGCACTTTACACGACTTTCCTCACTTCACTCACTGACAGGTGTAAATGAGTACCTAGCTTCGGTTAGGGACGTCCCTCGGATAGGACGTTCAATGGAGGTCCCGTGTTTGGGAGAGCCACACCCCACGCACGATAAAGAACCCACCACACCCTTCGAAAAAGAGTAGAGGCATGCCCCGGTGTGCGATGGTGCAAATTCTACAGTGACTGGCCTCAAGGTTAGCCCTTAATAATAGCCCCGTGCTAGTTGGGCAGCCTTGGCTGTGTCTTCAGCCGAATAAATAAATAAATAAAGGCCTCGAATGAAGATCCAACCCCTCAGTGCTCCTTAACAATCCTCCCAGCACCTGCTCTCCACCTGTTGTGCTCATTAATCAACAGTCACCTCTGTACAACTCAAACACATCATTTATTAATGCAGAAAGTGAATTTCACGCTAATAACTACGTCAAACGCTAGAAATTAGTATAATGTTGAGCACTCTTTTTCTAGGATTCAGGAGGCCTATCCGAATGCAGCTGTGATGGCCATGAGTGCCCTGAGTGAGTGTAGACTGCAGGAGTTACAGAAGAATGGCTCCCTGCAGTATCGTTATGGAGAACCATTTTTCACATTTGATGACGAATCTCTCAGACCCCTGTCTACCACAGAGACTGATGAACTGGATAGGATACAGAACAACATACTTGCTAAGTAAGACCATCACTTCACTCGCTGAATTATATTTGGTTAGGCCCATATTGTTTTATTTTATCATTTAATACATGATGATGTGATGATCAAATTATGCTTTGTTTAATCCATTTTTATCTGATTCATAATGTAAACTTTGTTTTCTTAAGTGTTATTTGAATCAAATAAATTGCACTTCTAAGTTCGTAAGCTAGATTTTTAATAGATACAGACAATCTTTATTGAGACAGCAAAAGTACATAACAGTCAGCGACTTTTGTACGGTCTACTACAACTTTTAATATGTAACGGTTACTGACAAAGTTGACAATATTCACAATCTTGCTGTTTTACAAAGTATGCAGTAATGGAAACGAAGATAATTTCAAAGTTGAATATGGATAAACTTCTTGAGGATTGTTTCATATTAATAGAAATTTATCTTGAAAGTTTTTCTGTGTCGGTAGAAGTCATTATGAAGCAAGCATTTTAAATTGTGATTTCCAACACAAGAAATTGGACTTACCCAGATTTTTGTCTGTAAAACTCCAGTCTTTGTCAAGGAATAAACAATCCACTCCACACCATATGCAGATGACACACGTTACTCTGTGAGCAGTGAATCATATAAGACGGGGGGCGCCACAGACTTTTTGCAACCTATAATCCACTGCTCACCGAGTCGCGTGTGTCATCTACATTGTACATAACGTGATGTCACATTAGCATTGGATTGGGTAGGTCCAATTTTCTTGTGCCGGAAATTACAGTTTAAACTGACTTCATTACTTAGAAATTTGGTAACTTTAATAGTGTGTGTTTCTGTAATGTTACTAGGTATGGCTCTACCAATGTCCACAATGCCCTGAACCTTGCTGTGTCCTTGAAGTCCCCCATCTTTGCCTTCCCTGTACAAGACTTGGACACACTCATGTCACTGGATCACAGGCAAAAGGGAGAGTCACCTGGACTGCTTAAGGTACAAGAAAGATCTACCCTTACAGTACGATGCTAAACTTTATTTCAATACAAAACTTAAGGGTACACGGGATCAATTTTCAACGACCACATGTCTATTACCATAACTCTCGCGAGTTTATGTTCGGAAGTGTTTGGTCGTTGAAATTTTTATCTTTATGTACCCTTTATGTCTGAATAAAGTTCAGCATTGTACTATATGATTACTACATTTTGTACCAACGCAGATGAACTTCCATGATAAAGATCTAGCCTTATCTTGAAAGTTCATCTGCGTTGGTAGAAGTCGTTACGTAGCAAGTTTAAACTGTCATTTCCAAGCAAGAAATTGGACTTGCACAAATTTTCGACTGTACGACTCCAGTCTTTGTCAAGGAATGAGCAATCCACCACTTCTGTGACGTCACGTTATGCAGATGACACACGTGACTCAGTGAGCAGTGGATCATACATTGTACATGTACATGTAGGTTGCATGAAGTCTACATGTATGGCGCCCCGTCTTTGTTGAGGGATGGTAGCAATGCCCTGATGTACATGTAGATGACCTCTTTAAAGACTTAAATTGCAAAAAAGTCTGGAAATTGTAGTCACAGTAAATTTGCTCTAGAAAAATGTATATGTAGGCTGTGTTACATAATACCTTGCTGTCAGGGGCTGATTGGGCCTCCTCCCCAAGAGCTTGTGGCTATACACCTATACAAGTTGAGAGAGCTATTCCCATTTGCAGAACTGCTTTAAATTTGCAAATGGATTTTTATCTGCATATTCCTATAAACTGTTTGAAATATCCGCAAATAAAACTGGTTTATGTTTTTTCTTTGAATTCCTTCTAGATATATTCAGCTTATATAAACACTTAAATGACACAAATGTAAACACATTGTGAATAATAGTTCAATATCAAAAGCATAGTCTTAAACAATTTTTCACTTGTCATAATGTAGTAATGGTATTATTACATTGTATCATTTTTTTTAATTATTCACAACAAATCAGAGACAGTTTACATTGCCCTCCTGTGCTTTTAATCAGGAATCGTTTTCATGCGTATTCTTACATGGCATGGAATGGCCGAGTGCCTAGGCTAGTGGGCATGAGATTGAGAGGTTGTGGGTTCAATCCCTGGCCTTTCTGGATAGAGTTTGTGTCCTTGAAAAAGGCACTTGACACTACTTTTCTCACTCCATCCAGATGTAAAATGGGTACCTGACTTTAGTTGCGTGGGGAGGTAAAAGTCGGTGGAAGGAGAGGGATGGGTTCTACCATCCAATTCCATGCCATAAGTGGCGTCTGTGTGGTAAGTGGCGTCTGTGTGGTGTAGTGGTAGAGCATCCGACTGTCAAGCAAGGAGACCCAGGTTCAATCCCCAGTGAGGGTTGGACCCAGACATGTCCGGACATGCACTCAAACGTTGTGCCCTTGGGAAAGGCACTTAACACGTATTTCCCCCCTCAGTTAGAGGGATCCTGGGCCCTACTAGGGTTTGGGTTGGCGCTAGGAAGGGCATCCAGCCGTAAAAAAATCCTACTTTAAAAAAGACTTGC
Source organism: Branchiostoma floridae x Branchiostoma japonicum (assembly GCA_013266295.2). Lineage (NCBI taxonomy): Eukaryota > Metazoa > Chordata > Leptocardii > Amphioxiformes > Branchiostomatidae > Branchiostoma > Branchiostoma floridae x Branchiostoma japonicum. Next base: position 25,046,400 of record CM023824.1, on the reverse strand, counting down.
ACACGGTGGTAAAATTTGGGCCCCGATCTCCCCACCTGCTTTAGAACCCGAACCACGTTCGATATGACGTAATTCGAATCGAACGGCATTCGATCCGGGGTCCCCCGCGGTCAACCGCGTGTTCAGGCTCATTTTTACACGGGTGCCGCCAAACAGAAAAAAATATCACATTTGCACAAATATAAACAGTTTTCTGGACAGTCCATCTATGCTGTCATTTGTAGTGGACATGTAACATGTAACGAAGTTACTGCCGTGATCGTGGGTGACCTTGAATGTCGCAATACTTGTACACGCTGGCATGAATGTCCCCCTCTTCATATCCGTGCCGCATGACATGCGTGCAAACCTCGAGCAAGATTGGAAGCACGGAGAGTCCAACATACCTCATTGACGGCTTAAAATGACTGTAACGGTTTTTCCGAGGCTTGTGTCTTAGGGATTTTTTAAAAATGCCCCCGATTTTGAATTATGGGTAATTGAGTGCGAAAAATGTCAAAAAATGCCATTTTTTCACCTATTTGTCGACAAAAACTACACTTTAAATCAGAAATTAAAAAATTCCTAAGGCACAGCTTTCGATATTATCCCTAGCCGTCGAAAAATATAAAAATTAAGTATTGGGGATAATATATGTAGCCAATCTTGCTCAGTGTTTGCCTAAAAACATGGCGCTCCGCAAACGCGAAAAAAATCGTCTTTCGGAGCGAAATTATGAAAATCAGCCATTTAACGTAAAAATCAAACATCAAAAGTATGTAAGGGCGATAATTTCGTTTTATTTTGACGAAAGTTTCCCTTCCATACCATTTGTTTATTTTCAAATGTTTTACGGTTAGCCCAAAATTTGCGTCTTGTAACCCGATACTTTTTCGAACGCCCCTAGCAATGGGAAAGAATACCGTAGCAACAGACCACCGTGGCACTTGATGCAAGCACGTCTAACCCCCGTTTCGGGGGGAAATGACGTTAAAACTGGAGAAGAAGAAGAAGAAGAAGACACGGGACCAACAACCCACTGCCACTACAGCCTCAGAAAAGGTTTTGAACTACCTTAAGTTTTACCTTTACCATTTTACTTTTTTCAGGACTGCATGGTCCTGAGACCAGGTACTACAGTTGGCCACCTTCATACAGTGCTGGTACATGCTCTAGAGCTCTTAAAGGGAACATTCGTCCGAGCTGAGGTACGATTGAATAGTATTTTACCCACTGTAAGGCCTCATGTGGTAAAATGTTTGTCAAGGCTTAGTCCAAATTATTTAGACATCTAATGCAATTTCTGGGCGGCAAAACCGGATTTTCAAAGTCAATTTTCTGGTCATTCTGTTAATGTACATGTAGAGAGTTGAATCAACCCTATCATATAGCATACTCATTCTGATATCTGTGAGGCAAAAATGTGATGTCACTAGCGGAAAAAAACGCTTCTTTCATATCGTAGGCCGGTTCTACATGTAGCTATTTATCGGTCGTTGTTTTGGGGCTATTAGCTACATGTATTTATTGGTGGTACCAGAAAATAAAGGGACTCCTTACATTCAATTAATTGCAGTTATGATTATTTTGATATAACTAAATTTATTGTAAACTGTTACCTAAAGCCCCAGTCACATATTCAGAACATTCCCCCTAACACCGACCAACCATGGTTTGTTTAAGTTCAGGAGCAGTCTGACCAGATTTAGGCCACACCTACCTTTCTATACGAATCAAATTAAATTTGAGTTAAATATGACTCAAATTTGACCCCCAACATGCCCTGATCACTGCTGACCTACTCCTGAATACCAAGCAACCACCAGTAAACCATGACCGAACCTCCCGTCCACACCCAAAGGTTTTAAACATTTTGAAACATTTGGCAGGTGCAGCTGAACAGTAGCTGACCTCGCCAAACACCAGCCAACCACAGCCGACCTTCTTCTAACTATGGTTGGGGAAGTTTGTGTTGTGTCCCAAACCGTGCCTGTCCCGTTCTGTGCCTGTGCGGGCACAGAACGGGACACAGCCTAAGTCTGTCCAGAACCGTGCCCGGAAGTGCTGTCAATCATGGTGATTGGCGGGACTATAGCATAATCATTCACGCCCAAGATTCCATGTATGGTTATATGAAGACGTGGAGACGGTTAGATATTATATTGCGAAATATATACAGTTCTTGATTCCTTGATACAACGCAACACGTAGACGGTAGCATACCCAATTAGAAAGTAGATTGATCCGAGCACAGTACTGGAATCGGAAACAACACTGTGCTTATATCCACTAAGCCCACGCACGGATCTGGATAGTCCTGACGCCTATCCACGACAGACTAGAGCAAATCAACTTCTAGACAAACCCAGAACCGTGCCTCAGGACACGCGATGGCTGTGTCCCGAACTGTGCCCGGGCACGTGTTCAGGCACGTGCCAGGGTAAGGAATGTGATAGAACCTTTTCATTTTGTTGCAGAATGATACAAGGCACTCTGTTTTTGACACTAAATCATCTAAGATCAGCGTGAAATGTAAACTGTACTTAACAGAGCAAGAATCATACCGATTCTTTCTTATTTTCATCCCGGCGAAAAACAAAGATGGCTGGCTAAACAGCTAAACAACACCACGAAAAGGCTCCTCCCTCAAAACACTAAGCTCCGCCCCCAAAGCACGGAATGGGACAAGGCCCTTATGTGTCCAGAACTGTGCGCGGTCAGGCACGGTTCGGGACAGTCCCCGCGTGTCCCAGAATGTAGATTTGCCCCAGGCACGGTTTGGGACACGCACCGAGTGTCCCAAAGCATGCTTTGGGACAGGCACGGTTTGGGACACAACAGTTTGGCAGTGTTCTGGATGCCATATTATATTTGACTATGTGTGACAGGGGCTTTAACTGTGACCTATATGTCTAAACATATGAATGTTAAGGGAAAGGCTGTAAGATTTGAGCTGTGTGTACTATAAATGCTTATATTTTTATTCTCTCATGCAGGCCAGGGAAATCAATGGAGACAAACGTGTCGTCAGGAAAGATGAAATCATCGGTCCATCCAACAACGTCATCAAAATCATGACTTCTCCAAAGTCCTCCCACTCCTAAAACTTATATATCTGTATCTGTATCTGTGTAGCCAGTATAACCGCCATTTTTTTGCCTTGACAATGGCCACCTCTAAGACAATCTGCCTGCCAAAAATCGTGCACCTCGGACCATGCCTTCAATAGTTATCGTCCATAATCTGCCAAACAGTGCAAAACCGATTTCATAGACTTCTGTCGAAGTCAATGAATGTGAATTTATTGTAGCCAATCTTAAGTGCTTTCTTTACCGAAGACCATGCATGGCATGGCATTGCATTGCATGGCATATAAAAGGGCTTGTGACAGGACTTCAACGTACGAACCAACCGAAATGGTCCAATTAAACCGGGCACAAAATGTTTCTTGTGAGTGACATACATCTAGGTCAGAGGTATGCACATCTCAGAAAGGACTAAATGTAAAATCATAATTGAAGAACTCTGTAAATTCGTTTTATACCTGTTTTAAGAAGAAAAGAAAAGCTCGTAAATTATAGATATAGATAAAGCATAGCATAGTTTTTTTATTATACTCTGGGTATCTAATTTAATGCATTTAGCCCTAGTTGAGCGTCAATATGCAATAAACTTCATCGCCGTTGTCATTTTTTAACTGACGGAAGACGACAACGTCTTCCCTTTATTTGCGAGACCAAACAACCATAGGCGCTGCCATGTTAAAAACATGAAGGAAACGTGTGGATATTTAATGATGGCCTTCATGTGGGGCACGTCGGCAGAACGCACTTCGCCTGCGTAAAACCCGTAATGCATTGTGCATAGCACTTTGGCAGAACGTCTCATATAAGGCTGTATTAGAGCATATAAGGTTGACAGCCTGTCTGTAGTTTTCAGATGTTGTATAGGAAAAGATATCGTCTGCAACAGGCAATTTTGATGCAACGTTGACCAAACATCCAACGAAAAACGTGAAAAATTAGGGGTTATGCGCAGGCGCAGTACGTTCTGACGACGTGCTTCACTTGGAAGGAACAGTTTACATCAACATTGGGTAACCGTGGAGATAACCATGGGAATATTGTAAAAAATGGCTCGCGCTAGGCAACAGGTGACCACACCCGCCCAAGGACACCGTGTTTTTGTGTACCGAACAAAGACGGTCTGAAGCGACAGACTAATCATCCCCGGGTAACCATGGGAATAACCATGGTAACATGGTGAAACATAGCGCGCCCTGGGCCACAGGTGACCACACCCGCCCAGGGACGCGGTGTTTTTCTGTACTGACAAAGGACAAAGCCAAGACTGTCATCTGCAGCGGCGGACTAACCATGGCAGGGCGCGATCGCATGCCGACCAGGAGCCGCCTGGTCTCCGCCGGAATCACCTGTTGGCTTCTGATTGTCACAGGTAGGGAATAAACATTTTGTTTGTTCCGTATTTGATATTTACCTGTACGTATGTAGATGTAGCCGACAAGGTAGGTAGCTAACAAATCATGTAGTCGGTATTTCAACTGTCAGGATATAAACAGTACCACGCCTTGCAAAGATGGACCTGTGGAAATTGCCACGTGGAAAGTGCTTCTGCCCGGTCGTGACAAGGGACGTGTACCCTGTACATGTACCTGTACCTGTAAGATTAGGTACAGGTCTAGGCCTAAACGTGAAGGGTACAGAATAAAGCACCATCTTTAATTATACTGATAGAGGAAAAACAGCAGAAGATTTTCGAGGCCGGCGTTCAAACAGCTAAGGAATGTGACCTGATTCTTCAACCAATTAGAATGATCTTTGGGAACATTTTGTTCTGTAACAAGGAGCTCGTTAAAGTGTTTCAAACACTAGCGATCTTGTCTGGTCCTGTCCCTTGCCAGCTAAGTGTGGAGGAATGCAGAAACAGTCGACTGTATATCCACACTTCCCTGTCCGTCCGGCTGTCCCCGAGGATTAGAATACACCGCAAGCACACAGCCCCAACAATGACGAACACACGCGGCAATGCCGCGGAGTACAACCGCCACTGCATCGTGTCATGTACACGGTACCTGTATCATTTTCCTAATATAACCCTTGCCCTCCTTAGCCTGGATGCCATCCTTCGTAGTTACCGCCGACTCTTTCCTGTCGCTGGCTATGTAGAGAGCCGGCGGTAACTACGGAGGATGGCACCCAGGCTAAACTCTCCTTCCTAAAAGTTCATTTGCTACATACACTCAATTTTATTGCTTTACGGCCTCAGTCCTTTGCACACGTTTAGCATTCAAAAGCAAACAGAAGCAGGGGGAACAAACAACGCAGAGAAAAAAACCCATCATCCATATGGCAAAGATACACAAAACCTCTAAATATTTCTTGAGATACCACCACCTCGCTTTTTCTGTGCAACGAAAAGAAGACTGATGTTTAATCAAGGTAAAAACAGCAATTTTGTAGGCACAAAAGGCCAGCAGAAATAGGGAGGGGCGCAACGTTCAACAAAAGAAGCAATCAAGGTGAAAGCAAGAATACATAAAAGATACATAAAACCTCTAAATATTTAATGAGATACCACTTCGCTTTTTTCTGTGCGACATAACCAATGCTGACGGTTAACCAGAAGGAAAACAGAAGTTTTGTAGGCACAATAGGCCAGCAAAGTAGGGAGGGGCAAACCGTTCAAGAAAAGAAGTAATCAAACTAAAAGCAAACACATAAAACCTCTAAATATTTGATGAGATACCACCTCGCTTTCTCTGTGCGACGAAAACAAGACTGACGAAGGGGAAAACAGCAATTTTGTTAGCGCAAAGGCCAGCACGTGATAATCTCCCCAGGGACTATCTGTACCAAGCCCCACACAAATAGAAAACATAAACCTTTGTGCACCATCTAGCGTAATGATAAGTCCAAATACAAACATCTTTTTTACATTTTGTATTATTGTAAAATTTCGGCTAAAAACCTGTATACGTAGATAGGCTGACTGAAATGTAGAAATAAGATGCACTGACCAATTTAAACATCTCCTTCCAGGAATTTCAGCTCCAACAGCAGTTGGTAAGTTTTGTTCTTGGTTATTGTTACTTAATTACGAATAGAGCGTTTTGACGTAACGTTATAGGGACGCCAACATAGAAGCATTCATTGCGTTTCAGTGAGCAGTACCTCCAGTGTTTCAGACATTTAGAGATCTTTTCACCCTCACATATGAAACTATTAGGTGTTGGAGTAAATGTTTGTATGTCTGGTGTGTGATTGTGAGTTGTATATTATGAATATATACATCAGTTCGCCAAAACCCTGAATAGCAAGGCCGTGTTTTTTTTTTTTCACCACCCAAAGGCATGTTCGAAAAATCAAATAAAAAACCGATTTGGTGTACAATTCGATTTAATTTTGTGGATATGAACACTCAGAATCAAATTCAAATGTCCTCAAGTCGATTTTTCCAAGCCCCCCAGAAGAGCTATGACTGGTTAGTCTTTTAGTTAAATTTGTAATGCTGCATGCGCAGGTCTGGACTTTATCATGGAAATCTCTTCAAGTCAATCCCTATATTGAGGTCGTCATTTGGTCTTCCACATTGCGAAATATGGTGTGGGAACTAGTTAGGCCCTCTGGGTTGGCAGGTGAATTTTTAGCGAGGATGGAGGCAGTGATTATTGTTAGATAGGTAATCATATGTGAACTCAACAACTTCAGAAGCTAACGTTAGTTTCTAAAAGACCCCATTCTATTTTTTTATCGAAACAGTCTACGTTTGCTGGCATGTCTTCGCTATCTTATTTACAACTATTGCCAAAATCATAAGCCTTTTAAATTAACTATGGTGCCCCTTGTCCTCAGCTGGACAGCACGCTTTCGAAGTACTGCGAACTACGAACCAGCAGTATGGAGGGATAAACTTCTTCGCCATCGAGGCGCGTTTGCCGGCTGACGGTGTGTCTGCCTCGGAGAACTGGTGCAGGGACTACCAGAACCTGTGTGAGGGGTTCGGACTCCGACCTACTGGCTGTGGGGAGGACTATGCAGTATCTGGGGCGACAAACAGCCAGTCGATGTATATCCGGTAAGACCTGTAGAACTCACCGGACGTCACACAGTCGACGACCTTCAGCCGAGGTTTACATATGATCGCAAGAAGGTCGCTGAATATCAAAGTCTTCAGAGAGTCAAGCATTTGTTCCTATTACTTTGGATAGGCTCGGTGACCAGCACTGGGTGCCGGCTGATGTATAAAGTGGCAGAGTGATCGAGAGGACGCCGGCCGTATTGCTGCCGAAAATGCCTGACATTTATATAGAGATCGTACATGTAGACTCATTGGGCGAGCTATTTCCCTACTGTGTGATGCCGGCTTTGGTAATTTATGACTTGTGATCTGTCTGATCTGGATAGCTTATCCAGGGAAAAAAAATAAGAAGCATTCAACAGTCAAAGGCTCTCGTTGGACGTGTAGTTGTTGTTCTACCTTTATTAACATTGAGAAAACACTTTTAATTTAGGTAATCATATGTGTTTCCAGGTGTGCGGAGGTTTACAACTCCGACCCCTACATCAACAACGTGCTCGGCTGTACCCCGGAAGATGGCGTACAGGAAGTGGCGAAGTTGGCTTTCTCAACCCGAATATCTTGGGGTCGGAGTTTTGCCTTTGCTTCGTGTCTCGACCAAGCGTACTACTGCCATAACCAGATATCGGACAGTATTTACAGTCTGACGTATAGCACCTCCGGCCGCGAGAGCGATGACAAGACTGTGTACACCGTGTGTACAGGCTCACCAGCTCATAGTAAGTATGCGGATCGCCTCAACTAGCAGTTTCATCAGTCCACATAGCACGTTTCACAAACATCCAAAACAACACCTTGGGTCTACTGGTTTGTTTTATTGACAGAAGGAATGCAGAAGTCTTGTTTTGTTATTGTAACTGTCAGCATTGTCCAATTGCTTCTAATATCTAATTGATCTATCGCAGTTTCCACCTCAGAAAAGGACAGCCATAACTACACATACCAAAGTGACAACCAGCCCAGGGTTGAAATGTCTAAAAATTATTTTCCCCCTGGAAACATCGTGGATGAAAACTTGCCATCACCATATACAATAGAGACTTCCTCACTAGAAAGCTTTAAAAAACGCTTGCATGTACAAAGGTTAGGTGTGAAAGGTAATTTGGTATATAATATACATGTACTACACTACTAGTAACCGTTTCCGCCGCGTGGCTTCCAAGCTGGTGTGTTACGCCGTAGGGTGGTTATTATACCGGCTATCTATACAGATACAGAAGCTGGTGTGTTGCGCCGAAGGTCTCTGGCCGCACAGATACAGACATTAGGATCTAACTATATAACTGTGCAGTTTCTGTTAATTCATTTAAGCGCCTTTACAACCAGGAATGTCTTGCCACATCATAACAGACAAGTCTACCTTGTTATCAAATAGCATTGATATGCAAATTCCTTTTGTTATTCCTTTTGTTACTCCGTGAAGGAGGTCAGGACCTCCGGACGGAGTGTTGTAATCGGCTGATTTTTCATGTTCGCAGTCAAAACACTGAATTCTCTTTGTGTAATCGGCACGCAATTTTATACGCCGTCTGCGGGCATGCCCGTGTTGATGCACGAATGTGTATTTTTGCCGTTGCTGCTTTCGCGGTCAATGTAATATTGCAAACGCACCCCTACAATTACGAGGCGAATTGGAATGGTCCAGAAAAACGCGTTGTTTGGAATAGCAGTGGGGGGGGGGTGGAACTTCATGCAGATACGGGGTGGTTTTTATAAGTGGTTCCAGATGTTTTTGCCCATGGTTAAGAGATGCCAAGTTTTTTGGAAGATGTTCGCAGCCAAAACGCATTCTTCCGTACGTCGCATTTCTGTGTAATTTCGCATGTGGTGTTGCATTATGTCCGGGATGATGCACGTCTTTTTATTTTTACCGTAGCTGTTTTGATATTGGAGTAAATGGTTATTTTCGAAACATCCCCATGTCGTTGAAATGTTGTCGTCCGTTTATGTCACCGGTAGTAAGTCGGGGCGGGGCTGATGGGGACGGATATGTGGGGTGGTCAGAGGTCAACATTAGGAAAAATTTAATGTTAATACCGATGACCGAGTCCAAAAAACTGAAACGTGAAAATCGGATGATTGGACCTGATGTACATTTCTGTAGATTGTACACAGAATACACACATCTTTAGATAATCTGGCCATGGCAGGTATACTAGATTAGCGTACATCTATGTTTATGCGTTCAAAACAAGAAAAGTAATCGTTTCCCGGTATTATTCTCTCGAAACACGGCGCTGAATATACTAGTAGGAAGAAGTAGCCTGTGTTACGCAATGCTTTCGGCCGGATTGATGTGCAACTGTTACTAATTGCAGGGTCTGGGCTTGGCCAGTCGCGGTGTATGGCCAGTCGCGCTAATATGCGAGTGTTCCCTGTAGACAGTCCTGGAGTTAACGTTGACTTGAGCGGTACCCGTTTTTCCGTGTTTGCAGCTAAAACTCACGGTCCCCTTTGTTCAATCGGCATGCAATTTTATACGTCGTCTGCAGGCATGCCAGTGCCAATACCACCTCTCAATCTGCAAATTATAAAATTTCACGGAGAATTGTCGCCTATGGCGTGTTGTTATTTTTCTGATTAGTTTTGCATTATTGCCATTATGAGTTGTGATTATTTTGTTTTATGACTACCTTACTGAGTTGTGGCATTATATATACTTTACTTTAATTTGTACCTAAGTTGACTTACAATTTTGTTATACTTTGTTATTTCTTGTATTATTTATTATGTATGCCTGCAGGGCACATTGAAAAACGCCTTAGTGGCGATATGTACCCCCTGGATGAATAAAAATAAACAAACAAACAAACAAACTCACTGTGGTTTGTCTACCAACAGGTAATGGTGGCTGTCAGTATTTCTGGGACGGACAGAGCACCTGCCTCTGTCCACGGGGCTTCGTGTTGATGCCAGACGGCCGTAGTTGTGAAGGTGGGAAACTGTTGCATTGTGATTAGTTATCTTTGCCGAGTAGGCGTGGTTGTATTTTTGGTCTAACAGCATATTTCAAGCCGCTATTTATGGACTGTTTGGAACTGTAGTACACATATATGTAGTTGGAGTCGACAAAACAAAAGGCAAGTTCGATTATGGGCCTTTTCTAACCCATCCAAGACGATGTCCTTAACTGAATCTGGGTACTCGTTTTTACCTGAATCTAGTGAGGAAAGTGCCTTTCCCAAGAGCACAACGATAGGACCTGCTATGGATTTGAACCCAGAAGGTTTAGATTCTAATAGTTTACAACCATAAGGCACCTTGTCATCGTGGCCTTTGCATCCACACAATGCCTTAACTCATGGTGAACTATAATACAATGTAGTGTATTGTTACCGTGAATTGTTGATACTAATGTACATTCCGTTCTCTCAGCTGGTGATCACGCTTTTGAAGTCCTCAGGACTGAAAACGGCGTGACTGAAAATGGGATCAACTTCCTGGTCATCGAGGCACAGCTGCCGGCTGACGGTCTGTCTGCCTTTACCACCTGGTGCATGGACTACATGTATCTGTGCGCAGGGTTCGGACTCCGACCCACTGGGGCTGGGGAGGACTGGGCTGTCGAGACTGGGCAATTCTTCTCAGAGAACGCTAAGCGGTAGGATCTGTGACATGTACACGTTGATAGTCAAACCTGTCTTGTGATGGAAGACGGGCTGGAACTTTTATTGGATTCTACTTCTATTGCAAAAAGTGGCAAAAGAATATATATGTATATATAAAAGTGGCAAAAGCCCGCTTCAGTGTGTATATATAAATAAATAAAGACAGAAAACAATATCTATATAAATATATTTATATATATTTATATGTATTTATATATGGACACTAAAGCGGGCTTTTGCCACTTTTTTCAGATACCTGATAAGGCATTGAGACTTGCAGGGTTTAGTCTCTACATAATTCTCGAAATATCGAAAAACATCTGTAGACTATCCCGAATTCTTCCATCTTCTTAAAACCCTAGCGTTAATTCTCATTTAGTGACAGGATATGTCTATACCCGTCCTCAGTGCATGTAAACCTCCATGGTGCTCTTTGCAATTACGAGGACAGTTTGGTGCTCTGCTTGTTTTGGAATTGGGCAAGATGTCAAATCAGTAGTTGAGATACCGGTGTGTTCTCTCCAGGTGCGTGACTGAGTACAACTCAGACCCCTACATCGACAACGCATTCCGTAGTTCCCCAGGCGCTGACATTGCTACTCTGGCGAGCTCGACTTTCTCAGTCTCGGCTACATATTTGAACAGTTTCGGCTTTGAGAGCTGCCACTTTGACCACTGCCACCATGAGATATATTATAGTCAGGGCAGTCTGTCTAGAACATCAGATGCCTATGACGCAGAAGGGACCGGAGACAGAATCGTGTACACAGTGTGCAGAGGCAGAGAAGGCAAGTATCTTTAGTGAATTCTCTACATAAAAAAATGTCTCAATGTACAAAGCATCGAATATATATGGGGGTAGCTTACGGGTTGTGTCTTTCTTATTTACATTGTTCTTTCTTTATCATCAAAAACCTTTAGTTAGTACAGTATTAACCTGGTCGATTTCTGGTGCGAAAATTGATGTGATAATCTCCACAGAACGCCACGCTTTTGAGGTCCTCCGTACCGGGAACGTGGAACATGAAGGTGTCAACTTCTTCGTCATCGAGGCGAATCTGCCAGAAGACGGGCTTTCTGCGTCTGAAAGCTGGTGCAGGGATTATCAATATCTGTGCGCAGAGTTCGGACTCAACACGACCGGCTGTGGGGAGGACTGGGCTGTCGACGGGGGCATTTCCAGCCAAGACGGGCATATCCGGTAGGTGAAAATGGGTACCTAGCTTTGGATAGGGACGTCCTTTCGGAAGGTACGTAAAGCCTGGCATGCATATTTTTCTTCTTCTGTATTTGCTGTGGAATTACAAGCTCACACTTGAGTCGAACAAATTTTGAGGCAGTTGTAACTTGATGTAGGTAAAAGGTACCAGAAATAATTTAACAATCTGTCTGGCAACAGGAACCTTTGGGAGTTTAAACCTGGTGTAAACTGCCCTGATTTGTTTAAACCTGGTGTAAACTGTCCTGATTTAGTAAAACAATGTCACCAATGTGTTCCACACTCCCACTTCCACATTCCCACTAGCGACTGTGACCGATGAGTGACCACCAGACATTTGACTGATCTCTCAACGAATTTCATAAAAAAAGAACATTATATTTTACGTTTTGTGTCTTTTGTTATCTTTTGAATACCCCATAATGTTTCAATTATGAAATCAAGGGTCACACAAATCAACTTTTGGTCGCTGTACGGTCGCTCATTGATCGTCGTTTAGTGGAGTGGGGGCCTTAGGGAGGTCTCCCAAATCTAAACAATCTCTGTCGTCTGGATATTTTCCTTTTAGAATTGAATTCGAATATGGAGTCTAATCTCCTAGCAGATCTTTCGGTGGCTGCAAAGACAGTATCCATTTGCCAGACAGGCAAATGGTAACTGTCTGGCAAATGGATACTGTCTTTGCAGCCACCGAAAGATCTGTTGGAGATTATATGGAGTCAGCAATAGTTGAAATACTCTAAGAGAAACCTCTGTGGTGTTTCCAGGTGCGTGGATGAGTACAAGTCCGACCCCAACATCAACAACGCCCTCGGCTGCCCCCCGAGCGATGGTGTAGTTAGTATGGCGAACTTGGCTTTTGGACCTGACAGTCTCATCACCAATACGAGGAGCTTCGGCTTTGACAGCTGTTCCGTCGACTCCTGCAAACGTAGTGTGTACGATAGTCCGGCTCTGTCCAGCACATCAGCGGTCCGGCGGGGCTTAAGCATTAGGAATGTGTACACCGTGTGTACCGGTACAGTAGGTGAGTTTTGGGATCGCTTGACTAACTCCACATATTATAAACAACTCTCTTCTCACTGACAAAGGTTAGATTAGATTAGATTGGATTAGATTAGATTAGATTAGATAAGATTAAATTAAATTACATTAGATTAGATTAGATTAGATTAAGAAGGCAGTCCACATTGGCTACAGGCACGTTGGCTGTATGTGGAGACCCACTCTGGAACGGCAGGTCCTTCCACAGTGCACATTTCCATTACATTGCTAGTGTTTTGCAGGGACATTTCGGCTCTTTTTTTACATAAAGAGCCCCGGTGCTTATTATACCCCATAACTGACTGTACGATCGTAGCAAGTAGGGTATCATTGTAAATAGTAATAAGTATACCATTTACATTGATACAATAGAATTTGCAAAGTAACAACGGAGACATAATCAACCGAAATCGTCCTTGGACGTTGTTAGCTTTATTTGAATTAACGGCGCTAACCTGAGCCTTGGCTGTGTTCCACACTCCTTGCAGACGGGTGTGCGGATGAAAATGGCGGCTGTGCCCAGAACTGCACCAGTCTACAGGGAGGAGGTTACAACTGTTCCTGCATGCAGGGCTTCGTGTTGATGGCGGATCGTCATGGCTGTGAAGGTGAGAGCCTGTTACATTTTAGTTTATTTCATATATAATATATATATATATATATATATATATTCAAAATATTCGTATCACAATCAGTTATAGATGATTATTAAGCACAGCTCCTCCTCAAGGAAGAAAATTTAGCACTCCAGATAACACGTACGGTAAAGAAAATAAGAGAAAATTCACCTTATTGTGTTGATATCGCGTTATTTTATTTCTAAGATTGTGGCCATTGCCTGGGCGGGGACGTAAACTGTAACCCGGTATCGGGTGTCTGCTCGGCTGGGTGTCAGGATGGATGGAAAACGCAGCGTTGTAATGGAAGTATGTTGTGATTTGATCATTATTTCTTTTTTGCTCCGAATTACTTGACAGGCATGAGCAAGTTCTAAATCTGTGTTTTCAAAAGAGAGGGGCGTTTTATTTCCTTTCTTCTCATATTTGCAGGTTATCTTTTTGATGTAAGTCACACCTTTTGGGCTGTTGAAGTATGAAAGCACCAAAAATTCTTTCTCAGTTTTTTGCATGTTGCAAAGTTGCTTTGTAGACTTCATTCTCATCAGTTAAAATTGGCATGCATGAACTTTTCATATTTAAAAAAAAAAGTGTTTCATTGTGGGGGCAATGAAAAGAACACAATAAGAGGTGTCTTATTTCTCATCCCCTGCACCATCTGCTGTCGTCCCCCTGCAGCTGTTGATCCGCCGATGAACCTGACCGTTGCTGACATCACGGATGAAGGGTTCAACGTCACCTGGTTTCCGTCCCCTGACCCTGACCTTCAGGCGTACCGTGTCGTGGTGTCTACGTTAGACATGGTGACAGCTGTCAATCAGAGCACGAGTCAGTCATGGCTTCAGGTGGTGGGGCTGACACTGGAAACTGATTACATCATCAGGGTGACGGTGTTGGTACTGTCCGGTGGTCTCTGGTCACAGAGCAATGCGACAACCACCGAGGCTACCACAAGTAAGGAGAGGCTAGTTGATAATTATTGGTGACAATGACCAAAACAATCAGATGATTAACCCTTCATAGCTTTGCCATGGCGTTGGTCTAGTAGTGTAGTGACAGAGGCATTTCTAAAGAAAAGTTTAACCTTATCTAGACGGGGGGGGGGCTAAAAGTGCCCGCGCCAACTTTGATGCCGGATAACGTCCGAACAGCTTAGAACCACCAAACTTGATGACTTTTCCTTAAATTTACCTGGCAACAATTTCATATCATTCAGATAAGTTAATAATTTTTGTTGCCATGGCAACGGGTTTAAAAATGCATTTTTTTGCGGAATTTAGTAATTCTAGTTTAAACAATAAACTTTTAAGGCTTTTATGTTAAGTTAAAGATGCTTTCTAACATTAATAACATGTTATGTAATTAAATGTAATTTTCATCAACAATTATGCATAATTCATGCTAATTTGATGACGTCGTTGTTCAAAATCAAAGATGGCGGACCACATCATTGGATCAGGTATACCCTGACTATTTTCCTTTCAATTCCATCAGCAATTTGATTTCCGTTCACAAAAAAGGCTCTTATGAACCTCTTAAGTCAATTTTCATTGTATTTTTAGGCTTTTTCTTGAAAAAAAAAGGATTTTGAAAATTGAACATTGACAATCCAAGATGGCGGACAGATTAAGATGCATGACGTCATTGTATGGCGTCACTGATGTTGCTATGGGCAACAGAACTCTTAGTAGACCTTGATATTCTATCATAAACACTTTTTGTTAAAGTTCTGTTGTATGCCATTGAGTTTTAAGAGAATAACCTATTTAGACGGTTTTAGCCAATAAAATCATATGACGACGTCATAATGACGTCATATTACGTCATAACGACGTCAAAATTCTCGTTATATTCTATTTCTGCTAGTACATCATCCTCTGAAAATTTGGTGGTCATACGATATACCGTTCTCGAGTTCTGAGGGGGGCCGAATGAGTCCCCCCCCCCAGTCCCACGACTCCGAAAAAAGCCCAGTCTAGATAGGGTTAATCTGTGGAATTGCCTCATCGTTGGAAGTGCATGCACGGAAATATGAAGTTCTAGAATATCAGAAATGGTAAGGCTAGATTTAGATTAAGTCCCCTGCTTAATTCATCAAGCCTGGAGATAAACTAATTTTGACCGTGATTTTTTTTTTCAGTAATGAGCTCCTCTACAGAGCTAGAGTTCATTAACATCACCGAGACGACGTCCATGCTGAGGATCACCTGGGAGCCCCCTGATGCGGTTGTGACCGGATACCGCGTCATGTACGGACAGGAGGAGGCGACACAACTGCTCCACCCCTCCCCGGACCCAGGGGATAGATCTGCCCTGATCGTGGCGCTCGAGCCAGACACCATGTACACGGTGGAGATCATCACCATCGGGCTTCGACGAGAAAGCCTGCCGCTAGCTGGGCAGAATGCGACAGGTGAGTACTTAATTCACAGTCTCTATGTTGTTGAGCGTTCTGCTCCCAGACTCGGGATTTTTTATCTGTAGATCTGTAGAAACAGTCTTTTGTTGTAGGTGTTTTTCAGACCATACCTTTTGTCCACTTTGCAGAGCCCGACGAATGTGCGACAGTGAACGGATTCTGTGACCAGATCTGTACCAACGTCCCCGGGAGCTACAGGTGCTTCTGCCGACAGGGCTTCGTGCTGATGGCAGACGCCCACGGCTGTAGAGGTGGGAATCTGTTCCACCGTAATCCAGATAATACAGAGTCATGCCTGATTTTGAGTAATTTTGGTTTTGTGGGTAGATATTGGTCACGGAACAATTAAATCTTGTTTAATTTTAGTTTTAAAACCCCCATGGTTGCTTTCTTTGACGAAAAATATAAGAACAGCCGTTACGGATACAAAAGTTAAAGCCGCACTGTAGTTTTACAACGAAATTATGACCTAATATCAACATCTGATATAGAAAGGTAGAGAACATTCGGTATTGTTTCCACTTTAATTCCTAAGTGTGCGGGCACTGCCTCGGCGGGGACGTCCACTGTGACGCGATGTCGGGTGTCTGCTCGGCTGGGTGTCAGGATGGATGGAAAACAAACCTTTGTAACGAAGGTATTGTCTGTCTTATGATTAAAAAAGTAACTTTGATGGCACTACTTCTTATTGAAAAAAAAACACGCAATGTTAATCTATATACCTTTCCTCGCACGATAATAATTGTAATCAAATATTAACACATTGTATTCCTGTCACATAAGAGTAGGCTTGGCAGAGAAGTCTTTCGGCTGCATTTCTTGGACACAAGTTTTGCGTACGTTCTCCGTTCTTTGATAAATGGAATGTAGAAGCTTAGGTCATCTGAGGTTATGCATGTGGAGAGAAAAACTACACTGGTATCCAATAGAAATATGCCATCTATACTAAGTCTTGTTGTGTATTTCCAGCATGTCAGCAGAACGTACTGCGCCTGCGCAAAACCCTGATTTTTCACGCTTTTCGTTGGATGTTTGGTCAACGTTGCATCAAACTTTTGCCTGTTGCAGACGATATCTTTTCCTATACAACATCTGAAAACTTCAGACAGGCTGTCAACCTTATATGCTCTAATACAGCCTTATATGAGACGTTCTGCCAAAGTGCTATGCACAATACATTACGGGTTTCGCGCAGGTGCAGTACGTTCTGCCAACGTGCTTGTATTTCCCATCTAACCATTTCCGCAGCCGTGCAGCCGCCAATCAACCTGGCCGTTTCTGACGTCACGGATAAAGGGTTCAAGATCACGTGGTCTCCCGACCCTGACCCCAACCTTCAGGAATATCATGTTGTGGTGTCGAAGATTGACATGACGACAGCTGTCAATCAAAACACGGATGAGACATCATTTTGGGTGTTGGATCTGTCACCGGAATTGGATTATGTCATCAGTGTGACGTCGCTGTTCCTGACGGATGGTTGGCGAGCACAGAGCGATGCAGCGGTCATACACACATCCACAGGTAGGGAGGACGTAGTTACATATCAGTAACAATCAAATGTCATACCTGAAATAACGCTAAAGGTTAAGTAATAGATATAATAGGGGTAGAAATGGCAAAACAGATTTTGCTGTAAAGAATTAATATTGTGCTCCATTTATATGGAACGCATGTGCTGACTCAAGATGACAACAAGATGAAGCGGAGCACAGGAACTTTATTTACGTGACATCTTAGGAGAACTACAATGGCGGACAAGAAGGTCCCGCCACTAGGTGATAGGTCATGACCTATGACCCATGAACTCAATATAACTAATAACATATAGTGGCGGTGTGTATAGTATTTCACAGTTTTGGACGATAAAAATGTACCATACAGAAAAAGCCTATATCGGGATGATTAGAAATACCATATTGTGAAAGATCAGAAAAAAATAGAAGAAAAAACAAACAAAATTATATTTATTATTCTGAAGCCTGAACTAAACTGTAGTTTCAACTGTACATTTTCAGAGATGAGCTCCTCTACAGACTTGCAGTTTGTGGAAGTGACCGAGTCCATGTTGAGGTTCACCTGGGTGCCCCCCGATGCGGTTGTCACCGGATACCGCGTCATGTACGGACAGGAGGAGGCGACAGAACTTCTCCACCCCTACCCAGGGGATAGATCTGCCGTCATCCGGGGACTTGAGGCACGCACCATGTACAAGGTGGAGATCATCACCATCGGAGCTCATCGACAGAGTGAGCCTCTAGTCGGGTATAAAGCTACTGGTAAGTACATGACGTAATCGTAATGCTAGTGTTGAGATGAAGGAAAGATTGCCTACTGCCTATATGTCTAGGTCAGTAGCTCGTCCCTTGCTCCCCTCTGTTAGGTCTCTCTATGTTGCGCGATCCAGGGTCCTAGGCTCTGCTCCCATTATATATTATGCCAGCACGTCGGCAGAACGTACTGCGCCTGCGCGAAACCGGTAATTTATTGTGCATAGCACTTTGGCAGAACGTCTCATATAAGATTGTATTAAAGCATATACGGTTGACAGCCTGTCTGTAGTTTTCAGATGTTGTATAGGAAAAGATATCGTCTGCAACAGGTAAAATTTTGATGCAACGATGACCAAACATCCGACGGAAAACGTGAAAAATCAGGGTTTTGCGCAGGTGCAGTACGTTCTGCCGATGTGCCCTGTGTCTTACGTCATGGGGAGATCCCAGTACATTAAATGTTTGTCTGCGTAATGTCTTTGCATGATTGCATGATTTATATCGTATTACGTAATGTACTACTTAGATGTCTAACCTTCATCGACGTTAAAAGCAAACAGTTCCATGCAGCACTCTCCTGTTTATTGCCCTTGCTAGCCTCCCCGGTGATGCCAACAACATCGCCTCCTGCTTCAACCAGCCGACCAACTGTTTCCACCGAACGGACAAGTCTGATGACCACGTTTTTCATCAGCGTACTAACTTCAACTACGCCTGCGGGGACATCGGAGATTACATCCACTCGGGGACAGCTGAATCTCGGTAAGTTACTGCTGTATCCAAATACCGAGTAGCAACTGGGATGTTCCAACAGGTCTCGGGCAAAACGACCCGTCTAAGCCTTCCCGTCTCCAGCGTGACCCATTTGGGATAAGACTTAAATGGCATACAACAATTCACGTTACCATTAACCCTCAAACTACCGTAGGTTTTTTGCGACGAATCTTAATGTTTTGGACGAAAACGGTTTTTAGTGTGACTCTTTTTGCGATTTGTATGTATGTATAGTTTCTTTAATGTATGAGGGATAGTTTGACATGTTTAGGTGTGAATAATTTAATTTAATCTCACAAGAGACCCACAGGCAGCCATGTTGATGACCTTTGATCCCAATTCCATAGGCAACTTGGTCAAGAGTCACAATTTTTAGGTTTCCTGATTTAACATTGAGGTCATTCAAAGCATGAGGTCATGGCAGCATAAAACTCAAGCAAACATATCATCTGGAAGAAATTTCGGGGACAACAAAAGACTTAGATGTGTTAAAAATGCATACCATTTTTCTGGGGTCAGTTTTGACCCCACTGGACAACGCATAAATTTTCTAGGATAACTTGATCAACAATGAGCTAATCTCAGTAAAACCGTATGAGAAGTTATAAGACATAATATTATATACAAGCAAACTCATAGGAGAAATTTCGTTTTCGACAAGAAATGTCTTAATGTCACATATTTATATACGCCTGGGGTCAGTTTTGACCCCATACGATGGTTTGAGGGTTAAAGGGAAAACTGCGCCTTGAAGGACGCTGGATACATACTAAGTGTCAGACAAATTATTGAAGGCTGTGATGGTGTTACTTGACACAATATTTTGAAATGGGTAAAAGTGCATTTGACTCATTCTTGCTTAGGTGGTAATCAATTGGATGATGACGAATCCGAAGAAGGCTCCTTGGCGCAAGTAACAACTAGTACAACTCGTACACTTGACGCAAACAGAGAAGGTAAGAGGGCATTTGCTTTTCTAAAACATGTAAAAAGCATTGCTATACATAGACTCGTTGTCACTAGAGTAACGGTCCTGCAAAGTGTGGTGTGCAAGACGCCTTACTGTTGCACGTGAAAGAATTCTGTTGTTTCGTTTTTGCTGTACAGAAATGGAGCAAACCAGCACAATCTCACCTGAAGGCCTCGCAGCAACGCCAGCAGACCAGGTTTGTACTAGAAATGTTCCAAACGTTCCGGCAAGCATTTTATGGCAACATTGAAAGATAAGTGACTGCTATCAATAGCGTTGTAAATATTAGAGTATAGCAAACATTTATGGTCTACAGAAAATCGCAGAGCAAATATTCACCAGAAATGGTCATGGCTACATTATTACTACTTTTCCGTCCTGATCATCAGGCACCAGACAACAGCCTGGACAGCATCTACGCAGACGCCTTCTCCCCCCATCCACAGGACGTGCTTCAGAGGCTGGCTCAGGTTAGTCACATACTGCACTTGTCGGCATCGCGTGTATTTTCCACATGCGCCATTACCTCCGGGTACGGCATTGTTCACAATGAATAATACAAAAAATTCACAAAAAGCTCTAAATATTTCACGGAGGTATGAGATCTCCTTTTTTTTCTTAAATATAAATTGTCATTGTGTAAGATAGGACTAAGTTCAAGTGAATCTAAAAATCGTTACCATTGTTTGCGGTTTACCTTTGTTTTGGCATAAGTTAGAATTGAATGTCTGCACATTTACAGGATCTACTGGTTCTTTATTATCGTCCTTAACTAACTCTATAAAACATACGATTATAATTGTTCGTGGCAAAACTTTATAATTTTTCTTCTATAGGGAAATTATCAGAGCCTCGACATATATATTATGAATATTTCTTCACAGTTCCCTGAGATTATTTCATTTTATTTGGTTGGGAAATGGATCTCTTTCTTCCAATCAGGTCATTGCCGATGACCCTGAAGGTGCTGTTGAGTTGGAGCAGCCGACTTCAGCTGCCGAAGAAAAGTCACAGGTAAGAAACGTTAAAGGATCTTTAAACCTTCCATTGTTGGAAGAATGCCTTCCGTTCTTAGACCTTGGAGACGAACTGTTGATTTTTGCATGGAATAGACGTCACTACTGTTCTTGGTATCCGTTGTTGCAGGTGTGCAGGAAGGCAATGGAAAGATTGGGGACTGAAACGGGTCGGGCCCAGACGCCGCAACGTGTGCAAGTGATATCTGAGTTATCATCACTTGTCATTACGTCATGCCCCGACATTCCTCAAGAGAACGCCTTCAAGGTAAAGAAAACACGCAATTATTTTACTTTTATTTGTTATCACATGTTTAATAAGATCATTTTGCTGTGCCGAAGATTCAAGGCAAACCTTGTAAAATGTGAAATCTTTATGACTTTCAACAGAACACAGCACTAGATGTTCTCAAGTCCATCACCAGTAAACTTCACAAACTGGACATGTCTGACCCGTCCACTGCCGAGTCTGTGGGAGGATGTAAGTACCAAATCCATCAGTTCTATAGTACGAGGTTATTGCGTTGATTATCTGCTAGCTCGTACTTATTAACGTATAGAAACAAAATGTCTATAGCTATTGACAACGATCGCCATGCCCGATGGACACCGTGCACAGGGATCCTGTTCTCATACAAAAATATTCCCCTGTTCTTTGGGCAGCTCTCGTAAATGCTGTTGGTGCCCTGTAATGTCTAAGACCTGTATAACAGCCTTACCGGTTCTTTTGGCAGCTCTAGTAAATACCGTTGGTGCCCTGTAATGTCTAAGACCTGTATAACAGCCTTCCCGGTTCTTTTGGAAGCTCTGGTAAAATCCGTTGGTGTCCTGTAATGTCTAAGACCTGTATAACAGCCTTCCCGGTTCCTTTGGCAGCTCTGGTAAAGTCCGTTGGTGTCCTGTAATGTCTAAGACCTGTATAACAGCCTTGCCGGGTTCTTTGGCAGCTCTGGTAAAGTCCGTTGGTGTCCTGTAATGTCTACGACCTGTATAACAGCATTCCCGGTTCTTTTGGCAGCTCTGGTAAAGTCCATTGGTGCCCTGTTATGTCTAAGACCTGTATAACAGCCTTCCCGGTTCTTTGAACAGCTTTGGTAAATACCGTTGGTGCCCTGTAATGTCTAAGACCTGTATAACAGCCTTCCCGGTTCCTTTGGCAGCTCTGGTAAAGTCCGTTGATGCCCTGTAATGTCTAAGGCCTGTATAACAGCCTTCCCGGTTCTTTTGGCAGCTCTGGTAAATACCATTGGTGCCCTGTGATGTATAAAAAATACCCTTTATAACAGCCTTACCGGTTTCTTTGGCAGCTCTGGTAAAGTCCATTGGTTCTTAGTACGAGGTAGTTGCGTTGATTATCTGATAGCTTGTACTTATTAACGTATAGAAACAAAATGTCTATTAACAACGATCGCCATGCCTGATGGGCACAGGGATCCTGTTCTCATACAAAAATTTCCCCCGGTTCTTTTGGCAGCTCTGGTAAAGTCCGTTGGTGCCCTGTAATGTCTAAGGCCTGTATAACAGCCTTCCCGGTTCTTTTGGCAGCTCTGGTAAATACCATTGGTGCCCTGTGATGTATAAAAAATACCCTTTATAACAGCCTTACCGGTTTCTTTGGCAGCTCTGGTAAAGTCCGTTGGTGCCCTGTAATGTCTAAGACCTGTATAACAGCCTCCCCGGTTCTTTTGACAGCTCTGGTAAAGACCGTTGGTGCTCTGTAATGTCTAAGACCTGTATAACAGCCTTCCCGGTTCCTTTGGCAGCTCTGGTAAAGTCCGTTGGTGCCCTGTAATGTCTAAGACCTGTATAACAACCTTCCCGGTTCTTTTGGCAGCTCTGGTAAAGTCCGTTGGTGCCCTGTAATGTCTAAGACCTGTATAACAGCCTTCCCGGTTCCTTTGGCTGCTCTGATAAAGTCCGTTGGTGCCATGTAATGTCTAAGACCTGTATAACAGCCTTCCCGGTTCTTTTGGCAGCTCTGGTAAAGTCCGTTGCGACCCTGCTTTATGAACCAGAGGAAGATGCAGCAGGGGATGACGGGAACCTCCCGTCCGATCCGGTGGAGGACGACACTGTGTCCCCAGAGGAGCGCGCTCAGAAGGCTGAACAAGAGAAAGAAGAACATCGAGCTGAGGTCAAAATAATTCTTTGATGTTTATACTCAAAGCTTCACTTTTCCACTTCAATTTAACTCTTTTATAATCCCAGATGGTTTTATGTCGTCATCATCACAGTCTACTTTACTGTCTCAAGGTCACTGATCTCTTCTTTCTATTTCAATTGATGCTGAATACCACAGACTTTAGGGTAATGATTGTTTGCATTCTAGGTAGCTCAGCATCGTTTAGACATTCAATTCTTTTAAATACGTATGTGCCATCTACCTCCTGTAATATTGTGTTTGTAGATCCGTACTAATTTTAGTATTTCTTTTGTGTTTCTTTTCATTCAAGGATATATTTGCACCATATTTCCACCACCACTGTTGTCTGTAATGGAATGTTTTCTATCACTATTAGAAGGAAAGCATTGTCCAGAAGAGCCACCAGATCCTGAATGGTCTGTTCGACGCCGCTACCGACCCCATGATGCCTGGCGCATCGCCGATAACCATGGAGGGGAGCGGCGTCACGCTGCAAGCCCAGAAGATTTTCGGCGCCAAGTCTGGGAGCCAGGTGGTGCAGACTGAGGATGGTGGCTTTCAATTCCCACCGCAAACTGCACTTTTTCCGGAACATCCACCTCACAACCTCACCGTAAAGGTAGGTATATGTATTAGTATAGCCAGTGTAATCGCCTTCCTTCCTTGTTTGTTTTCTTTCAGTATCCTGTTGAGACAGTAACGAATTGTACTAGAGTCTGCTTTAAAGAGGTTACTGAACAAAACTGCAAAAGTTCTGAAGCTGTTAAAAGATTTTGTATTCTAAGCCAAGCCGAGTAGTGTTGTAAAAATCGGCGCAGTTTAAGTTTAACTATAAGACCAATGTTACTCCCAATAAACCAATCATCTATCAATCAATCAATCAATCAACCAAGCCAGCAATAATGTTTTTCCTGCCTTTCAGCTGACGCAGTACCGACAGAACCCATACACCTGGGGGCGTGGGCAATATCTGGCACGCTCGTCTGTCATGGAACTGACGCTTCACCGGAAATATTACAAACCCTTGGTCTTCAACAACCTCACTGAAGACTTCATTATCACAATTCCCGGCAAGTCCGTAAACAAACCAGCGACAAAAACCATCACCTACCCTGTGCCAGGAAACAGAAGTTCGAGCTACCATTTGCTGAACCTCAACAACAGTGCAGAAGCATTCCTGGTTACAATCACCCCGCTGAACTCGAGTGTGGTGTACGGCGTGTCAGGCAGGTACGGCGGCCGCCCTGATGATCAGAACTACGACGTGTACATGGAGACGTTCGTTCTACCCGACCAGTGTTCCCTGGTGGAGAGTCTCCGTGGTGTTGGACATGACACGGACAAGGCAAAGGCAGCAATGTTCATCAAAGGAACTGCAGATCCAGTGGATTACTATGTCAAAGTCCAAGTGCGAGGCGAGTCTTTCTGTTTCACATTCATTCTTTGGGCGTAAAGATGATTTTGTTTCTCTGTTTGACAGACTGAAAAGAGTTAATGCGTGCAGCAGGTGGAACTGAATCTATATCAATTTTCTGTACGTAGTGACGAATTAACATTTTCATCGACACTGAATAAGGTGTAGAAAAATCATCAAAATTTCTGAGTTCAATCAGCAGGTTCTGCCATTATTGAAAGAGTACGTTCTACATGATTCGGATTTAATCCTAAAATGTAGTATAGTCTACCATACAACCTACTTTCGGCGTTCGTATGCTATTCAAACCGTAATTTACAATGGTTTCAACATTAGATGTGGGCGTAACTATATGTAGAGCTTTTCTTTTTATTCCGGTATGCTTACTGTATAAGTAAGTAGGGACGGTGTTCTTTTCTTCAGGGCCGGCGACTGAGTGCGACATCAGTAATCAAACCGATGAGGAAAATGCACAGACCAATGACCCTTACTCCTACCAGATCGAGTGGGCTCGTTTGACCTGCGTCTTCTGGAGCTTGCAGGAAGACTGGAGGACGAATGGCTGCACGGTGCGTACAAATGTTATATTCTCATGTGAGAACCGGTAGCAGTGTTAAAATATTTTCTTAACCCTCAAACCACCGTATGGGGTCAAAACTGACCCAAGACGTATATAAATATGCGCCATTTTTACATTTCTCGTCGAAAACAAAATTTTTCCAATGAGTTTGTTTGTATATATGTCTTGTAACTTCTTATACGGTTTTAGTGAGATTAGCAAATTGTTGATTGAGTTATCCTAGAAAGTTTAAGCCTTGTCCAGTGGGGTCAAAATTGACCCCAGAAAAATGTTATGCATTTTTTAACACATTTGCGTCTTTTTTTGTCCCCGAAATGTTTTCCAGATGATATGTTTGCTTGAGCTTTATGCTGTCATGACATCATGCTTTGAATGAACGCAATATTGAATCAGAAACCTCAATAGTTGTGACTCTTGACTAAGTTGCCTATGGAATTGGGATCAAAGGTCATCAACATTGCTGCTGGTGGACCTCTAGTGAAATTAAATTAAATTATGATAATGAGCAGAAATTATTCACACCTAATCATGTCAAACTATCCCTGATAGATTAATGAAACTGTACATACATACAAATCGCAAAAAGAGTCACACTAAAAAACCGTATTCGTGCAAAACATTATGGGGTCAATTTTGACCCCATACGGTAAGATTCGTCGCAAAAAATCTACGGTGGTTTGAGGGTTAACAGTTATGGTAATGCATACTGTATTAATTTTGATTGCCTGTACATTATTAGACTGTTAACGACCTATCTAACATGCAAATAAGTATTTGAGTATGAATTAGTTGGCTTTATCGACAAGAATGCAATATTAATATAGAAGGTTTATTTGCAAAGTCATGCCCTAAGGCTAATTGCTTTTCACAAAGTCAAAGGTACTATATGGTACAATACCATAATAGGAAAGAGACAACTACTGTCTAGGAAAACTTATACTTCTAGTACTACGCTTGCTATTATGAGGTTTGACTTCTTCTTTGAAGGCAGTGGATAATGAATAGTCCCACGTTTTGCATAAAGAGTGGGTTTTGTGATCTTAGTAGAAACGTAGTCTTTTGGTGATCTTTGAAAAGATAAACGGATGGGGAAATTGTGGTAACTTTTTGAAATAATCTGTTTCTGTCTTTCAATATTTCCGTTTACTCTTCAGATTAGCGATCGGTCCACCATTACCAGCGCCATCTGCCACTGCAACCATCTGACAGCGTTCGGGAGCGACTTCGCCACACCGCCGGACACCGTCGACTTCGGGTTGTTAACGCTGAGGGATTTACATGACAACGGCGCGGTTTTGACAACCATCTTCGTAGAGTTCTGCCTCTTTCTGCTCACATTGGTCATATTGAAGGTTATTGACCTCAGATCAAAGAGGAAGGTGACTTTCGTTTCGTTTCATTTCATTTCATTTATTTATTTGCACAAATAAAAAAGACATTAGATAACAAATATACAGAACAAAGGAAAAAATAGAGTGCAAGAGGAGAAAAGAATCCTATAAGGCTTGTCCAATGTCCTCCTCCATAAATCTTAACATACTAAATAAACTTAACTTAACTCCAGGAAATATAAATCATGAAACTTAACATAATAAATTAACTAAATAAAACCTAGATATAACAGAACAAAACTAATTCAAATTGGAATATAAACAAACGGAATTGTTATTGTCATTAACGGTGTGAGACTTTATCGTGTTGTTCAAATATGGACGCTTTATATATTTTCTAAATGTTCTATGTCTTCATACATCCTTAAAGAAAAACACGTCAATCAAACTGGACGACCTGCAAAACAACTTCCGGTACCGCCTCCACCTTTGGACAGGCGCCGCTAAGCATGCTGGGACGGAGTCCACCGTTGCCTTCAACCTGTTGGGAGATGCAGCAAACTCCGGTGTGAGAGTGGTCAACATCGCAGAGAAGGTCGGGCATCACATTTACTGGCGTCCATTTTTCACCTTAACACTGTTCTCATGTACGACGACAGATTCTAACAGGTTGAATATTTGTTGGTGTTTAGGTTTTTACCCAGAACAGCCTGGTGTCTCTGACCTTCAGCACAGCAGAACAGCTGGGGAACGTGGAGCTGCTGCAGCTCATGCACGACAACAGCGGGGAGGGGAGCCGTGCATCGTGGCACGTGGACAGGGCAGCAGTGGAGGATCTCACTGACAACAAACAGTGGGTTCATATATATATATATATATATATATATATATATATATATATATATATATATATCCATTCAATCTAATCACGTATGCAAAGTGTAATATCAAACTATGAAATACACATTTTATATCCTTACTGTTGTGATGAATTTGAACTATACATTTGAACAGATGTCGTTCTTGCCGGATGGTGTTGAAAGTCCAGTTTGCACATCTTCCAGAGTAATTATTGTACTTTACGTTCAGATAATACTTTGAAATTACCAAATCAAGCTGATACTGTTGATTAGTCAACTTCAAACAATCTCCCATTCCTGACCTTTGTCAAACTGTTATATATACTAGTATTACAAATCTCAGAACTTTCAAGCTTACAAAGCGACTTTGTTTTTTAACAACAGGTCTTATTTCTTCTGTGGAGAGTGGCTGGCAGATGACCGCGGGGACGGACAGGTTGCGAAGACCTTTCCTGTCGCCTCTGAGGAGGACGTGCGATCCTTCGGGTTCCTGTTCCCGGCAAGTCTGCGGAGTAACCTGATTGAAGAACATCTCTTCCTGTCCGTCGCTATCATGCCTGAAGGTAGAAGGGCATGTCTGCTTTTATATCCGTAACAGAGAGATGCACACTTCCCTCACAGGTTGAAATGAGAATATGACTTTGACTAAGATTGAAGATCAGAGGTATTTGTCTAAAGACCAACGCCTTCTAACGACAAATAGGGATATAACAATGTGCATGTTCTAGTAGGGTTCAATAAATATGATCAAGTCGACTTGCAATTGCACTTACACACACACACACACACACACACACACACACACACACACACACACACACACATTGGATGTTCATCCTGATAGTCAACTTTTATTTCGTTTTTAATTTTGCAAATACAGTAAATAACACAAGGTTTCTGTCTTATTTATGACTTCATTATGCTGAAAATTACTTCATACAGGAAGCTCCTTCACCCGTATTGAGAGACTTGGCTGCTGCCTGAGTTTCCTCACCGTGTCTATGGTGTCCAGTGCCATGTGGCTGACCGATGGAGAAGCAACGCAGGTTGTGCAGGCCATCAGACTGGGGCCTTTTTCCTTCACCTTAAACACAGTTTACACGGGAGTCATGACCAGCATCACCTGTCTTCCCGTTGTCATGGCGATAGTTTTGCTGTTCCAGTACAGCCGGCCGAGCAACAAGGCCGATCGCCGGGTCAGAGACGTGGAGACAGCCGACTCAGCCGAGTCACCCACACAGCAACGACCAGCCAAGGGCCTGCCACACTGGTGCAAGTACGTGGCCTGGGTGCTGGTGGTGCTGTCTGCCCTGGGGTCAGCTGTCTTTACCATCCTGTACAGTCTGAAGTGGGGCAAGGACAAGTCCGAGAGGTGGCTGTCCGTGTACTTCATCACCTTTCTGGCGGACATCTCCCTTCTGCAACCTGCGAAGGTGACGAAAATCCTCATGTTCTAATCGCAATCTAATTACCATGCTGCAGAAAAGTTGAGCATGATTAGTGAATGAATACCATCTTCACCTCGAGGGGATTCATCTTTCAGGATTCATTCCTCAGCTAACCGACATCACACGTACGCAGTCGTCCCTCAGTAAGACATATGGAGCCGCAAAGTTCCCGTTTAGAACTTTATTTCAGCCTGACATCTTCACCTTAGTTTAATCAAATGCCTAAAAGATCAGGCAATTTGTATGTCTTGCTTAATACTCCTGTGTCACTTCTTCAGAACGTGCTGTACAAAGCTCACTCCGTCCTGTTAGGTGGTGTATTGTTGCCTTTTCTCTTATCTACCTCGTCTGTTTCGCTCGGAGATTTCCACAAAATGCTCAAAGTTAAACCCTTCATGTTACAGATATTGCTTCTTGCGATCATCTTTTCATCCATGTTCCAAAGACATACCATGAAGACGATTTTTGAAAACGAGGGCGACAGTGTTTTCTTGGAAGACACAACCATGGCTTCACAAGACCGGGCAGGGTTCGATAGTGAGTTATGCAAAATCATGCTTTTATTGGAAATAAGATGAATCTAATATTGCAATACGAAAATAGGTGGTGTCTTAAGTGTAACATCGTCACGATTGTAAGAAAAAAACAGATTGTAGATCTCATCACTGGTGTTACACTTTGTGTGCAAGTTTTTAGTTCTCCTTTCACTGATTTCACTGTATGTTAACTTTTTGAGGTGATCGATTCCGGGTTAAGAAGAAGATGGAAAGACTTGCTGAGATTTCCCTTGCGAATGTTGACGAAGCGAGACGGAAGCGAAACAGAGACAGGAGAGTTGGAAACATCCTTTGGGACGTCATCCGGTCTTGTGCTCTTCTCCTGCTGGCTCTGACCATCATTAACGCGCACCACAACACCAACCCTGCCTTCTATCAGACACAGAGCGCAGCAGACAGCTTCGTGCAGTCTATAGACGAGGTAAGCAGATCAACGCACTCTTCAAAACGCAACGTTTCGGGGACTTAAAGTTTGTAGCTATTTGTATGGAACTTTTAGTGCTTACTACTACCAGCGTCATAAACCAATACTGATGATGATAAATACATGCTACATGCGTATATTTGTGGAAAGTGTATGACAAGATATTGAAAAATTCATAGGTATTTTCTAATTGTATTATTTGTGTATGGAGCATTCTGATTTTAGAGTATGTTAATGATGTATGCCTATATCCACATATTCTATCCTTCCAAAGGTGACGGAGCCCAGTGGCCTGTGGACCTGGCTGAACGAGACCGCTATGGAGAGCTTCTACCCGGAGACTTCCTACAACGGCGACAAGCCCCGCTGGTGGGAGAAAGGATTCACAGCTGACAGGCAGTCGGTCCTGGTCTCTCCACCTAGTCTGATACAAGCTCGAGTAAAGTCAGGTTGGTGGAACCGCTTTTTCGGAGGACTCGAAAAAAACGTATGTAGAAAATAGAAATGAATGGACGTCTAAATAGTCTGGAAACACGTCCATCCATAATCCTTTTTTTTGTAAGAGACTCGCTCGAAAACTGACGGATTGCCAGAAAAGTAAATACATTTACAGCTTACGTTCCTTCTCCTGTCATCTCAGGGCTGTGTACTGTGCCTGCGGCAATGAAGGACCTGTTTGATGAATGTACGGCGGCGTATGGGGAAAACACAAAGGAGACCGGAGTGTTTCAGAAGGGATGGAAAAGGATCACGAATATGTCGGAGGTACAATCAGAAGCCCCTGGGTGGAACCACCGCCCCAGTTATTACACCATTAAACCGGTCTTCGGTGTAAAGTCGCAGTACTGGGGAGACGGCTTCAGTCTGAGCCTGGGAAAATCTGCAGACGAGATGCGCAGCATCCTTGCAGACCTGAAGGCCAACGATTGGATCGACAAGCAGACAAGGGCCATCCTTTTGGAAGAAATTGTCTACAACGGAAACCTGGATATGTTCACATCGGTGGCGGTGGTGTTTGAATTTACCGAGATGTACGGAGTTTTCTCCCATCGTCACCTGCACACCTTCCGGCTTCATCAACAGCCGGGGACGATCGGCTACATCTACGTCCTGCTGGAAATCATCTACGTCATCGTTCTCCTCTACTCACTGTGGAAAGAGGCGAAAACTGCACGTGCAAGTGGCACGGCCTACCTGAAGGAGCCATGGAATATTTTCGAAATCGTTAATTTCCTCTTGGCATTCACTGCCATTGCCTTGTACGCCACTAACAGAGCCTATGGTTCGAAGGTCCTGACGGCTGCCCAGCAAGGGAAAGGTGCGTTATCAAAATATACACACAAAAAGTATGTTACGTTAGCAATGTACCGAATCCTTGATTTATTGAATTTCTTAGACAGACTAGAAGTAAAAGGCTGCTAATGTACAAGTGTTTTGTTTTCATTTAGATCAAGTCCAATATCTCAGATCTGTGGTGAACATAAACCTGGTGTATGGATGGCTCCTGTCTTTCCTTGCCTTCGTCAACATCATGAAGTTCCTGCGGCTGTTGAGGTTCAACCCACTCCTGTCCAAGCTGATGTCCGTGTTCCGGGGAATGGCGGTGGACTTCTCGGCCTTCATCCTCTACTTCTTTCTCTGCTTTACAGGGTTTGGCATGAGCGCATATCTCATGTTCGGTGCCACCGCAACAACGTACAGGTTCGTAGTTTCAAACATTCATGACTTTGGGCTATAGCAGACTTGGAAGGATAGCAGATTACAGACCTGGAAAACAACTACTTCTCTTTTTTCAGATCCGTCAGCTCGTCCTTCTCCACCTTGTTCCAGATGTCTCTTGGGTTCTTTGATTACACAGAGCTGTGGGATGCAAACCCCATCCTCGGTCCCATCTTCTTTTTGACGTTCATTTGCTTCATGTTCCTGGTGCTGATGAACATCGCCATGGCAATCATCGACAGAGCACTTCCCGATGTGCGGAACCATGTCATGGCTGAGGAGGACCGTTTATTACTCGAGGGGTTATGGGAAATCTGCACGTCGCTTTTTGGACTTCAGAAAGTGCCAGTCACAGGTAATGGTGATGTTGTTCAACAAGCAACTACATTGTGAGTTTAAGTTTCTTTAGGCCTCCTTTCCACTAGACAGCAACCGAAGAATAAGACCAGAATTGGATTTATTGAAACATACAGTGACGAGACGTGGTGGCGACACACTCAAGTTACACTTATATTCATGTCGCCTCCAGACAAAACGTAATAAAAGCAAGCAAAGCACGATACAGATACAGTAATTAATCAATGGACAAGTGAAACAAATATATAAATACTGACAGAATTGATCAAGATGTTACAAAAAACGATTTGATACTAACAAAAATGTCTGTACATGTGGTAGTATTTGAGTATTGTACATTTATTGACAGAAAATAAAGAATCTCTTAAAAGTAAATGTACCAGAATATCATCTGAAAAGTCATCCAAGTCAGTAATAAAGCCGATCAGTGTTTTCAAGTTGCCAAAAAGGGTGTTTCGTTGTTGAGTGTAGTTAGGACAGTGTAACAAAAAGTGACTAATGTTTTCACATGGGTGACCACAGGAACAAGGATTTGTGTGACCTAAACATTAGAACTGGACTCTGATGCACGACGCAAAATTATGATAGACAAACGCAAAAGAATCGTTACTTGTAAGATTTTCTGAGCGATCTGAAATATTTGGTCGGTTATCGGTCGCAGCCTCTAGTAGAATAGGACGTGCTACCAGGCGACATCCGGTTGATTGATTTTTACTTGCTTGTTTTGTTGAATTTTGAAGTTGACATAATTGTACATCGGTACAGATGTGAACACCGTGGATAGGCTACACGACAGCCTGATCGAGGTTGAGATCCAGGTTGAGAGGCTGTGGCTGAAGAGACGGTCACT
The DNA here is from genome assembly GCA_013266295.2 of Branchiostoma floridae x Branchiostoma japonicum. Classification (NCBI taxonomy): domain Eukaryota; kingdom Metazoa; phylum Chordata; class Leptocardii; order Amphioxiformes; family Branchiostomatidae; genus Branchiostoma; species Branchiostoma floridae x Branchiostoma japonicum. The sequence continues at coordinate 25,013,700 of CM023824.1, read as the reverse complement.
TTTCAGCTGCAGGCGAGTAAGATTTTTTGTGAGACTGGGCCTTCCCTGTTGTGCTACTTAAAGATTTTGCTTTTCTTTCTGCTCCTTAACATTCTCCCTACATTCTTTTTTTCGCATTACCGGTAAATCGCCTTTAGGTGTAACACACCAATTTTTGTATAGTAAGTAGAAGCTGTATTTGTCCGGACAGTAATTAGGTCACACCGCGATGGATCCCTACTGTTTTCGATGTGATATTTAACGTGCTCGAGGTGTGTCTCTCCTTAAAGACGGGACCCCGGCTTATGTCCCATCCGAGCGAAAATCTCTTGCCTGAGCCGCGTGAGAAAGTAGGTGTTAAATGTCTTTCCCAAAGGCAAAATACATTATAGAACCTTCTATGGATTCAAACCCAGCTCCTTTTGCTTGCTGGTAAAAGTGTTTCGACTTTCATCTTTTTATTTCCCCTTCCCGAATCTCCAACGCTGCAGAAAACTTACTTCATGGTTGAACATGTTTACAAATATATCTCTATCTATCTATACAGGATGAAGGATTCGGACCTCCCTACAGAACCTGACTTCGTCCCACCAGTCATGAACGTCTTCAAGAATGCAGCTGAGACATCTCAGGCTCCTAGAGGAGACCTTCCGGCCATTGTGATCCGCCCTGCCTCCGAGACAAACCTCGCGTCCGGGTCCGGGAAGAACGCACCGGCGGAGGCGGCTCCAAGTCCAAGTGACTGCCACGAAGTTAACGACACAGAAGAGAAGGATTCGGTTTCTGAGCAAGTAGTATCAAATGAAATGTCGCGTGCAAGTCAGTTATCTACAGCGGCAGGTAAACAACAAGAAACCATCGTATCTGAAGTGGGAAATCTCGAAAACGTGGAAATGGCGTCTAGCAGTAAAGAGGTCGAAAGTGTTGGAGGCAAGGTTGCTCCACCCCTCGCCAAGATGTTGACATACAACCAAATTCAGGCTGCCCAGAGTCTGCTACGCCGCCAGTACCCAGCATTGCAAGGGCTGGAGGACCCTGCAATCAGTCTCTACGAGGAAGGATTTGCCAAGATGATTAGAAAGGGGCTACAAATCCACCACAGCGGTAGCATGCACTGGGTTCTGTCGTCTTACACAGACGGACAGGTGTGCCTGTATGACAGCCTCGGCGCCACCATGACCACATCTCTGCAGATCCAGCTTTATCAGTCTTACGCCGCGTTTGCTGATCCGAAAACAAACGTCCTGGCTGTCCATTTACCCGAAGTACAGCATCAATGGGATGCCAACGATAGTGGGCTGTTCGCCATCGCCTGGGCAGTGGACATAGCAGAGGGGCGAGACGTGAGCACGGTTGTGTATGACGACAAGCAGATGAGGAGCCATTTGGACATGTGTTTCAAAGAAGGGAAACTCACACCGTTTCCTCTTCTGACCAGCCGCAGAAAGATGGTCGGTCCAACCAATGCATATCAAATCTCACTGGTTTGCCACTGCGATCAAGGTGGGCGTCTGGGAAGGATGGAAAGGTGCAAGGCATGCCGGAGGATTTTTCACGTCAGCTGTCTGGGAACCAGCCCTCCTCGAGGCGGCATGTGGGCCTGTGGCGACTGCACCGTTTAGTCTTCGGCACAGCTTAAAACTGTTTTAAATAGAGTACAGTCTTCAGAACAGTTTAAAACTGTGGGTTCTCCTGTTAGGAGGAGGATGTTGAAGTGGTCTCACCAACATTGCTGCTCACGATTTACCGTAAATATGCCGATATATTCTTAAATAGGACATGTTTACTTCAGGAAATTTACTTAAAATGGTTTTGTTGAGTAAATATACCATACTGTAGGTATATGTATTTCATGAATTATTGAATACTTTGATAGTAATATATAAATTGAGTTTACGGTTATACCAGTATGTGTGTTGAATATTTATTCATAACATGCATAAATTCCTAGGCCTATATAAGTCCAAATAGGAAGAAGTTTATGTAGTGCTGTTTTTACGGTAGCGTGGTAGCATTGGCAAGCTTATAAAATTATAAATTGAAAATAGCATTTGTGTGCATGCTAGGTTTGATATATGATGTTTCTTAAGAAAGCAACAGAGAATATTACATTCAGTATTTTCCAGTAGTCTACATAATTTATTTAAAAGTTGATATATTTCAATTTTTACATTAGTCCGCCAAATAATTACCCTGTGCACGCGTTTGAACTTCGCGCTCTCCTAACTCACCCGCCTCGATGGCAATGGTTAATGCTTGCTCTGACGTCACCATTAAGCATTAATCATTGCCATCTCGGCGGGCGAGCTAGAAGAGCGCGAAGTTCAAACGCGTGCACAGGGTAATTATTTGGCGGACTAATGGATAAATGGAAATATATCAACTTTTAAATGTTTAGACTACTGGAGAATAATTAATTTAATATTCTCTGTCGCTTTCCTATAACTGGATAGGAGACAGCATAGAGAAGGCTGTTAATGTTGCCCTAATCAAAGAAAACTTGGGATCATAGATAAGACAGGATCCTGTCAAGCGAACACTAACTCTGGTTGAACTGACTACGGCTTTCCAATGTTTTAAAAATGTTTAACTTTGTATTAATTCTTGGTCTTATTGAATAAAGATGATTTTCAGCCCCCAATGTGCCATCATAACCTTGGTCATGTCGTCTTAAAAGCTATGGATATGTTTTAGGCACTTAATTAGAACATAGAAGCTTTCCAGGTTGACTTGAAACTTCTTAAGACTTTTAAAACAAATTTGCAAGGCAAAGAGGACACTTCTATGCACAAAGCTAAGTTGAGGTAACTGGAACAGCATCGCCGTAAGTCAGACAAATCAATGCTCGAGATGTTTGTAAGGTTGATTTGTGACCTCATAAAGTAGCAGACAGAAAACAACCCAGTTTATATATATATATATATATATATCTTTTAATATTAGTCACTGTCAGTTTTTAGCTCGCATAAGTAAAAGAGAGCTTAAAAGACAAGCAGCGGGGATTGGCATTATAGCATCTAGAGACCTATTACTGCTATCTACCATTCAATACTATACATACAGTTACTAAAAATAATTATCATATAGCCGGGTAGCGTTGACCAATCAGAGGTCCCCGTTTGCCATTGTTTATGACACCATAACACACCCACGCAGAGGTTATTAAAATCCAACGAACACCCGAACCAATCAGCGTCGACCTATATTACCGCCGGTGACGTCACTGACGGTATTGCACGAGTCATTTTTCTCCCGCTTCGCCGAATTTGACAGAATGTCTCGCGGCCGCCACGTGCTTGGTAAGGGGATTTTTCCACAGTTCGTCCGTAAACATACTAGTAGTAGCCAATAAACTTAATTTCTGAGCCGTGGGCTTTGATTCACAAGGAAATCAGGCAATTAGCGTTGTTTACATATTTTAAAACGCCAGCGGGGCGTCCGATGTTCCACTAATGACAGCGATTCCCTTGTAGCGATGTGCGAAATGGTCATTGTTGACGCGATTATCGCCCATTCACAAGTTTTCACAGACAATGCCGACGGGAAAATAGACGCCACTCAGCCCTGAAATGAGCTAATTTTCACGAATTTTGGCAAAATTATCCGGAAAAACAGGAATGAAACACCCTAAATTTGGAAAGCAGTATACCGGCGCTGAGCTAGGAGTATACCGGCGCAGCGCCGTTCTTCCGTCGTCCGGGGAGAACCCTGATAGGCTATATGATAATAACGTTAATGCCCCGCCTTATCCTCGGTGTACGCTCACTCGGTGGTTTATTCGGTGGTTATCGCACCTGACCAGGGATTATCTCACAATATAAATGTACACCTCGGGGCGGTGCATTAACCCTTTATTCATCACTACTTCAAAATTTATCCCATCACTATTTTTAGCATGTTTTAGTAATTGTTTTATACACATACAAGTGGTGTGTGACAAAAGAAGAAGGCATAAACTTCTAATAACCAAAATGTGGCCTGATAAAGTTTTCCATACTATTGATAGTGTATGGCACTAAGGACGAGTATGCTCTAGATTCCCCACAGACTATAGTATAGTCTTCCGATCTTACGGGTTTGCCTTACTGTGGATGGAGTTCATATCTAGCTCCAACCATTGTACCTAATGAAGAGCCCCTTAATACATTTAATGCTATAAACTCTCGACCATACTTTACCTATGTAATTAGTCCTATATTCATCAATTGTACAAAATTCCTTTAAGCACTTCTATTTTAGCTGCATTTTTTAAATGCACAGCATTCAGTTTTTTTTAACTTACTGCGGATGGTGTTCAGCACCAAGGACAGGTTATTTCTTACATGTTAACACTATAATGTCAAGTTTGCTGCGGTGTGGATAGTGTTAAGCACCAAGGACAGGATTATTTCTTGACTTTACACAGATTATTGCAAATTCACCCCGTCACTGCTGCTTCTGTTTGGCATTTGTTTTCTTCCCGCACAAAACTCGGCAGCAGCACCGACAGCAGAACCACAGAACAAGCACCGCTGCCAAGCACGTCGGCAGAACGTACTGCGCCTGCGCAAAACCTGGATTTTCGCTGGATTTTTGGTCAACGTTGCATCAAAATTTTGTTTGTTGCAGACCATACCTTTTTCTACACAACATTTGAAAACTACAGGCGGGATGTCACCCTTATATACGCGAATCCAACCTTATATGAGACGTTCTGCCAAAGTGCTATGCACAATACATTACGGGTTTCGCGCAGGCGCAGTGCGTTCTGCCGACGTGCTCTCCGCTGCCACAGCTATCACGCACAGCAGCGCCGCCACATCAAGCAGGTGGTACTGCACCAGGCTGAGGTGGGGTGCAGCAGACTTAACGTGCGGCATGCGCAGGCCGCCATGTCTGATGACGTGTTCAATCCACCAGACGGCGCGGTCCATGGGAGACTGGGGCTGGTCCCGCAGGAGACTTGCCCAGCCCCACGGCGGCAGATTTGTACCTGCGAAAACAGGAATAAGCCGTCAGTGGTGGTAGGTAATATGGTACGAGTTGATCAGAGTTGTTGCAAAACAATGTTTGTTAGTCATCATGGTGACAAAGGAACAAGAAATAGTCATGCCTTCAAGTACTAGAGCTATTAAACAAGGATTGACGTGTTCAAAAACTCATTTTTTCCTAGAACAGTCCTAGAGTGGAACTCGCTGCCACCAAGTACAGTAGGGGCATCGTAACTAGATAGTTTTAAACAATGTCTAGAGTTAAGACTTTCAAAGGTTAGGTGTAACAGGTCGTTCGGTGTAATGTAGCCAGCTACCGCCGCGCCGTGTGCCTGCGAAGCTGGTGTGTTACGCCGAAGGGCGGTTATATCGGCTATACAGATACAGATAAGCGGGACTTTAAGTTACATTGCAGTTGTTTTATAGACACGCATGGTATAACATTGCGATCCTATAAAGAGGGTTGTGTACAAGAAATTTCAACTAACATCAGTCATATGCACCATACAACAAGAGATAGTGATGTTATACCTTTATATATAAATATCACAAAATGTGAACTGACGTTTTGTTATTGGCGACCTCCATGATGGCTTCATAAAGGTCATCGGAGGTCATGGTAAAGATGTCCAGGGCGACTCCCGTTCCCAGGGCCTCTAGGTTGTCGCTGTTCCCATAATGCTCTGCAAAGGCGGGAACTCTGACCATGGGCACACCGTGGAACATTGCCTCGTACACGGCGTTAATTCCGCAATGGGTGATGAACAGACGCGTCTTCGGGTGAGCTGGAAACACAGACAGCTTCCGGTTATGGCTATAACTATCATAGGTAAAACAGAACTCTACTCTAAAATATCATTTCATGTAAAGGTTGTCATCTTAGAGGTGACCCCTCTAGAAAATACTATCTTTACTCTTTACAAACATGTCTTGGTGCGAGCTTGATACAAAGATGGCCTTGTCTAGATGTTTCCAGAACTGTATGGCTCAAAAGCCGAAAATTGTTGTACACATGTCTGTCAGAGTTAGACGTTCATAGGTTGGGTGTAACAGGTCATTCTGTGTGTAGCCAGCAGATGCTGCGCCACCTGCCTGCATGCGAAGCTGGTGTGTTATACAGAAGGTGGTAATACCGGCTATACAGACACAGATACAGAAGCTGGAGTGTTACGCCCAAAGGCGGTTATACCGGCTATACATACAGGCACAGAAGCTGGTGTGTTACGCAGATCTTAAGGGCGGTTATACTGGCTATACAGATACATGTACAGATACAGAAGCTGGTCTGTTACACAGAAGGGCAGTTATACCGACTGTACAGATACAGATACAGAAGCTGGTGTGTTACGCAGAAGGGCAATTATACCGGCTATACAGATACAGATACAGAAGCTGGTGTGTTATGCAGAAGGCGGTTATACCGGCTATACAGACACAGATACAGAAGCTGGTGTGTTACGACCAAAGGCGGTTATACTGGCTATAAAGATACTGGGTTGTGGGTATGTGTGAACAATAAAGGTCTTCGTTCTATAAGTATACATATAAATGTTTTGCCCCTACTTGTGTACTGTAATGTACTGTACCTCTTTCTTAGAAACCCTAGGTTCTTTATAAATATTCATAATGACTGTAAAATTACTACCACCATTTCCGTGTAATTTCTGAACTGACCATGCGTTGCATGCGGGGGCTATGCATACAAACGTCAATAAGAGGACGTAATGGCATACAGTAATTACATGGTTCAGAACCAGCATTAAAAGTACTGTATTTCCTTTGGAATTTTGTGACTTGGTCAAGCTACGGTCACCCGACTCAAGGCAAGGCGTGCACAGGGTAAGAATTTGACTGTCCTTCACTTCCAATTTTCGTCATATTTGTGCCATTATCTTACATTTTTTACATTTATGGTTGGCGCTGAAATAGCCCTGAATTTGTGGCACCACCTCAAAATAATAGAATGTAAACAAACATAGCCAACAGCTGTGTTTACAGCTTTCAAACACACTCGTATGATGTAATATTTTGGTACCTCTAGATCTAGTACTTCCTGAATGACACTTATTTGCAATTGAGTAGGGTTGATTCTACTAGCTTTGTTAAGAAATGACCAGAAAATTGACATTGTATCGTTCTAATGTTACATAATGCAGCTTTAAGAAGTTAAGAAGATGTACTACGAGATTCTTAGCCAAACCTAACCGCTAGTAAACTATTACAAAATGTCTTTTCTCCGTTACAAAGAGCTTATTTTACATAACAATTGTCCATCTAAGTCCAGTTTTATCAGCATAGTGCAATTCAAACCACCAAGGTGACTAATTATTTGAGTCAAACATAGCACATCGTCAGAACGTACTGTGCCTACGAAAACCCTGTTTTTCAAGTTTTCGTTGGATGTTTGGTCAACGTTGCATCAAAATCTCGCCTGTTGCAGACGATATCCTTTATATGCTTTAATACAACCTTATATGAGACATTTTACCAAAGTGCTATGCACAATACATTACGGGTTTCGCGCGGTTTTTTTTTTTAATCTTTTTTTTTGTGTTTTACATTTTAGGGATTCTCTCTGGTACTGAATTCCGCGGCTTCTGGATAGCCTGGACGGGAGATGGGACCATTTCAGTCGGAAAGGAAGGCGAACGCACCCCCTTCATGCAGTGGACCGATCCACATCCTCTTCCTGTTAACTATGTCGGATACACTACTGCCTATGGGAGTACTGGGGACTTCAAGTTTAGCTGTTAATGTTGAATTACTTTGCGTTTTATCTTGAAACTTCATCTGTGATCAACTTGGTAGAAGTCATTAAGATGCAAGTTTGAACTGTAACTTCCAACACAAGAAATTGGACTTACCCAAATTTTTTACTGTACATCTCGAGCCTTTGTACGAGGTTACAACATGTGAATTAACTATAAGGATGTCATCCTCTGGGAATCCCAAAACTGATGCGAGCGTGCGAATAAAAAAAAAGTTTGCCCCTAAAAAAGTTGTCTTGATTATGTGGTCAGGAAGTTGGAACAATTGACTAAACACACAGAGTATGGTATGTTATGTTAACCCTCAAACCACCGTAGGTTTTTTGCGACGAATCTTACCGCATGGGGTCAAAACTGACCCCATAATGTTTTGCACGAATACGGTTTTTAGTGTGACTCTTTTTGCGATTTTTATGTATGTATTGTTTTATTAATCTATGAGGGATAGTTTGACATAAGTAGAAGTGAATAATTTCTGCTCATTATCATAATTTAATTTAATTTCACCAGAGGTCCACAGAAAGCCATGTTGATGACCTTTGACCCCAATTCCATAGGCAACTTAGTCAAGAGTCACAACTATTGAGTTTCCTGATTCAATATTGCGTTCATTCAAAGCATGAGGTCATGCCAGCATAAAGCTCAAGCAAACATATCATCTGGAAGAAATTTCGGGGACAACAAAAAACGCAGATGTGTTAAAAATGCATAACATTTTTCTAGGGTCAATTTTGACCCCACTGGACAACGTATAAACTGTCTAGGATAACTCAATCAACAATGAGCCAATCTCAGTAAAACCGTATAAGAAGTTACAAGACATATATACAAACAAACTCATAGGAGGAATTTCGTTTTCGACAAGAAATGTCAAAATGGCGCATATTTATATACTTCTGGGGTCAGTTTTGACCCCATACGGTGGTTTGAGGGTTAAACAATTGATTGTTTATTTTGTTCGTGCACTATTCATAACAAATCAGAGAGTTTACAGTGTCTTTCTGTACTTTTTCAGGCATCCTTTTCAGGTGCAATTTCTTAGATGGCATGGAATAGCCGAGTGCCTTGGCTAGTGGACACGAGATTGAGAGGTCACGGGTTCAGTCCCTGGCCTTGGGAAAGCCATTTAACACTACTTTCCTCACCACCCAGGTGTAAAATGGGCACCTGTCTGAAATTAAGGAGGTAACAGGCAGTTGAAGGAGAGGAATGTGTTCTACCATCCAATTCGTTTTTGTCTGACTTACGGCGATGCTGTTCCAGTAACCTCAACTTAGCTTTGTGCATAGAAGTGTCCTCTTTGCCTTGCAAATTCGTTTTAAAAGTCTTAAGAAGTTTCAAGTCAATCTGGAAAGCTTCTATGTTCCAATTAAGTGACTAATACATACCCATAGCTTTTTAGACGACATGACCAAGGTTTCATATATGATGGCACATTGGTGTCTGAAAACCATTTTTATTCAATAAGAAGAACAAGAATTAATACAGAGTTTCACATTTTAAAAACCTTGGAAAGCCGTAGTAAGTTAAACCGGAGTTAGTGTTCGCTTGACAGGATCCTGTATTATTTATGATCCCAAGTTTCCTTTGCATTAACAGCCTTCTTTATGCTGTCTCCTATCCAGTTAATTGAATTGAATTGAATGTCTTTATTTCAGGTATTTCACCCATAGAAAACAATGGTACAAACATAGAAACACAAACTATACATACAGCATCTTATATACATTTTTTTAAAAAGAGTTTTTTTACTGACAATCTGACCTCAGCAGACATTGTATTATGCTATTGCTGGTGTTTTTAGCCTATTAATAAAAGTTTAGCCTATTGAAAAAGTTAAGTAACATCATCTATCAAATTTAGCATGTACACAATTGCTATTTTCAATTTATAATTTTATAAGCTTGCAAATGCTACCACGATACTGTTAAAACAACACCACATAACTTCTTGCTATTTGGACTTATTCAGGCCTAGAAATTTACACATGTTATGAATAAATAATAAACACATATACTGGTAACCGTAAACTCATTTTATATATTACTATCAAAGTATTCAATTATTTATGAAAATACACATACCTACAGTATATGTACTTAACAGAGCCATTTTAGGTAAATTTTCTGAAGTAAACATGTCCTATTTAAGAATATAAATTTACGGCAAATCCTCCTCCTGTCAGGAGAACCCACAGTTTTAAACTGTTCTGAAGACTGTACTCTACTTAAAACAGTTTTAAGCTGTGCCGAAGACTAAACGGTGCAGTCGCCACAGGCCCACCTGCCCCCTCGAGGAGGGCTGGCTCCCAGACAGCTGACGTGAAAGATCCTCCGGCATGCCTTGCACCTTTCCATCCTTCCCAGACGCCCACCTTGATCGCAGTGGCAAACCAATGAGATTTGATATGCATTGGTTGGACCGACCATCTTTCTGCGGCTGGTCAGAAGAGGAAACGGTGTGAGTTTCCCTTCTTTGAAACACAAGTCCAAATGGCTCCTCATCTGCTTGTCGTCATACACAACCGTGCTAACGTCTCGTCCCTCTGCTATGTCCACTGCCCAGGCGATGGCGAACAGCCCACTATCGTACGCATTCCATTGATGCTGTACTTCGGGTAAATGAACAGCCAGGGCGTTTGTTTTCGGGTCAGCAAACGCGGCGTAAGACTGATAAAGCTGGATCTGCAGAGATGTGGTCATGGTGGCACCGAGGCTGTCATACAGGCACACTTGTCCGTCTGTGTAAGACGACAGAACCCAGTGCATGCTACCGCTGTGGTGGATTTGTAGCCCCTTTCCAATCATCTTGGCAAATCCTTCCTCGTAGAGACTGATTGCAGGGTCCTCCAGGCCTTGGAATGCTGGGTACTGGCGGCGTAGCAGACTCTGGGCAGCCTGGATTTGGTTGTATGTCAGCATCTTGGCGAGGGGTGGAGCAACCTTGCCTCCAACACTTTGGATCCCCTTACTGCTAGACGCCATTTTCACGTTTGCGAGATTTCCCCCTTCAGATACGATGGTTTCTTGCTGTTTACCTGCCGCTGTAGAAAACTGACTTACACGCGACCTTTCATTTGATACTATTTGCTCAGAAACCGAATCCTTGTCTTCTGTGTCGTTAACTTCGTGGCAGTCACTTGGACTTGGAGCCGCCTCCGCCGGTGCGTTCTTCCCGGACCCGGACGCGAGGTTTGCCCGGGAGGCAGGGAGGATCACAATGGCCGGAAGGTCTCCTCTAGGATCCTGAGATGTCTCAGCTGCATTTTTGAAGACGTTCATGACTGATGGGACGAAGTCAGGTTCTGTAGGGAGGTCCGTATCCTTCATCCTGTATAGATAGTGATGTATTTGTAAATATGTTCAACCACGAAGTAAGTTTTCTGCAGCGTTGGAGATTGGGAAGGAGAAAGAAAAAGAGGAAAGTCGAAACCAGCAAGCAAAAGGTGCTGGGTTTGAATCCCTAGCAGGGCCTTTAATGTGTTTTGTCTTGGGAAAGACATTTAATACCTACCTCCTCATTAGGCTCAGGCAAGAGATTTTCACTCGGATGGGACATAAGCCGGGGTCCCATGTTTAAGGAGACACATATCTAAGGAGAGGATCTTGTTTGTGGGTATGATTAACAGAAAAAAAAGGAGAGACACACCTCGAGCACGTTAAAGATCACATCGAAAACAGTAGGGATCCGTCGCGGTGTGACCTAATTACTGTCCGGACAAATACAGCTTCTACTTACTATACAAAATTTGGTGTTTCATGCTGAGGTCACATTTCCAAACCGAGGCCCGGCCGGGCAGTCGTATGGAACGAAACGTCTGATGTAAAAGACGAAAACACAAAAACGTTTTAAAAATAATCATAATTCGTGGACTTTTCTTGATATGATTCTTTTATATTTCGTTCATTCAAGCAGCCCGGCCGGGCCCCGGTTTGGAAATGTGACCTCAGCATTACCGGTAATGCGAAAAAAAACAAAGTAGGGAGAATGTTGAGAAGCAGAAAGAAAAGCAAAATCTTTAAGTTGCACAACAGGGAAGGCCCAGTCCATGTAAGTCTCACAGAACATCTTACTCGCCTGCAATTGAAAAGTGACCGTCTCTTCAGCCACAGCCTCTCAACTTGGATCTCAACCTCGATCAGGCTGTCGTGTAGCCTATCCACGGTGTCTGCATCTGTACCGATGTACAATTATGTCAACTTAGAAATTCAACAAAACAAGCAAGTGAAAATCAATCCAAAGGATGTCGCCTGGTAGCACGTCCTATCCACTAGAGGCTGCGACCGATAACCGACCAAATATTTCACAGATCGCTCAGAAAACCTTACAGACAAGTAACGATTCTTTTGCGTTTGTTTTGTTGTCTATCCTAATTTTGCGTCGTGCATCTGAGTCCAGTTATAATGTTATTTATTTATTTATTTATTCAGAAATTGTTACGTGACAATACAAAGTGTGCACTAGGCAGCAAGTATACTGATAGCGTGCACACCTAATACATGATACTCATTTACACCTGAGTCAAGTGAGAAAAGTCGTGTAAAGTGCCTTTCTCAAGGGCACAAGGTCGATGGCATGTTAGCACTCGAACCCGGGACCTCTTGGTTCCGAGTCGAGTACTCCGTCGTTGCGCCACACGACCCCCACAGTTATAATGTTAAGGTCACACAAATCCAATTCTGGTCTCTTAACGGTTGCTGTCTAGTGAAAAGGGGGCCTAAAAGAAACAAAAACTCAGAATCTAGTTGCTTGTGGAACAACATCACCATTACCTGTGACTGGCACTTGCTGAAGTCCAAAAAGCGACGTGCAGAGTTCCCATAACCCTTCGAGTAATAAACGGTCCTCCTCAGCCATGACATGGTTCCGCACATCGGGAAGTGCTCTGTCGATGATTGCCATGGCGATGTTCATCAGCACCAGGAACATGAAGCAAATGAACGTCAAAAAGAAGACGGGACCGAGGATGGGGTTTGCATCCCACAGCTCTGTGTAGTCAAAGAACCCAAGAGACATCTGGAACAAGGTGGAGAAGGACGAGCTGACGGATCTGAAAAAAGAGAAGTAGTTGTTTTTCAGGTCTGTAATTTGCTATCCTTCCAAGTCTGCCATGGCCCAAAGTCATGAACGGTTGAAACTACGAACCTGTACGTTGTTGCGGTGGCACCGAACATGAGATATGCACTCATGCCAAATCCTGTGAAGCAGAGGAAGAAGTAGAGGATGAAGGCCGAGAAGTCCACCGCCATTCCCCGGAACACGGACATCAGCTTGGACAGGAGTGGGTTGAACCTCAACAACCGCAGGAACTTCATGATGTTGACGAAGGCAAGGAAAGACAGGAGCCATCCATACACCAGGTTTATGTTCACCACAGATCTGAGATATTGGACTTGATCTAAATTAATATAAAACACTTGTACATTAGCATCCTTTTACTTCTAGTCTGTCTAAGAAATTCAATAAATCAAGGATTCGGTACATTGCTAACGTAACATACTTTTTGTGTGTATATTTTGATAACGCACCTTTCCCTTGCTGGGCAGCCGTCAGGACCTTCGAACCATAGGCTCTGTTAGTGGCGTACAAGGCAATGGCAGTGAATGCCAAGAGGAAATTAAAGATTTCGAACATATTCCATGGCTCCTTCAGGTAGGCCGTGCCACTTGCACGTGCAGTTTTCGCCTCTTTCCACAGTGAGTAGAGGAGAACGATGACGTAGATGATTTCCAGCAGGACGTAGATGTAGCCGATCGTCCCCGGCTGTTGATGAAGCCGGAAGGTGTGCAGGTGACGATGGGAGAAAACTCCGTACATCTCGGTAAATTCAAACACCACCGCCACCGATGTGAACATGTCCAGATTTCCGTTGTAGACAATTTCTTCCAAAAGGACGGCCCTTGTCTGCTTGTCGATCCAATCGTTGGCCTTCAGGTCTGCAAGGATTCTTCGCATCTCGTCTGCAGATTTTCCCAGGCTCAGACTGAAGCCGTCTCCCCAGTACTGCGACTTTACACCGAAGATTGGTTTAATGGTGTAATAACTGGGGCGGTGGTTCCACCCAGGGGCTTCTGATTGTACCTCCGACATATTCGTGATCCTTTTCCATCCCTTCTGAAACACTCCGGTCTCCTTTGTGTTTTCACCATACGCCGCCGTACATTCATCAAACAGGTCCTTCATTGCCGCAGGCACAGTACACAGCCCTGAGATGACAGGAGAAGGAACGTAAGCTGCAAATTTATTTACTTTTCTGGCAATTTGTCAGTTTTCGAGCGAGTCTCTTACCAAAAAAAATGATTATGGATGGACGTGTTTCCACACTATTCAGACGGAGACGTTCATTAATTTCTATTTTCTACGAACTTTTGTTTTGATCATGAGTCCTCAAAAACAGCAGTTCCACCAACCTGACTTTACTCGAGCTTGTATCAGACTAGGTGGAGAGACCAGGACCGACTGCCTGTCAGCTGTGAATCCCTTCTCCCACCAGCGGGGCTTGTCGCCGTTGTAGGAGGTCTCCGGGTAGAAGCTCTCCATAGCGGTCTCGTTCAGCCAGGTCCACAGGCCACTGGGCTCCGTCACCTTTGGAAGGATAGAATATGTAGATATAGATTACTCATTAATATACTCTAAATTCAGAATGTAGTAGTAAGCACTAAAAGTGCCATACTAATTCATAATACACAAATAATACAATTAGAAAATTTTTCCATATCTTGTCATACATTTTCCTCAAATATACGCATGTAGCATGTATTTATCATCATCAGTATTGGTTTATGACGCTGGTAGTAGTAAGCACTAAAAGTGCCATACTAATATCTACAAACTTTAAGCCTCCGAAACGTTCCGTTTTGAAGAGTGCGTTGATCTGCTTACCTCGTCTATAGACTGCACGAAGCTGTCTGCTGCGCTCTGTGTCTGATAGAAGGCAGGGTTGGTGTTGTGGTGCGCGTTAATGATGGTCAGAGCCAGCAGGAGAAGAGCACAAGACCGGATCACGTCCCAAAGGATGTTTCCGATTCTCCTGTCTCTGTTTCGCTTCCGTCTCGCTTCCTCAACATTCGCAAGGGAAATCTCAGCAAGTCTTTCCATCTTCTTCTTAACCCGGAATCGATCACCTCAAAAAGTTAACATACAGTGAAATCAGTGGAAGCAGAACTGAAAACTTGCACACAAAGTGTAACACCAGTGATGAGATCTACAATCTGTTCTTTTTTACAATCGTGACGATATTAGACTTAAGACACCACCTATTTTCGCATTGCAATATTAGATTCATCTTATTTCAAAATTACAGCATGGTTTTGCATAACTCACTATCGAACCCTGCCCGGTCTTGTGAAGCCACGGTTGTGTCTTCCAAGAAAACACTGTCGCCCTCGTTTTCAAAAATCGCCTTCATGGTATGTCTTTGGAAAATGGATGAAAAGATGATCGCAAGAAGCAATATCTGTAACATTAAGGGTTTAACTTTAAGCATTTTGTGGAAATCTCCGGGCGAAACAGACGAGGTAGAGAAGATAAAATGCGACAATACACCACCTAACAGGACGGAGTAAGCTTTGTACAGCACGTTCTTACACAGGAGTATTAAGCAAGACATACAGATTGCCTGATCTTTTAGGCATTTGATTAAACTTAGACTCGCAATGCGTCCTAAAGGTGAGAATGGTATTGATTCACTCATCATCTTCAACTTTTCTGCAGCATGGTAATGAGATTGCGATTAGAACATGAGGATTTTCGTCACCTTCGCAGGTTGCAGAAGGGAGATGTCCGCCAGAAAGGTGATGAAGTACACGGACAGCCACCTCTCGGACTTGTCCTTGCCCCACTTTAGACTGTACAGGATGGTAAAGACAGCTGATCCCAGGGCAGACAGCACCACCAGCACCCAGGCCACGTACTTGCACCAGTGTGGCAGGCCCTTGGCTGGTCGTTGCTGTGTGGGTGACTCGGCTGAGTCGGCTGTCTCCACGTCTCGGACCCGGCGGTCGCCCTTGTTGCTCGGCCGGCTGTACTGGAACAGCAAAACTATCGCCATGACAACGGGAAGACAGGTGATGCTGGTCATGACTCCCGTGTAAACTGTGTTTAAGGTGAAGGAAAAAGGCCCCAGTCTGATGGCCTGGACAACCTGGGTTGCTTCTCCATCGGTCAGCCACATGGCACTGGACACCATAGACACGGTGAGGAAACTCAGGCAGCAGCCAAGTCTCTCAATACGGGTGAAGGAGCTTCCTGTATGAAGTAATTTTCAGCAAAATGAAGTTATGAATAAGACAGAAACCTTGTGTTATTTACTGTATTTTGCAAAAACAAAACAAAAGTTGACTATCATCATGAACATCCAAAGTGTGTGTGTGTGTGTGTGTGTGTGTGTGTGTGTGTGTGTGTGTGTGTGTGTGTGTGTGTGTGTGTGCGCGCGCACGTGTATAAGTGCAATTGCAAGTCGGCTTGATCATATTTATTGAGCCCAACTGGAAACATGCACATTGGCATATCCCTCTTTGTCGTAAGAAGGCATTGTTCTTTAGACAACTACCTCTGATCTTCAATCTTAGTCAAAGTTATATCCTCATTTCAACCTGTAAGGGAAGTGTGTATCTCCTTGTTACAGATATAAAAGCAGACATGCCCTTCTACCTTCAGGCATGATGGCGACGGACAGGAAGAGATGTTCTTCAATCAGGTTACTCCGCAGACTTGCCGGGAACAGGAACCCGAAGGATCGCACGTCTTCCTCAGAGGCGACAGGAAAGGTCTTCACCACCTGTCCGTCCCCGCGGTCATCTGCCAGCCACTCTCCACAGAAAAAATAAGACCTGTTGCTCAAAAACAAAGTCGCTTTGTAAGCTTGAAAGTTCTGAGATTAGTATTACTAGTATACATAACAGTTTGACAAAGTTCAGGAATGGGAGATTGTTTGAAGTTGACTAATCAACAGTATCAGCTTGATTTGGTCATTTCAAAGTCTTATCTGAACGTAAAGTACAATAATTACTCTGTAAGATGTGCAAACTGGACTTTTAACACCATCCGACAAGAACGACATCTGTTCAAATGTATAGTTCAAATTCATCACAACTGTAAGCATATAGAATGTGTATTTCATAGTTTGATATTGCACTTTGCAAACGTGATTATATTGAATGGATATAGACAGATATATATATATCTTTATGGATATAGACAGGATATGGACATATATATATATATCTAAACCCACTGTTTGTTGTCAGTGAGATCCTGCACTGCTGCCCTGTCCACGTGCCACGATGCACGGCTCCCCTCCCCACTGTTGTCGTGCATGAGCTGCAGCAGCTCCACGTTCCCCAGCTGTTCTGCTGTGCTGAAGGTCAGAGACACCCTGCTGTTCTGGGTAAAAACCTAAACACCAACAAATATTCAACCTGTTAGAATCTGTCGTCGTACATGAGAACAGTGTTAAGGTGAAAAATGGACGCCAGTAAATGTGATGCCGGACCTTCTCTGTGATGTTGACCACTCTCACACCGGAGTTTGCTGCATCTCCCAACAGGTTGAAGGCAACGGTGGACTCCGTCCCAGCATGCTTAGCTGTGCCTGTCCAAAGGTGGAGGCGGTACCGGAAGTTGTTCTGCAGGTCGTCCAGTTTGATTGACGTGTTTTTCTTTAAGGATGTATGAAGAAATAGAACATTTAGAAAATATATAAAGCGTCCATATTTGAACAACATGATAAAGTCTCACACCGTTAATGGCAATAACAAATCCGTTTGTAGTGGGGTCGTATGGCGCAACTGCAGAGCGCTCGACTCGGAACCAAGAGGTCCCGGGTTCGAGTCCTGACATGCCACCGACCTTGTGCCCTTGGGAAAGGCACTTTACACGACTTTCCTCACTTAGCTCAGGTGAAAATGAGCATTGTCCTGTCCTGTATTTGTCCCCTGTGTTGGTGGCGGCATAAAATAAGTTGAAAAAACTTGAGTTTGTCGTCACCACGTCATGTCATGAAATGTTGGAATAAAATAAAAAAAAAAAAATAAATCCGTTTGTTTAATATATTCCAATTTGAATTAGTTTTGTTCTGTTATATCTAGGTTTTATTTAGTTAATTGATTATGTTAAGTTTTATGATTTTTTTCCTGGAGTTAAGTTAAGTTTATCTATTATGTTAAGTTTTATGGAGGAGGACATTGGACAAGCCTTGTAGGCTTTTTTCCTCCTCCTGCACTCTGTTTATTTCCTTTGTTCTGTATATGTGTTATTTAATGTCTTTTCTTTTGGTGCCAATAAAAAAATGAAATGAAATGAAACAATAGTCACCTTCCTCTTTGATCTGAGGTCAATAACCTTTAATATGACCAATGTGAGCAGAAAGAGGCAGAACTCTACGAAGATGGTAGTCAAAACCGCGCCGTTGTCATGTAAATCCCTCAGCGTTAACAACCCGAAGTCGACGGTGTCCGGCGGTGTGGCGAAGTCGCTTCCGAACGCTGTCAGATGGTTGCAGTGGCAGATGGCGCTGGCAATGGTGGACCGATTGCTAATCTGAAGAGTAAACGGAAATTGGTTTTATTGGTTAAAATCCTCCTTTGGCTGCCCATCCGAGGTTGACAGCTATTCTTCCAGGAGAGAGTATACACATAAAACGTAACAACATCAACATGTACATATATACATCAACATACACAATATATACATATTTACATATATACAATCTTCAATTTACTACCAATTCTATACAGTTTGTTTCAGTCTGTCTTTGGTAACAGTTTAAATCTAGTAGGTACTGACATTCCGATATGATATGGAAGTGTATTGTACAATTTTGAGCATCTGTAAAGGAAAGATTTAGTAGATGCTGAATGTTCTTGGCTTTGGCAGCTTAAAATTATTCCTTGCTGCAGATCTCGTGCTGTAACTGTGCTGATTAGATACAAGCTATAGTTTACTGAAAACTAAAATATTGCATTCTTGTCGATAAAGCCAACTAATTCATACTCAAATACTTATTTGCATGTTAGATAGGTCGTTAACAGTCCAATGATTTACAGGCAATCAAAATTTATACATTAGGCATTACCATAACTGTTCAGAAAATATGTAAACACTGCTACCGGTTCTCACATAAGCATATAAATTTGTACGCACCGTGCAGCCATATGTCCTCCAATCTTCCTGCAAGCTCCAGAAGACGCAGGTCAAACGAGCCCACTCGATCTGGTAGGAGTAATGGTCATTGGTCTGGGCATTTTCCTCATCGGTTCGATTACTGATGTCGCACTCAGTCGCCGGCCCTGAAGAAAAGAACACCGTCCCTATAAATAGCTACTAACTTATACAGTAGGCATACCGGAATAAAAAGAAAAGCTCTACATATAGTTACGCCCACATCTAATGTTGAAACCATTGTAAATTACTGTTTAAATGGCATAGGAAAGCCAAAACTAGGTTGTATAGTAAACTATACTACATTTTAGGATTAAATCCGAATCATGTACCAAGGTACGTACTCTTTCAATAATGGCAGAACCTGCTGATTAAACTCAGAAATTTCGATGATTTTTTACACCTCATTCAGTGTCGAAGAAAATGTTAATTCGTCACTACGTACAGAAAATTGATATAGATTCAGTTCCACCTGCTGCACGCATTAACTCTTTGCAGTCTGTCAAACAGAGAAACTAAATCGTCTTTACGCCCAAAGAATGAATGTGAAACAGAAAGACTCGCCTCGCACTTGGACTTTGACATAGTAATCCACTGGATCTGCAGTTCCTTTGATGAACATGGCTGCCTTTGCCTTGTCCGTGTCATGTCCATCACCACGGAGACTCTCCAATAGGGAACACTGGTCGGGTAGAACGAACGTCTCCATGTACACGTCGTAGTTCTCATCATCAGGGCGGCCCCCGTACCTGCCTGACACGCCGTACACCACACTCGAGTTCAGCGGGGTGATTGTAACCAGGAATGCTTCTGCGCTGTTGTTGAGGTTCAGCAAATGGTAGCTCGAACTTCTGTTTCCTGGCACAGGGTAGGTGATGGTTTTTGTCGCTGGTTTGTTTACGGACTTGCCGGGAATGGTGATAATGAAGTCTTGAGTAAGGTTGTTGAAGACCAAGGGTTTGTAATATTTCCGGTGAAGCGTCAGTTCCATGACAGACGAGCGTGCCTGGTATTGCCCACGCCCCCAGGTGTATGGGTTCTGTCGGTACTGCGTCAGCTGAAAGGCAGGAAAAACATTATTGCTGGCTTGGTTGATTGATTGATGATTGGTTTATTGGGACTAAAATTGGTCTTATAGTAAAACTTAAACTGCGCCGATTTTTACAACACTACTCGAATTGCTTGGCTTAGAATACTAAATCTTTTAACAGCTTGAGAATGTTTGCAGTTTCGTTCAGTAACCTCTTTAAAGCAGACTCTAGTACAATTCATTGCTGTCTCAACAGGATTCTGACAGAAAAGAAGCAAGGAAGGAAGGCGGTTACAATGGCTATACTAACCATCGTATGGGGTCAAAATTGACCCCAGGCGTATATAAATATGTGCCATTTCAACATTTCTTGTCGAAAACGAAATTCCTCCTTTTAGTTTGTTTGTATAGATGTCTTATAAGTTCTCATACGTTTTTATTGAGATTGGCTTATAATTAATTGAGTTATATTAGAAAGTTTATGCGTGGTCCAGTGGTGTCAAAACTGACCCCAGTAAAGTGTGACGCATTTTTGACCACATGTGAGTTTTTTGTTGCCCCCAATATTTCTTCAAGATGATATTTTTGAATTTTATGCTATCCTTTGAATGACCTCAATGTTGAATCAGGAAACTCAATAGTTGTAACACTTGACCAAGTTGCCTATGAAATTGGGGTCAAAGGTCATCAACATGGTTGGCTGTATGCCTCTTTTGAAACAAAATTGAATTATGGTAATGAGCAGAAATTATTCACGTCTAATCATGTCCCTCATAGATTAATGAAACTATACAAACATACAGATCACAAAAAGAGTCACTCAAAAAAACTGTATTCGTCCAAAACATTTTGGGGTCAGTTTTGACCCCACATACGGTAAGAGTCCTCGCAAAAAAACCTACGGTGGTTTGAGGGCTAATACATATACCTACCTTTACGGTGAGGTTGTGAGGTGGATGTTCCGGAAAAAGTGTAGTTTGCGGTGGGAATTGAAAGCCACCATCCTCAGTCTGCACCACCTGGCTCCCAGACTTGGCGCCGAAAATCTTCTGGGCTTGCAGCGTGACGCCGTTCCCCTCCATGGTTACCGGCGGGGCGCCAGGCTTCATGGGGTCGGTAGCGGCGTCGAACAGATCATCCAGGATCTGGTGGCTCTTCTGGACAATGCTTTCCTTCTAATAGTGATAGAAAACATTCCATTACAGACAACAGTGGTGGTGGAAATATGCCCCTTGAATGAAAAGGAACACAAAAGAAAAACTAAATCAGTACGGATCCACAAACGCAATATTACGGGAGGTAAATGGCACATACGTAATTAAAAGAATTGTCTAAACGATGCTGAGCTACCTAGAATGCAAACAATTATTACCCTAAAGCCTGTGGTATTCAGCATCAATTGAAATAGAAAGAAGAGATCAATGACCTTCAGACGGTAAAGTAGACTGTGATGATAACGACATAAAACTTTCAGGGATTATAAAAGAGTTGAGTTGAAGTGGGAAAGTGAAGCCTTGAGTATATAAACATCAAAGACTTATTTTGACCTCAGCTCGATGTTCCTCTTCCTCTTGTTTAGCCTTCTGAGCTCGCTCCTCTGGGGACACAGTGTCGTCCTCCACCGGATCGGACGGGAGGTTCCCGTCATCCCCTGCTGCATCTTCCTCTGGTTCATAAAGCAGGGTCGCAACAGACTTTACCAGAGCTGCCAAAAGAACCGGGAATGCTGTTATACAGGTCTTAGACATTACAGGGCACCAACGGACTTTACCAGAGCTGCCAAAAGAACCGGGGAGGCTGTTACTTAGGTCTTAGACATTACAGGGCACCAACGGATTTTACCAGAGCTGCCAAAAGAACCGGCAAGGCCGTTATACAGGTCCACGGTGGTAAAATTTGGGCCCCGATCTCCCCACCTGCTTTAGAACCCGAACCGTGTTCGATATGACGTAATTAGAATCGAACAGTGTTCGATCCGGGGTCCCCCGCGGTCCCCCGCGTGTTCAGGCCCTTTTTCACACGGGTACCGCCAAACAGAAAAAAATATCACATTTGCACAAATATAAACAGTTTTCTGGACAGTCCATCTATGCCGTCATTTGTAGTGGACATGTAACATGTAACAAAGTTACTTCCGTGATCGTGGGTGACCTTAAATGTCGCAATACCTGTACACGCTGGCATGAATTTCCCCCTCTTCATATCCGTGCAGCATGACATGCGTGCAAACCTCGAGCAAGATTGGAAGCACGGAGAGTCCAACATACCTCATTGACGGCTCAAAATGCCTGTAACGATTTTTCCGAGGCTTGTGTCTTAGGGATTTTTGAAAAATGCCCCCGATTTTGAATTATGGGTAATTGAGTGCGAAAAATGTCAATAAATGCCATTTTTTCACCTATTTGTCGACAAAAACTACACTTAAAATCAGGAATTAAAAAATTCCTAAGGCAAAGCTTTTGATATTATCCCTAGCCATCGAAAAATAAAAAAATTAGGTATTGGGGATAATATATGTAGCCAATCTTGCTCAGTGTTTGCCTAAAAACATGGCACTCCGCAAACGCGAAAAAAATCGTCTTTCGGAGCGAATTTATGAAAAATCAGCCATTTAATGTAAAAATCAAACATCAAAAGTCTGTAAGGGCGATAAATTCATTTTATTTTGACGAAATTTTCCCTTCCATACCATTTGTTTATTTTCAAATATTTAATGGTTAGCCCGAAAATTGAGTCTTGTAACCCGATACTTTTTCGAACGCCCCTAGCAATGGGAAAGAATACCGTAGCAACAGACCACCGTGGTTTAGACATTACAGGGCACCAACGGTATTTACCAGAGCTGCCAAAAGAATCGGGAAGGCTGTTACACAGGTCTTAGACATTACAGGGCATCAACGGACTTTACCAGAGCTGCCAAAAGAACCGGGAAGGCTGTTATACAGGTCTTAGACATTACAGGGCACCAACGGACTTTACCAGAGCTGCCAAAAGAACCGGGACGGCTGTTATACAGGTCTTAGACATTACAGGGCACCAACAGTATTTAATTACCAGAGCTGCCAAAAGAACCGGGACGGCTGTTATACAGGTCTTAGACATTACAGGGCACCAACGGACTTTACCAGAGCTTCCAAAAGAACCGGGACGGCTGTTATACAGGTCTTAGACATTACAGGGCACCAACGGACTTTACCAGAGCTTCCAAAAGAACCGGAAAGGCTTTTATACAGGTCTTAGACATTACAGGGCACCAACGGTATTTACTAGAGCTGCCAAAAGAACCGGTAAGGCTGTTATACAGGTCTTAGACATTACAGGGCACCAACAGCATTTACGAGAGCTGCCCAAAGAACAGGGGAATATTTTTGTATGAGAACAGGATCCCTGTGCACGGTGTCCATCGGGCATGGCGATCGTTGTCAATAGACATTTTGTTTCTATACGTTAATGAGTACGAGCTAGCAGATAATCAACGCAATAACCTCGTACTATAGAACTGATGGATTTGGTACTTACATCCTCCCACAGACTCGGCAGTGGACGGGTCAGACATGTCCAGTTTGTGAAGTTTACTGGTGATGGACTTGAGAACATCCAGTGCTGTGTTCTGTTGGAAGTCATAAAGAGTTCACATTTTACAACGGTTTGCCTTGAATCTTCGGCACAGCAAAATGATCTTATTAAACATGAGACAACAAATAGAAGTAAAATAATTGCGTGTTATCTTTACCTTGAAGGCGTTCTCTTGAGGAATGTCGGGGCATGACGTAATGACAAGTGATGATAACTCAGATATCACTTGCACACGTTGCGGCGTCTGGGCCCGACCCGTTTCAGTCCCCAATCTTTCCATTGCCTTCCTGCACACCTGCAACAACGGATACCAAGAACAGTAGTGACGTCTATTCCATGCAAAAATCAACAGTTTGTCTCCAAGGTCTAAGAACGGAAGGCATTCTTCCAACAATGGAAGGTTTAAAGATCCTTTAACGTTTCTTACCTGTGACTTTTCTTCGGCAGCTGAAGTCGGCTGCTCCAACTCAACAGCACCTTCAGGGTCATCGGCAATGACCTGATTGGAAGAAAGAGATCCATTTCCCAACCAAATAAAATGAAATAATCTCAGGGAACTGTGAAAAAATATTCATAATATATATATGTCGAGGCTCTGATAATTTCCCTATAGAAGAAAAATTATAAAGTTTTGCCACGAATAATTATAATCATATGTTTTATAGAGTTAGTTAAGGACGATAATAAAGAACCAGTAGATCCTGTAAATGTGCAGACATTCAATTCTAACTTATGCCAAAACAAAGGTAAACCGCAAACAATGGTAACGATTTTTAGATTCACTTGAACTTAGTCCTATCTTACACAATGACAATTTATATTTAAGAAAAAAAAGGAGATCTCATACCTCCGTGAAATATTTAGAGCTTTTTGTAAATTTTTTGTATTATTCATTGTGAACAATGCCGTACCCGGAGGTAATGGCGCATGTGGAAAATACACGCGATGCCGACAAGTGCAGTATGTGACTAACCTGAGCCAGCCTCTGAAGCACGTCCTGTGGATGGGGGGAGACGGCGTCTGCGTAGATGCTGTCCAGGCTGTTGTCTGGTGCCTGATAATCAGGACAGAAAAGTAGTAATAATGTAGCCATGACCATTTCTGGTGAATATTTGCTCTGCGATTTTCTGTAGACCATAAATGTTTGCTATACTCTAATATTTACAACGCTATTGATAGCAGCCACTTATCTTTCAATGTTGCCATAAAATGCTTGCCGGAACGTTTGGAACATTTCTAGTACAAACCTGGTCTGCTGGCGTTGATGCGAGGCCTTCAGGTGAGATTGTGCTGGTTTGCTCCATTTCTGTACAGCAAAAACGAAACAACAGAATTCTTTCACGTGCAACAGTAAGGCGTCTTGCACACCACACTTTGCAGGACCGTTACTCTAGTGACAACGAGTCTATGTATAGCAATGCTTTTTACATGTTTTAGAAAAGCAAATGCCCTCTTACCTTCTCTGTTTGCGTCAAGTGTACGAGTTGTACTAGTTGTTACTTGCGCCAAGGAGCCTTCTTCGGATTCGTCATCATCCAATTGATTACCACCTAAGCAAGAATGAGTCAAATGCACTTTTACCCATTTCAAAATATTGTGTCAAGTAACACCATCACAGCCTTCAATGATTTGTCTGACACTTAGTATGTATCCAGCGTCCTTCAAGGCGCAGTTTTCCCTTTAACCCTCAAACCATCGTATGGGGTCAAAACTGACCCCAGCCGTATATAAATATGTGACATTAAGACATTTCTTGTCGAAAACGAAATTTCTCCTATGAGTTTGCTTGTATATAATATTATGTCTTATAACTTCTCATACGGTTTTACTGAGATTGGCTCATTGTTGATCAAGTTATCCTAGAAAGTTTATGCGTTGTCCAGTGGGGTCAAAACTGACCCCAGAAAAATGGTATGCATTTTTAACACATCTAAGTCTTTTGTTGTCCCCGAAATTTCTTCCAGATGGTATGTTTGCTTGAGTTTTATGCTGCCATGACCTCATGCTTTGAATGACCTCAATGTTAAATCAGGAAACCTAAAATTGTGACTCTTGACCAAGTTGCCTATGGAATTGGGATCAAAGGTCATCAACATGGCTGCCTGTGGGTCTCTTGTGAGATTAAATTAAATTATTCACACCTAAACATGTCAAACTATCCCTCATACAATAATGAAACTATACATACATACAAATCGCAAAAAGAGTCACACTAAAAACCGTTTTAGTGCAAAACATTAAGATTCGTCGCAAAAAACCTAGGGTAGTTTGAGGGTTAATGGTAACGTGAATTGTTGTATGCCATTTAAGTCTTATCCCAAATGGGTCACGCTGGAGACGGGAAGGCTTAGACGGGTCGTTTTGCCCGAGACCTGTTGGAACATCCCAGTTGCTACTCGGTATTTGGATACAGCAGTAACTTACCGAGATTCAGCTGTCCCCGAGTGGATGTAATCACCGATGTCCCCGCAGGTGTAGTTGAAGTTAGTACGCTGATGAAAAACGTGGTCATCAGACTTGTCCGGTCGGTGGAAACAGTTGGTCGGCTGGTTGAAGCAGGAGGCGATGTTGTTGGCATCACCGGGGAGGCTAGCAAGGGCAATAAACAGGAGAGTGCTGCATGGAACTGTTTGCTTTTAACGTCGATGAAGGTTAGACATCTAAGTAGTACATTACGTAATACGATATAAATCATGCAATCATGCAAAGACATTACGCAGACAAACATTTAATGTACTAGGATTTAATGTACTCCCCATGACGTAAGACACAGGGCACATCGGCAAAACGTACTGCACCTGCGCAAAATCCTGATTTTTCACGTTTTCCGTCGGATGTTTGGTCATCGTTGCATCAAAATTTTACCTGTTGCAGACGATATCTTTTCCTATACAACATCTGAAAACTACAGACAGGCTGTCAACCGTATATGCTTTAATACAATCTTATATGAGACGTTCTGCCAAAGTGCTATGCACAATAAATTACCGGTTTCGCGCAGGCGCAGTACGTTCTGCCGACGTGCTGGCATAATATAATGGGAGCAGAGCCTAGGACCCTGGATCGTGCAACATAGAGAGACCTAACAGAGTGGAGCAAGGGACGAGCTACTGACCTAGACATATAGGCAGTAGGCAATCTTTCCTTCATCTCAACACTAGGATTACGATTACGTCATGTACTTACCAGTAGCTTTATACCCGACTAGAGGCTCACTCTGTCGATGAGCTCCGATGGTGATGATCTCCACCTTGTACATGGTGCGTGCCTCAAGTCCCCGGATGACGGCAGATCTATCCCCTGGGTCCGGGGAGGGGTGGAGCTGTTGTCTCGCGTCCTCCTGTCCGTACATGACGCGGTACCCGGTCACAACCGCATCGGGGGGCTCCCAGGTGAACCTCAGCATGGACTCGGTCACTTCCACGAACTGCAGGTCTGTAGAGGAGCTCATCTCTGAAAATGTGCATTTGACACTACAGTTTAGTTCAGAATATATTAGTTTTTTTTTTCTATTTTTCTGATCTTTCACAATATGGTATTTCTAATTATCCTGACATAGACTTTTTATGTATGGTACAATTTATCGTCCAAAACTGTGAAATACTATACACACAATTCTTCAGAGCAAAATCTGTTCTGCCATTTCTACCCCTATTTTATTTATAACTTAACCTTTAGTGATAGTAAAACGTTATTTCAGGTCTGACATTTGATTGTTTCTGATATGTAACTATGTCCTCCCTACCTGTGGATGTGTGTATGACCGCCGCGTCGCTTTGTGACCGCCAACCATCCGTCAGGAACAGCGACGTCACACTAATGACATAATCCGATTCCGGTGACAGATCCGACACCAGAAATGATGTCTCATCCGTGTTTTGATTGACAGCTGTCGTCATGTCAATCTTCGACACCACAACATGATATTCCTGAAGGTCGGGGTCAGGGTCGGGAGACCACGTGATCTTGAACCCTTTATCCGTGACGTCAGAAACAGCCAGGTTGATTGGCGACTCCACGGCTGCGGAAGGAAATGGTTAGATGGGAAATACACAACAAATATAAAAGGCATAATTCTATTAGATACTTCCTCTCCACATGCATAACCCCAGATAACCTAAGCTTCTACATTCCATTGATCAAAGTACGGAGAACGCACGCAAAACTTGTATCCAAAAATGCAGCCACGTGCACCGAAAGACTTCTCGGCCAAGCCTACTCTTATGTGACAGTAATACAATGTGTTTATATTTGATCACAATTCTTATCGTGCGAGAAAAGGTATATAGATTAAAATTGCGTGTTTTTTTTCAATAAGAAGTAGTGCTATCAAAGTTACTTTTTTAATCATAAGACAGACAATACCTTCGTTACAAAGGTTTGTTTTCCATCCATCCTGACACCCAGCTGAGCAGACACCCGACATCGCGTCACAGTGGACGTCCCCGCCCAGGCAGTGCCCGCACACTTAGGAATTAAAGTGGAAACAATACCGAATGTTCTTTACCTTTCTATATCAGATATTGATATTAGGTCATAATCTCGTTGTAAAACTACAGTGTGGCTTTAACTTTTGTATCCGTAACGGCTGTTCTTATATTTTTCGTCAAAAAAGCAACCATGGGGGCCTGAAAACCTGTCACTTAAAATTAAAATAAAATCAGATTTAATTGTTTCGTGCCCAATATCTACGCACAAACCCAAAATTATTCAAAATCAGGCATGATTCTGTATTATCTGGATTACGGTGGAACAGTTTCCCACCTCTACAGCCGTGGGCGTCTGCCATCAGCACGAAGCCCTGTCGGCAGAAGCATCTGTAGCTCCCGGGGACGTTGGTACAGATCTGGTCACAGAATCCGTTCACTGTCGCACATTCGTCGGGCTCTGCAAAGTGGACAAAAGGTATGGTCTGAAAAACACCTACAACAAAATACTGTTTATATGAGCTTAAAGATATCTAAAAGAGATCTACAGTTAAAAAAATCTCGAGTCTGGCAGCAGAACACTCAACAACATAGAGACTGTGAATTAAGTACTCACCTGTCGCATTCTGCCCAGCTAGCGGCAGGCTTTCTCGTCGAAGCCCGATGGTGATGATCTCCACCGTGTACATGGTGTCTGGCTCGAGCGCCACGATCAGGGCAGATCTATCCCCTGGGTCTGGGGAGGGGTGGAGCTGCTGTGTCGCCTCCTCCCGTCCGTACATAACGCGGTATCCGGTCACAACCGCATCGGGGGGCTCCCAGGTGAACCTCAGCATGGACGTCGTCTCAGTGACGTTAACGAACTTCAGCTCTGTAGAGGAGCTCATTACTGAAAAAAGCACGGTCAAAATTAGTTTATCTCCAGGTTTGATGTATTAAGCGGGGACTTAATCTAAATCTAGCCTTACCATTTCTGATATTCCAGAACTTCATATTTCCGTGCATGCACTTCCAACGATGAAGAAATTCCACAGATTCAACTCTTCTTTAGAAATGCCTCTGTCACTCCACTACTAGATCAACGCCATGGCAAATCTATGGAGTGTTAATCCTCTGATTGTCATGATGATGGTGATGATGATGATGAATGGTTTATTCACAATCTAAATCACTTGAAGCCAGAAGGCTGAATTGCTGATTCATTACAAACTTTCTAAAAACTTGTTCTAACATGAGATATAAAACATTGCTATCAGCATATTCTGGTAAAAACATAGTAACAAACACTTACATAAATTGATTTTATCTAAGGCACCAAAATGGAAATTAAATCATTATCTTAAAAGCTTGGTAGTATTTACATACATGTATCGTCACTGTAACGCTTCAAGACACCGACAAGGTACTCGTGAGATAGTTGTCACTGGTCATTGTCACCAATAATTATCAACTAGCCTCTCCTTACTTGTGGTAGCCTCGGTCCTTGTCGCATTGCTCTGTGACCAGAGACCACCGGACAGTACCAACACCGTCACCCTGATGATGTAATCAGTTTCCAGTGTCAGTCCCGCCACCTGAAGCCATGACTGACTCGTGCTCTGATTGACAGCTGTCACCATGTCTAACGTAGACACCATGACATGGTACGCCTGAAGGTCAGGGTCAGGGGACGGAAACCAGGTGACGTTGAACCCTTCATCCGTGATGTCAGTAACGGTCAGGTTCATCGGCGGATCAACAGCTACAGGAGGACGAAAGCAGATGGTGCAGGGGAGGAGAAATAAAGATTGTAGTCCCTAGTTAATACCTTTGAAAATCCTTTTTTCTCTTAAAAATTTGGGTGCATTTTGGAGACTTTTGGGATAGAAGGAACAGGTAGGGTCCAAACTTTCCTACATTGGTCAAGTTGTGTTGATTTCACCAGTTAAGTGGGTGTAATGAGATATCTGAGTGGTGAGGTCTTGCCTGCAAGAGCGGATAGGTACCAAAGAAATGTAGGTCAAAGGTGAGGTTTGTTTACTGTGATCAGCTGTTGCGGGAGTTAGAGCTGCAGCTGGTCAACCCGCTGTTTTCTTTCTATATTTAGGAGGTAGACCCTTGTGAATTTCTGGTGCAGAAGAATTTTTGAGATTGAAATATGGGTAAGTACTTTGATGAGTCCCTGTTTTAGTGTATTTAATCATATATTCCAATGGCCAAATGTAATGGTACTGTCTGCCCTGAATAAGACACCTCTTATTGTGTTCTTTTCATTGCTCCCACAATGAAACACGTTTTGTTTTTAAAATAATTTATCAAAAGTTCATGCATGCCAATTTTAAATGATGAGAATGAAGTCTACAAAGCAGCTTTGCAACATGCAAAAAAACTGAGAAAAAATTTTTGGTGCCTGCATACTTCAACAGCCCAAAAGGTGTGACTTACATCAAATTGACAACCTGCAAATATGAGAACAAAGAATATAAAACGCCCTTCTCTTTTGAAAACAAAGATCTAGAATTTGCTGATGCCTGTCAAGTAATTCGGAGCAAAAAAAAGAAATAATGATCAAATTACAACATACTTCTATTACAACGCTGCGTTTTCCATCCATCCTGACACCCAGCCGAGCAGACACCCGATACCGGGTTACAGTTCACGTCCCCACCAAGGCAATGGCCACAATCTTAGAAAAAAAATAACGCCATATCAACACAATAAGGTAAAATTTCTCTTATTTTCTTTACAG
Source organism: Branchiostoma floridae x Branchiostoma japonicum (assembly GCA_013266295.2). Taxonomy (NCBI): domain Eukaryota; kingdom Metazoa; phylum Chordata; class Leptocardii; order Amphioxiformes; family Branchiostomatidae; genus Branchiostoma; species Branchiostoma floridae x Branchiostoma japonicum. Next base: position 24,983,063 of record CM023824.1, on the reverse strand, counting down.
TACGTGTTACCTGGAGTGCTAAATTTTCTTCCTTGAGGAGGAGCTGTGCTTAATAATCATCTATAACTAATTGTGATACGAATAAGTCTTTGGAATATTTTAAATATATATATATATATATATATGTGTGTGTGAAATCTACTCAAATGTAACAGGCTCTCACCTTCACAGCCATGACGATCTGCCATCAACACGAAGCCCTGCATGCAGGAACAGTTGTAACCTTCTCCCTGTAGACTGGTGCAGTTCTGGGCACAGCCGCCATTTTCATTCGCACACCCGTCTGCAAGGAGTGTGGAACACAGCCAAGGCTCAGGTTAGCGCCGTTAATTCAAATAAAGCTAACAACGTCCGGGGACTTGATTTCGGTTACTTTGGAAATTCTATTGCATCAATGTAAATGGTACTTAATTACTATTTACAATGATACCCTACTTGCTACGATCGTACATGTCATGGGGTATAATAAGCACCGGGGCTCTTTATGTAAAAAAAAAATAGACGAAATCTCCCTGCAAAACACTAGCATTGTAAGGGAAATGTTCACTGTGAAAGGGCCTGTCGTTCCAGAGTGGGTCTCCACAGCCAACGTGCCTGTAGCCAGTGTGGACTACCTTCTTAATCTAATCTAATCTAATCTAATCTAATCTAATCTAATCTAATCTAATCTAATCTAATCTAATCTAATCTTACCTTTGTCAGTGAGAAGAGAGTTGTTTATAATATGTGGAGTTAGTCAAGCGATCCCAAAACTCACCTACTGTACCGGTAGCCAGTGTGGACTACCTTCTTAATCTAATCTAATCTAATCTAATCTAATCTAATCTAATCTAACCTTTGTCAGTGAGAAGAGAGTTGTTTATAATATGTGGAGTTAGTCAAGCGATACCAAAACTCACCTACTGTACCGGTACACACGGTGTGGACTACCTTCTTAATCTAATCTAATCTAATCTAATCTTTGTCAGTGAGAAGAGAGTTGTTTATAATATGTGGAGTTAGTCAAGCGATCCCAAAACTCACCTACTGTACCGGTAGCCAGTGTGGACTACCTTCTTAATCTAATCTAATCTAATCTTATCTAATCTAATCTAATCTAACCTTTGTCAGTAACAAGAGAGTTGTTTATAATATGTGGAGTTAGTCAAGCGATCCCAAAACTCACCTACTGTACCGGTACACACGGTGTACACCTTCCTAAAGCTTACGCCTTGCCGGACCGCTGATGTGCTGGACAGAGCCGGACTATCGTACACACTACGTTTGCAGGAGTCGACGGAACAGCTGTCAAAGCCGAAGCTCCTCGTAGTGGTGATGAGATTGTCAGGTCCAAAAGCCAAGTTCGCCATACTAACTACACCATCGCTTGGGGGGCAGCCGAGGGCGTTGTTGATGTTGGGGTCAGACTTGTACTCATCCACGCACCTGGAAACACCACAGAGGTTTCTCTTAGAGTATCTGTATCTGTATCTGTATAGCTGGTATAACCGACCTTCGGCGTAACACACCAGCTTCGCAGGTACACGGCGCGGCGGCAGCTGAACGACCTGTTACACCTAACCTTTGAACGTCTAACTCTAGACATTGTTTAAAACTATCTAATAACGATGCCCCTACTGTACTTGGTGGCAGCGAGTTCCACACTACGATTCTTCTAAGAAAAAATGAGTTTTTGAACACCTCAATCCTTGGTTCATAGCTCTGGTACTTGAAGGCATGACTATTTCTTGTTCTTTTCTGAGTTGGTATTAGGTACTTGGTACTTGGTACATACAGAGTATTTCAACAATTGCTGACTTCATATTCGAATTCAATTCTAAAAGGAAAATATCCAGACGACAGAGAATGTTTAAATTTGGGAGACCTCCCTAAGGCCCCCACTCCACCAAACGACGATCAATGAACGACCGTACAGCGACCAAAAGTTGATTCGTATGACCCTTGATTTCATAATTGAAGTATTATGGGGTATTCAAAAGATAATAATAGACACAAAACGTAAATTATAATGTTCTTTATCTATGAGATTTATTGAGAGATCAGTCATATGTTTGGTGGTCACTCATCGGTCACAGCCGCTAGTGGGAACGTGGGAGTGGGAGTGTGGAACACATTGGTGACACTGTTTTACTAAATCTGGACAGTTTACACCAGCTTTAAACTCCCAAAAGTTCATGTTGTCAGACAGATTGTTACAACATTATTTCTGGTACCCTTTATCTACATCAAGTTACAACTGCCTCAAAATTTGTTTGACTCAAGTGTGAGGTTGTAATTCCACGGGAAATACAGAAGAAGAAAAATATGCATGTCAGTTGTAATAACCCCAGGCTTTACATCCCTTCCAAAAGGACGTTCCTATCCAAAGCTAGGTACTCATTTCCACCTACCGGATATGCCCGGCTTGACTGGAACTGCCCCCGTCGACAGCCCAGTCCTCCCCACAGCCGGTCGTGTTGAGTCCAAACTCTGCGCACAGATATTGATAATCCCTGCACCAGCTTTCAGACGCAGAAAGCCCGTCTTCTGGCAGATTCGCCTCGATGACGAAGAAGTTGACACCTTCATGTTCCACGTTCCCGGTACGGAGGACCTCAAAAGCGTGGCGTTCTGTGGAGATTATCACATCAATTTTCGCACCAGAAATCGACCAGGTTTATACTGTACTAAGGTTTTTGATGATAAAGAAAGAACAATGTAAATAAGAAAGACACAACCCGTAAGCTACCCTCATATATCTTTTCGATGCTTTGTACATTGAGACATTTTTTTATGTAGAGAATTAACTGAAGATACTTGCCTTCTCTGCCTCTGCACACGGTGTACACAATCCTGTTTCCATTCCCTTCTGCGTCATAGGCATCTGATGTTCTAGACAGACTGCCCTGACTATCAAATATCTCAGGGTGGCAGTGGTCAAAGTGGCAGCTTCCAAAGCCGAAACTGTTGTACATTGTAGCCGAGACTGAGAAAGTCGAGCTCGCCAGAGTAGCAATGTCAGCGCCTGGGGAACTACGGAATGCATTGTCGATGTAGGGGTCTGAGTTGTACTCAGTCACGCACCTGAAGAGAACACACCCGTATTTCAACTACTGATTTGAAATCATGCCCAATTCCAAAACAAACAGAGGACCAAACTTCCCTTGTTATTTCAAAGAGCACCATGGCGGTTTACATGCACTGAGGATGGGTTAGGACATATCATGTCACTAAATGAGAATTGACGCTAGGGTTTTAAGAAGATGGAAGAATGCGGGATAGTCTACAGATGTTTTTCGATATTTCCTAGAGTATTATGTAAAGACTAAACCCTGCAAGTCTAAATACCTTATCAGTTATCTAAAAAAAGTGGCAAATATATATATGGCTTTTGCCAATTTATCCAAAAGAAGTTCCATCCCATATAATCCAATAAAAGTTCCATTCCATCTTCCATTACATGTCACAGTCACATCACATGTCACAGATCCTACCGCTTAACGTTCTCTGAGAATAATCGCCCAGTCTCGACAGCCGAGTTCTCCCCAGCCCCAGTTGGTCGGAGTCCGAACCCTGCGCACAGGTACATGTAGTCCATGCACCAGGTAGTAAAGGCAGACAGACCGTCAGCCGGCAGCTTTGCCTCGATGACCAGGAAGTTGATCCCATTTTCAGTCACGCCGTTTTCAGTCCTGAGGACTTCAAAAGCGTGGTCACCAGCTGAGAGAACGGAATGTACATTAGTATCAACAATTCACGGTAACAATACAGTACATTGTATTATAGTTCACCGTGAGTTAAGGCATTGTGTGGATACAAAGGCCACGATGATAAGGTGCCTTATGGTTGTAAACTATTAGAATCTAAACCTTCTGGGTTCAAATCCATAGCAGGGCCCAACGTTGTGCTCTTGCAATTGGGAAAGGCACTTTCCTCACTAGATTCAGGTAAGAACGAGTACCTAGATTCAGTTAGGGACGTCGACTTGGATGGGATAAAGAAGGCCCATAATCGAACTTGTCTTTTGTTTTGTCGACGCCTACCTACATATGTGTGTACTTAAGTTCCAAACAGTCCATAAATAGCGGCTTGAAATATGCTGTTAGACCAAAAATACAACCACGCCTACTCGGCAAAGGTAGCTAATCACAATGCAACAGTTTCCCACCTTCACAACTACGGCCGTCTGGCATCAACACGAAGCCCCGTGGACAGAGGCAGGTGCTCTGTCCGTCCCAGAAATACTGACAGCCACCATTACCTGTTGGTAGACAAACCACAGTGAGTTGACAGTTACATATTAGTTAGATCCTAATGTCTGTGTATCTGTACGGCCAGATACCTTCTGCGTAACACACCAGCGTCTGTATCTGGCCGGTATAACCGCCCTACGGCGTAACAAACCAGCTTCTGTATCTGTATAAATAACCGGTATTACCGCCCTACGGCGCAATACACCAGCTTTGAAGCCACGCGGCGGAAACGGTTACTAGTAGTGTAGTACATGTATATTATATGCCAAATTACCTTTCACACCTAACCTTTGTACATGCAAGCGTTTTTCAAAGCTTTCTAGTGAGGAAGTCTCTATTGTACATGGTAATGGCAAGTTTTCATCTACGATGTTTCCAGGGGGAAAAAGAATTTTTAGACATTTCAACCCTGGGCTGGTCACTCTGGTACATGTAGTTATGGCTGTTCTTTTCTGAGGTGGAAACTGCGGTAGATCAATTGGATATTAGAAGCAATTGGACAATGCTGACAGTTACACCAATAAAACAAGACTTCCGCAGTCTTTCTGTCAATAAAACAAACCACTTGACACAAAGTGTTGTTTTGGATGTTTGTGAAACGTGCTATGTTGAGTGAACTAATGAAACTGATAGGTGAGGCGATCCGCATACTTACTATGAGCTATCAACCTGCATGTCTTTGCCCTTTTCATTATAATATTAAAGCATCCTGGAAATCAAAGTTATTTTTCAACCTAATAAAATTTCATTCTAATCGAATAAACTTTCATTCCTTTATCAAATATGTAAATTATTTTTAAAAATCTGAATATCTTATTGCTACAAGGAAGGGGAAGATAGAAAGGCACCGAGGAAAATGGGGAACGTTATGTAACTTTATGTAAATTATTTGTTATGATTTAAATAATTGTTATGATTATTTATCAATAATTTGTTATGATTTGAATTAATGTTATGATTACTGTTATGATCAATTATTTCTCATGACTTGAATTATGATTATTAAAATGAACAAGGATCTGCTATGATTTGAATTATCATGATTATTATGATGAATGATTTGTTATGATTTAAATAATTATGATTATTTATTGATGATTTGCTATGATTTAAGTTATTTATGATTACTATGATCAATGATTTGCTATGATTTAAGTAACTGTTATGATTATTGTGATGATTAATGATTTGTTATGATTTGAATTATTGTGTAAGGATGGTTCACTGTATGATATATGAATAAAAAAAATAAAAAAAATAAAAAAATACTAACTATGAGCTGGTGAGCCTGCACACACGGTGTACACAGTCTTGTCATCGCTCTCGCGGCCGGAGGTGCTATACATCAGACCGTAATAACTGTCAGATATCTGGTTGTGGCAGTAGTTCTCTTGGTCGAGACACGCAGCAAAGGCAAAACTCCGACCCCAAGATATTCGGGTTGAGAAAGCTAACCTCGCCACTTCGTGTACGCCTCCTTCCGGGGTGCAGCCGAGCACGTTGTTGTTGTAGGGGTAGGAGTTGTAAACCTCCGCACACCTGGAAACACATATGATTACCTAAATTAAAAGTGTTTTTTTCAAATGTTAATAAAGGTAGAACAACAACTACAAGTCCAACGATAGCCTTTGACTGTTGGATGCTTCTTAATTTTTTTTCCTGCAGAAGTTATCCAGATCAGACAGATCACAAGACATGATTACTAAAGCCGGCATCACACAGTAGAGAAATAGCTCGCCCAATGAGTCTACATTTGTGCATGTACGAGCTCTAAATGTCAGACATTTTCGGCAGCAATACGGCCGGCGTCTTCTCGATCACTCTGCCACTTTATAGATCAGCCGAAAACCGGCACCCAGTGCTGGTCACCGAGCCTATCCAAACTAATAGGAAAACAATGCTTGACGCTCTAAAGACTCTGATATTCGGCGACCTTTCTTCTGGCGATCATAAACCTCGGCTGAAGGTCGTCGACTGTGTGACGTCCGGTGAGTTCTACAGGTCTTACCGGATATAAAACGACTGGCTGTTTATGTTTATCCCCCCGGAGCCGGCAGAGTCCTCCCCACAGCCAGTAGGTCGGAGTCCGAACCCCTCACACAGGTTTTGGTAGTCCCTGCACCAGTTCTCCGAGGCAGACAGACCGTCAGGCGGCAGCCGCGCCTCGATGGCGAAGAAGTTTATCCCTCCATACTGCTGGTTCGTAGTTCGCAGTACTTCGAAAGCGTGCTGTCCAGCTGAGGACAAGGGGCACCATAGTTAAAAGGCTTATGATTTTGCAATAATTGTAAATAAGATAGCAAAGACATGCCAGCAAACGTAGACTGTTTCGATAAAAAGATAGAATGGGGTCTTTTAGAAACTAACGTTAGCTTCTGGAGTTGTTGAGTTCACATTTGATTACCTATTTAGCAATAATCAATGCCTCCATCCTCGCTAAAAATTCACCTGACAACCCAGAGGGCCTAGTCCCCAACCCACATTTCGCAATGTGGAAGGACCAAATGACGACCTCAATATAGGGATTGAGTTGAAGAGATTTCCATGATAAAGTCCAGACCTGCAGCATTACAAATTTAACTAAAAGAGTAACCGGTCATAGCTCTTCTGGGGGGCTTTGAAAAAAAAACGATTTGAAGCCATTTTAGATCGATTTTGAACGTTCATATAAAGGACGAATTTCTATCTGGCTGGAGACAAAAGATAAGAAGTTTTAATAAACTTGACACATATTCAAAAATAAAAAAGGACTTTCACATCGAGAACTATCTCCTATCAGTTCAAAAGAAATCATTCGTAGTTAATATTACAAAACTGAGAATCGGCGCACACCGCCTAGAGATTGAAAAAGGTAGACATAACAATATACCAGCCAGTCAGAGATTGTGTCCTACGTGCAAGAATGATGTTGAAGATGAGCATCATTTCTTGATGACTTGCCCCACATACAACGAAGAAAGACTTAAATTAATGCAGATGATTAAATGTAAGACTAATAAAACCTTACCCAATACAACTAGAGAAACGTTCCATGTACTTATGTCATGTCCCGATATAATGTCTGTATATCTAGGCCAATACATTTATACTGCCATGCAAAAAAGAAACCTCCATATGACTACTTAGGAATATCAACATGTAAAACTGTTTAGTAGGTACATAAGACCTCATTGTATAAGTTAACCCTCAAACACCCGAACGGGGTCAAATTTGACCCCAGGCGTACATTTTGATGTGCCATTTGAAAATTTTTTAACAGATTAAAAATTCCTTCCGTGACTTTGTCAGTAAACCTCTTCTATAACTTCTCCTAATTTTTTTCGGAGATCGGCACAATTTTGGAAAAATTATAAATGAAAGTCTGAGCTTGGTCCGGCTGGGGTCAAATTTGACCCCAGCAATATGAGCATTTTTTTAAACACACGAAAGGCTTTGGCTGTCCACAATATGTCTTTTAGGAAGCATAATTGCTTGAAAATTATAATGCAGTTTGCCAAGTGACATTAGCTTCATGATTTGGTCATTGGGTTATTAAAGGTCATGACCTTTTATTATCATTTGAGGTCAAGGGTCACCCATGTCCATGCCTAGATTCTGAGATACAGAAAAATAGAGTTGAGACAAACTATCCCCCTCTCTTTTACACTAGGGGTGTCTGATCATGTTTCCCGAAGGTGAAGTTCATTGATAGTTCCCTTGAGAATCGAGAGCAAGGCTCATATCCAGTGTCTGGGGCCCTATACTGGCTTGTACAGCAGTGTGCCAGTATACCTACCTAATATTAAATTTCACAGGGGTTTGTCTATTGACAACTCTCAATCAGTAGACACTATAGTCTTGTCTACTACTCCGAAGAGAATTTAGAACAATTCAAAAGAAGATCTTCTTTTTATTTTGACTTTTATACCTGCTACCACACCATACTGTGCCTACTGTGCCCCCCCCCCATATTTTACACACATAAAGCCAAGAATAAACAGCTGGAAAATGCCTAGACATACAAAATCCCTTCTCTTTGACAGGAAACATTGTCCTGTACGACATCCATGGCGTTTCTAGCAATATTCACATTTTTGGGGGTTCCAACAAACACTAAAAATGATTATTTCTGACTGGGGGGGGGGTCCCAGGCTTGGTGCATTTTGATTGACAGCTGTTAATTGTTAAAAAAATACTATGTTATAAACATTTACCAACCACTTAGTCCAGTATTGAATATCTGCATCATAATAGAAACATAGTGATATTTGTGTAGACATGTAAGGGACTAAATTCAAGAAATAAAGGTAGTTAAGTTAGTAAAAATGTGGTCCTCCTCCTCTTTTTTGCATAAATTATGATAATTAGCTAAAATTATTCAAACCTAAACATGCCAAAATATACCTTTTAAAATGAAGAAGCAATGTATGTGAAAAGATCACTGAAAAAATGGAAAAAGAAGATCTTTTTGAACGAAACAAATTGGGGTCAAATTTGACCCCGTTCGGTCATTTTAGTCGCAAAAAAAGGTCGGGTGTTTGAGGGTTTTAATTATGTACATGTAGTTTAGAGTATCTTAGCGCCTTTTTTGGCAGAACTGTAACAGATATAGCCAGAAACTTAGTCAATACTTTGTACAATACGTGTAGAACCTGTATAGTATATGTACAGCGTAGTATAACTTAGCTTAACATTTACTTGTAGAAGCGCACAAGCTCTTAGTCAGTAGTTCAATTCAACATTTTACCATATATAGTACCCATTGAACCTGTATATAGAACTTTGCTAGACCCATACCAGCTAGTATACCTTTCTGTCTGCCATACATTGTACCTGTTACAATTGTTGTGCAATAAACTTGACTTGACTTGACTATCCACCAATTTAAATCGAATTGTACACCAAATCGGTTTTTCTATTTGATTTTTGAAACATGCCTTTGGGTGGTGAAACGAAAAAAAAAACAGCCTTGCCGCTCAGGGCTTTGGCGAACTGATGTAAATATTCATAATATACAACTCACAATCACACAGCAGATAGGCAAATATTTACTCCAACACCTAATAGTTTCCTTTGTGAGGGTGAAAAGGTCTCCAGATGTCCGAAACGCTTGAGCTACTGCTCAGTGAAAGGCAATGGATGCTTCTATCTTCAGTGGCGTCCCTATAACGTCACGTCAAAACGCTCTATTCGTAATTAAGTAACAATAACCAAGAACAAAACTTACCAGCTGCTGTTGGAGCTGAAATTCCTGGAAGGAGAGGTTTAAATTGGTCAGTGCATCTTATTTCTACATTTCAGTCAGCCTATCTACGTATACAGGTTTAGCCGAAATTTTACAATACTAGTAATACAGAATGCAAATAGATTTTTGTATTTGGACTCATCATTACGCTACATGTAGATGGCGCACAAAGGATTATGTTTTCTATTTGTGTGGGGCTGCAAGCGGCTTGGTACAGATAGTCCCAGGGGAGATTATCACGTGCTCGCCTTTGCGATGACAAAATTACTGTTTTCCCCTTTGTCAGCCTTGTTTTCGTCGCACAGAGAAAGCGAGGTGGTGGTATCTCAACAAATATTTAGAGGTTTTATGTATCTTTGCTTTTAGTTTGATTGCTTCTTTTCTTGAACGGTTTGCCCCTTCCTACTTTGCTGGCCTTATGTGCCTACAAAACTTCTGTTTTTCCCTTTGTTAACCGTCGGCCTTGTTTTCGTCGCAAAGAAAAAAGCAAAGTGGTATCTTATTAAATATTTAGAGGTTTTATGTATCTTCCTTTTAGTTTGATTGCTTGAACGGTTTGCCCCTCCCTACTTTGCTGGCCTTATGTGCCTACAAAACTTCTGTTTTCCCCTTTGTTAACAGTCGGCCTTGTTTTCGTCGCACAGAAGAAAGCAAAGTGGTATCTCATTAAATATTTAGACGTTTTATGTATCTTTTGTGTATTCTTGCTTTTAGTTTGATTGCTTCTTTTGTTGAACGTTGCGCCCCTCCCTATTTCTGCTGGCCTTTTGTTCCTACAAAATTGCTGTTTTTACCTTGATTAAACATCAGTCTTCTTTTCGTTGCACAGAAAAAGCGTTTTATGTATCTTTTGTGTATTCTTGCTTTTAGTTTGATTGCTTCTTTTGTTTAACGTTATGCCCCTCCCTATTTCTGCTGGCCTTTTGTGCCCACTAATTGCTGTTTTTACCTTGATCAAACATCAGTCTTCTTTTCGTTGCACAGAAAAAGCGAGGTGGTGGTATCTCAACAAATATTTAGAGGTTTTGTGTATCTTTGCCATATGGATGATGGGTTCTTTTCTCTGCGTTGTTTGTTCCCCCTGCTTTTGTTTGCTTTTGAATGCTGAACTTGTGCAAAGGACTGAGGCCGTAAAGCAATAAAATCGAGTGTATGTAGCAAATGAATCCTTTAGGAAGGAGAGTTTAGCCTGGGTGCCATCCTCCGTAGTTACCGCCGGGTCTCTACATAGCCAGCGACAAGAAAGAGTCGGCGGTAACTGCAAAGGATGGCATCCAGGCTAAGGAGGGCAAGGGTTATATTAGGAAAATGATACAGGTCCCGTGTACATGACACGATGCAGTGGCGGTTGTACTCCGCGGCATTGCCGCGTGTGTTCGTCATTGTTGGGGCTGTGTGATTGCGGTGACAGCCGAATGGACAGCCGAATGGACAGGGATGTGTGGATATACAGTCGACTGTTCCTGCATTCCTCCACACTTAGCTCGCAAGGGACAGGACCAGACAAGATCGCTAGTGTTTGAAACACTTTAACGAGCTCCTTGTTACAGAACAAAATGTTCCCAAAGATCATTCTAATTGGTTGAAGAATCAGGTCAGATTTCTCAGCTGAATAGTTTGAACGCCGGCCTCGAAAATCTTCTGCTGTTTTTTTTTCTCTATCAGTGTAATTAAGATGGTGCTTTAGTTTGTACCCTTCACGTTCAGGCCTAGACCTGTACCTAATCTTACAGGTACAGGTACAGAGTACAGGTACATGTACAGGATACACAGCCCTTATCACGACCTGGCAGAAGCACTTTCCCCGTGGCAATTTCCACAGGTCCATCTTTGCAAGGCGTCGTACCGTTTATATCCTGACAGTTGAAAATCGTAATTCTTAAAGGGGACGTCACATTGCCAAAAATACGCGCGATCCTCGGTCGATCTCAAAATCAACAAATACGGCGGAAGGTCGTCGACAATGTGACGCAGGCATTATATAATGAACACGTTTCGCGTACCTGCGAGCTTCGGCCGACTCCGAAAAATAGCCGGCGATCCCGTAAATTTGCGCGATGCTCGACGAAACATCCACGGTGAAACATCGGGCGTACTGTTGCCGTAAATGTCGTTTAGAGCTCGCCGACTCGTCGGTCGATCGATTTTCGCGCAATGTGACGGCCCCTTAAAGAAATACCGGCTACATAATTTGTTAGCTACCTACCTCGTCGGCAACATCTACATACGTACAGGCAAATATCAAATACAGAACAAATAAAATGTTTATTCCCTACCTGTGACAATCAGCAGCCAACAGGTGATTCCGGGGGAGACCAGGCGGCGATCGCGCCCCGCCATGGTTAGTCCGCCGCTGCAGATGACAGTCTCCGCTCGTCTTTCGTCAGTACAGAAAAACACCGCGTCCTTGATCGGGTGTGGTCACCTGTTGCCTAGCGCGAACCATTTTTCACCATGTTACCATGGTTATTTTCAAGGTTAGCCGGGGATGGTTAGTCGCTGCAGACCGTCTTTGTTCGGTACACAAAAACACGGTGTCCTTGGGCGGGTGTGGTCACCTGTTGCCTAGCGCGAGCCATTTTTCACCATGTTACCATGGTTATTTTCAAGGTTAGCCGGGGATGGTTAGTCGCTGCAGACCGTCTTTGTTCGGTACACAAAAACACGGTGTCCTTGGGCGGGTGTGGTCACCAGTTGCCTAGCGCGAGCCATTTTTTACTATCCTTCTTCTTGGCAATCAATCGAGATCTTTATTTGCAATCATATACAGATACATGTACAGATACAGATTCATGTACAGATATGCAGATACAGATTTTCCGAGTATGATGACCGTGTCAGTCCCTACACCTGAGTGAGGAGGTTTGACAAGGAGGTGGCCTTCGCGTGGATTTGCTTAAGGTGGGTTGCGAATCTGAAACCCACACACTTTGGGCATCCGTCTTCTCCAGCGGCACCACATCGAGGGAGAGTTGCTGGTGACGGTTGGGATGCTTTCAGCGAGCTGCCGGATGAATTGGTTACGCTCAAGGTCCGCCTTGATCACGCCAGCCCACCTGGCGCTGCTCTCGTTCGCCAGCTGAAGACAACTGCCGTTGGAGACTTGACCCTCTATTTGAGGGAGGATACGTGTAAAGTGCCTTTCCCAAGGGCACAATGTCGGGGCGCAAGTTCGGACATGTCCCTGGGAATTATAAAAGGGCTTGTGACATGGCTTGGCATGGGGACAGAACCCGGGTCACCTTGTTTGAGAACCGAATGCTCTACCACTACGCCACACAACGCAACATTTTTGCCCGGGCAGCTTCCCGGGCGCAGCCCGGGCATTGTGCCCGCTTTAATTGGACCGATTTTGATACGGTTTTGGTTGGTTCGATCGTACTTTGAAGCCATGCCAGAAGCCCTTTTATATGCCCTGCAATGCAATGCCATACCATGCGTGGTCTTTGGTAAAGAAAGCACTTAAGATTGGCTACAATAAATCCACATTCATATTGTCATATACATACATGTAGAGCAGTGCACTAGGTCGATACCACTGCATCAAAATTTGTTTCAGCTCTCAAGAACCTAACGAAAACTATACTTTTCTTACATCTGAATAAATTATGTATATATATATTAGGCACTTCGGAAGTGCTCGGGTTTGGCATTCGGGCATTTCCGCTAGCATCCGTGCCCATGCGTGTTTGTCGTGCTACAGAACAGGCCACGAAATACGTATCAATACACTAGTCTCCATCAGACTCCTTTGCAGGCTGAATGAATAGTAGAAATCAAACAAAAAAGGAATATAATTGGCCAAGGGAGGTACAGGCCATAGAAGGACAAATTTGCCTGCACGGCAATTTCTAGCACGGGCGGCAAGCGCCATTTTTCGAACACGGGTGAGTCTATTCTGTGTGTAGGGGAAAATTTCTTTGAAATACTTCAAATCTATTTCGAATGGTGAGATATGTCATTGTACAGTAATAATATGACACACTTATACTGTAATACTAAGATGTTGCACTTCATGTCATATCAATATATATTGAAAGGTAAAGGTTACATACATGTCGATACTTTAATTTGAAGCTCCTTGAATGTACCATATTACGTGTACTCACAAATGCGCCCGGGCCATCTTTTTAAAAAAGCTTTCTTGTTAAAATAGCTATTAATAATGATTCTAATAATAATCATGATGTGTCTTATTGGAAAAAGCTTCTGCAATAATGAGAAATTAATTTTATGGCACTAGAAACAGATACTATTTTAATTTTTAGACACAAGTCCAAAGACACCTGTATATTTCATATTCATAGTTTTTGAATGTCAATAAAACTGAATTTTGAATGGAATACTTGTGCAAAATAAATGTTAAAACCAAAACTTCAACATGATGAGGCTGTGTATGACGTATGAACTTCAAGTTAAAAACTGGTGATTTTTATATGAATTAAAAAAAATGTTCAGTGCTTTCAGTTCATTTATAAAAGTCTATATTTCAGTGAGCCATAGTGACGGTGACTCTAGCCTCAGCTTATTCATGCATTTTAATTCTTTCTTTCTTCCATTAATGCCCACGATCATGACAATGATCATTCTGGCATTCTCATTTTCACCTGAGTGAAGTGAGGAAAGTCGTGTAAAGTGCCTTTCCCAAGGGCACAAGATCGGTGACATGGCAGGATTCGAACCCGGGACCTCTTGGTTCTGAGCCGAATTCTCTGCCGTTACACCACACGTCCCCAATTCTTAGGATACCATAATCTTGGGACGTTCTAATATCAATGGTATTAGAAATATTCAAAAGCTTTTTGGTATTGTCATGCATAAAGCCCCTGTCACACATTCAGAGCCCCCCTGTCACAAATTCAGAACCCCACTCCCCCCCGACTACAAACCAACCAAGGTTGGCTGAAGTTCGGGAGCAGTCTGACCATAGATAGGCCACGCTTACCTTTCTATACGATCGAATATCAAAATTTTGGTTGAATTTAAGTCACTTTTGACACCCGAACACAGCTGCGTGGCCTACTCCCAAACATCAGCCAACCAATTGACCCGACCTCCCGTCCACACCCGAATGTTTTAAACCATTTTTTTAAACATTCGGCTGGCGCAGCCGAACAATGGCCGACCTCGCCGGAGACCAGCCGACCTTGCTCCCGACCTAATCCTAACCATGGTTGGGGGCAATTCGCGAGACCATATTCGGCTATGTGTGACAGGGGCTTCAGACAGAATATAGTGAAGACAATGCAGAGCTAATTTCCATTGGACTAACTTTTACACGATGATACTATTAAGTATTGCCCCTACTTCTGTAATGCTTAAGCCCTGTACCTCTTTCTCAGAAACCCTAGGTTCTTTATAAATATTCATAATGACTGTAAAACTACTGCAACCATTTCCGTGTAATTTCTGAACTGACCATGCGTTGCATGCGGGGGCTGTGCATACAAACGTCAATGAGAGGATGTAATGGCATACAGTAATTACATGGTTCAAAAGCAGCAGTATAAGTACTGTATTTCCTTTGGAATTTTGTGACTCGGTCAAGCTACGGTCACCCGATTCCAGGCAAGGCGTGTACAGGGCAAGAATTTGCTCCATATCATGTGCATAATGATGTTTGTATATTTCAAATGGCGGGTTTGGTTCTCCTCTGGTCACCGGAGGAAAAGCGTAGACGTGGTCGCCCTTCTCTATTATATACTCTAAAGAAGGTGATCGAAGAGGACACAGGTCTACAGGGTGTTTAACTGTACATGTCCTCGGTTATGCGAGACAGAAACTGGTGGAGGCACTTTGTTGTGTCACCGTAACATGAACTAAACTGAAAGGATTTCAAGTTAGAGACTCCGATCTGGTAGAGATCGGAGTCTCTGCCGGTAGAGATCCCGATCGGAGTCTCTGTTGGTACAATCTGTGATTCATGTTCAGTATCATACATACAGCATTAAAATATATTTAGGTTTTATGGCAAACACAGACTATTTAAATGACATCAGTAGCTACCAGTAATGTGATTGAATGTTTAACTTCAGGATATGTTGGGCAATGTTAAGTTATAGCAGTAGACCTCATCCTCTCTGACGGTATAATCGGCGATTCTGCTAGAGATCCCGATCAGAGTTTTTGTTGACGTAAACTCTGATCTAAATCTCTGCCGGTAAAATGACCGATTCTAC